>BLSH010289979.1:411559-434285 GCA_018402905.1 Glandirana rugosa | reverse complement strand
TTTTTATTTTTAGCCTTCCCCCCAACCTACACATCATCCTCGGATCTCCAACTGATCCGGTACTGGCACCGTCACATCCACCTTCACCGCCACCTATAGGGTCAGGTTCCTGCTGCTACTGTAAGGGACAGATTATTGTTCTATAATCATCTCCTATTTCTAAAGGGAGAGGTTCCTGCTGGTGCTGTAAGGGACAGATTATTGTTCCAAATCATCGCCTACTCCTATAGGGTCAGGTTCCTGCTGGTGCTGTAAGGGACAGATTATTAGAATACTTGTTTTTTTGAATATGCCTCAATATTTTGGGGGCTACCCCAATTAGAAAAAAAACAAACAAACAACAAAAAGTGTTGGCGACCTCCTCCTCTACCACCGCCACTTCCACCTACACTGCCACGGTCATGGCCTAGTCAACCTCTAGGCTCCTACTACACATCCAACCCCCCTTCCGATTTTTATTTTTTTAATTTGATTTTAAGTTATTTTCCCTATCCACATTTTTGTGTAGGGCACTTGACCTACTCTTACCCCCATTTTACTTCCTTTTGCAACCCTCTAGCACTTTCCAGGACTTTTTTACAGCCATTTTTGTGCCGAAAAGTTCGGGTCCCCTTTGACTTCAATGGGGTTCGGGGTCCGGGGTCAAGTTCGGTACCGAACCCAAACTATTTTGCAAAGTTCGTCCGGACCCGCCGAACCCGAACATCCAGGTGTCTGCTCAACTCTAATCAAGAATACACATATTATTCAGCTGTACATAAGTCCTACTCAAGGGTTGGTTATGTATTAATGGAACATCATATGCTTCCCCTACTTAAAAATGCAATGATTAAAACTATTGCTATTTCCAATCATTCCCCAGTGTTGATCCAAATGGAGATTGGAGTAAGTAATCCTGGAGGTATCCCAAAAGCGATAAAAAAGATAGAACAGGAGCTGGAAATCTCTTTTATGGGAAACACACAAGGCCTATATTAGGGGTGTTTTGATGGGGATAGGAGCAAAAAGGAAGAGGGAAAAAAGGGAAAAAAATTAGCAACCTCCTTAGGGATTACAAGAGCTAGAACAAAAGACTAGACCTAAAGGCATCCCAGGAAAACAAGAACTATTAGTGGAAAAAGGGGAACTGGCAGAGATTTTGGAATCAGATAGAAAACAAGCTTTTCACCTAGTAATGAAGGAGAAGTATCAATACGGGGATAAACCAGGGAAGTGGTTAGCCAGAGTGGTAAAGGAAAAAAAGAACTTGTCTTATATCTAAAATTAGGAATGCAGAGGGCAGGATAATGCACTAATCCCCTGAAATAGCCAGAGTATTCCATTCATACTATAGATAACTCTATAATGTGAGGCAAAAAAGAAGATAAGGACGGGGAGAAAAAGAGAAGCAGGCAATACAAGAGTATCTTGGTAACTTGGTCTCCCCACAGTGCCTAAGTAGGAGCTGGGCTATTTGGAAGACCCAATTATGCAGGAGGAAGTAGTGAGAGTAATTAAAAATATGGCCCTGGGAAAGAGCCAGGCCCTGATGTGTATTCTGTCTTATATTATAGAAAAATTCAAAAGATATTAGCCCCAAAGCTATGCGAATACTTTAATAGATTGGTAGTAGGAGAGGAATTAAGAGAAGAATCATTATTAGCTCATATAACGCTTATCTTAACCACTTCCATACAGGACACTTAGTATGCTCTCACACTTTGAATGCCGATTACTCAGTCATGCAATACTGTATCCAAACAAAATGTTTATCAATTTTTTCCACACAAATATAGCTTTCTTTTGCTGGTATTTAATCACCTCTGGGTTTTTAATTTTTTGCGACATAAGTGAGAATTTTGAAAAAAAAAAACTTTTTTTAGTTTCTATGATAACATTTTGCAGATAAGTCATTTTTGTTCATAAATTTGGGCCAAAACCTACACTGCTACCTATCTTTGGTAGAAATAACCCAAATAAGTGTATATTATTTGCTCTGTGTGAAAGTTATAGAGTCCACAAGCTATGGTGCCAATCATTGAAAATTGATCACATTTGATGTACTGAGGGCCTATCTCCTTTCTTGAGGCCCTGAAATGTCAGGAAAGAACAAATACCCCCCAAATGACCCCTTTTTGAAAAGTAGACAGTCCAAGATATTTAGTAAGAGGCATGTCGAGTTTTTTGAAGGTGTAAGGTTCCTACACCCCAAAATACATTTTGATACTCCTCCCAAGTATGGCGATACCACATGGGTGTGACTTTTTCACCCCCTGGCCACATACAGAGGCCGAACATGCAGGGAGCACCGTCAGGCGTTCTTGGAGCAGAAATTTCACATCTAATTTCCTAATGACCTATTACACTTTTGAAGGCCCTGGAGCACCAGAACAATGGAATTAACCACAAAATGACCCTATTTTGGAAAGCAAACACCCCAAAGTATATTCTATGAGGCATCATGAGTCTTTTGAAAGGTTCATTTTTTTTTCCACAAGTCTTTGCAAAATGCAGAAAGAAAATGAAAACTTTTTTATTTTTGCACAAAGTGGTCAATTTAAAAGATATTTATAACACATAGCATGTACATAGCAAAAATGACACCCAAAATTACATTCTGCTACTAGTTCCGAGTATGGCAATACCACATGTGTGAGACTTTTACACAGCCTGGCCACATACAGAGGTCCAACATGCGGGGAGCACCATCAGGCATTCTAGTAGCATAAATTACACATAAAATATGCTAAGGACCTATTACACTTTTGAAGGCCTGGAGCACCAGGACAATGGAATTACCCACAAAATTACCCCATTTTGAAAAGCAAACACCCCAACGTATATTCTATGAGGCATTATGAGTCTTTTGAAAGGTTAATTTTTTTACACAAGTCTTTGAAAAACGTGAAAAGAAAATGAAAACTCTTTTATTTTTACACAAAGTGGTCAATTTATAAGATATTTCTAACACATAGCATGTACATAGCAAACATTACCCCCCAAAATACATTCTGGTACTCATCCCGAGTATAGTAATACCACGCATGTGAGATTTTTTCACAGCCTGGCCACATACAGAGGTCCAACATGCAGGGAGCGCCATCAGGCATTCTAGGAGCATACATTACACATAACATATCCTAATGACCTATTACACTTTTGAGGGCCCTAGAGCACCAGGACAATGGAATTACCCACAAAATGACCCCAATTTGAAAATCAAACACCCCAACATATATTCTATGAGGCATTGTCTTTTGAACTGTTAATTTTTTCCACAAGTCTTCATAAAATGTAGAAAGAAAATGAAAACATATGTTTTTTACACAAAGATGTCAATCTATAAGATTTTTCTAACACATTCCATGTACATAGCAAAAATTACCCCCCAAAATACATTCTGCTATTCATCCCGAGTATGGTGATACCACATGTGTGAGACTTTTACACAGACTGGCCACATAGAGAGGTCCAACATGGAAGTAGTACCTTCAGGCAGTCGAGGAGCATAAATTACACATCTAATTTAATTTCTACGTATCACACGTTTGAAGGTCCTGGAGTACCAGGACAGTGGAATTACCCACAAAATTACCCCCTTTTGGAAAGTAAACACCTTAATGTATATTTTATGAGGCATTGGCTGCAGATAGGTACTCGGGTACTCTGGTGGTCTGGTGACAGGTACTTGTGTACTCAGATGTGCTTGTGACAGGTACTCGAGTACTCAGATGGGCTGGCGACAGGTACTCAGGTACTCAGATGGGCTAGTGACAGGTACTAGGGTACTCAAATGGGCTAGTGACAGGTACTCAGATGGGCTGGTGACAGGTACTCGGGTACTCTGATGGGTTGGTGACAGGTACTCAGATGGGCTGGTGACAGGTACTTGGGTACTCAGATGGGCTGGTGACAGGTACTCGGGTACTCTGATGGGCTGGTGACAGGTACTCGGGTACTTTGATGGGTTGGTAACAGGTACTTGGGTACTTTGATGGGCTGGTGACAGGTACCTGGGTACTCTGATGGGCTGGTGAAAGGTACTTGGGTACTTTGATGGGCTGTGACAGGTACTTTGATGGGCTGTGAAAGGTACTTTGATGGGCTGTGACAGGTCCTTTTTATTACTTGGGGAGCAATCAGTGTGCTTGGTGTATACAGTGAACGGTAACAAGCTGCGTGTGTGTGAGCAGTGTGTGAGGAGGAGAACCCAGTAACAGCTTGTTACCGTGGTTTGTTGACATTCTGTGATTGGCTGTGATTGGACACAACTGGTCACGTGGTAAAGAGCCAATTTAATTGTCTCTTTACCCTGATCGGGGTCCGGCTTTGTTTGAGGGACAAGCCTTGTCCCCGATCACCATGCTGTGCGCCCCCGGGGGCATGCATGAGCGGCGTGCACTCAGATCAACAAAGTGACCGGCTGTGATTGGACACAGCTGGCCACGTGGTAAAGAGCTGATTTCATTGGCTCTTTAGCCTGATCGGGGAGGGGCTGTGTCCCGAGGGACACAACAGATCCCTGTTCGCTGCGCTGCGAGCCCCCAACAACCCGCAGTAGTGGCGAGAAGTAGCGGACATCATATGACGTCCGCCCGGATCGAGGGAGTGTACCTGCTGGCATCATTTGTCTATGGCCCGGTACGGAAGTGGTTAAAGAAGGGGGAAGGGCAAAAGGGAAAGGCATGGGACTTTAGATGAGACATGAAAATGTCTCCATCCCGGGTAAGTAACAAAGCAAAAAAAGCAAAAACTGGGACTTTAAATGAGGCAAGTGGTGAGCAGTTGGAAAAATGTAACCAATAAACATAAATGTCAGACATATATTTTTATTTCTCCCATACGGATACATATTGCAGCATTTTTCAATGGAATCCAATATATAAAAAAGTCAGAAATATATTTGCTCTCCCATAAAGGTACATAGTAGAACATTTGTCAGAAAAATACATAGTATCCTATTTTAGGAAAAAAAAAATATATAACCATGGTTCAATATAGGCCATGGAAATTATATTGTCAAAAGTAATATAAAAGACCACCTTCTGTAACAAATACATATAAAGATAAGATACTGTAAAAGATACCACACATTGATATTGGAACAGGGCATGATGTGTCCCAACACTGGTCCTATGATAAATCCATCCTCCATATCAAAATATTGGAAAATGACCATATGGGGTATAACATGCCATAAAATACCATAAAATATAATTGTAATGCATCCATATAGATAAAGCCCAACGTGTCTCTGTGGGAAACAACCACTTCTTCAGGGGCGGATGCATTAGGTGTCTACAAAGAGACATACAAAATGTATTAGCAAAAAGAAAAATACTCATGGAACTATCAGATATAAGGGAAAAGTTCAAAACAGGGACAACTTGCCCAGGTAATTATATATGGTCTAGCGTATAAAATAACTGCACTGGAGGAGAAGACCAAGGCTGGCAGTAGCGTCCGCATCGGAAACTGAGGTTGAGGATATGCAAAGGGCTGGAAACACAAAGGCAATCCCAGGGGGGTGTGTGTCAGTCCCATAATAAAAACAGGAGAGTGATACTGTGTCAAAATGTATGGAAATGTGTACAGGCAATGGAATAAAAAAAAAATTGGGGCTGTGTGTGAAATGGTAAGTGTGAAAGTAAAACTCAAATGGGCGAAGCATATAAACCATATTAAAGTGTGAAGGACTGATGCACAGGGTCGTGTGTGGAAGCACAAATGTAGCCACAGAATAATTGTTGCTAGATAATGAATATGTGTGGACGCTATACTTACACGATAGTCGGTGGTTCGTGCTTGCTAGTGCTAAGGTACGGTACACATGTGTGCTACCAGAGGGAGAAAACTAGTGACCATGGGAGCCATATATGATGCCAGACCAATCACGCGCTCCAACCAGCGTCACGCTGGATTGACCGGAAGGAGACGCATCATCCAGAGAGGGGCGAATCCCACCTCTCCAATTTAGACTGCCCCTCTGAGGATGATGCGTCTCCTTCCGGTCAAGCCAGTGTGATGCTGGTTGGAGCGCGGAATTGGTCTGGCAGCATATATGGCTCCCATGGTCACTAGTTTTCTCCCTCTGGTAGCACCTTGGGATATAGTTAATAAACAGGACCGAAGTGTTCCTGGGAAAACTGGGTAGTCAGCACTTATGATAAGTATAATGACTCACCCAGAATATACAGGCCACTTAATTGTCCCTGCATAACATAAGTGCAAGCAGTATTGGACAAAAAGCATCTCATAGCAATAACATTAAGATTCGCATAGGTTACTGCACATTAGCAGGTAGGTCATTTCAAGGATGGTGCACCGCCATGCCGGCAAAATATGAGATAGCAGAGGTAGTCATTCAGTATAGTCTGAAGTCCAGGTATCAACATTTAGTGCAGACTGTACCAGATTCGCCAGTGCTCATACACAGTAAGCAGGAAAGCAAGTTCCTCCAATTCCACAGAATGCTCAGTTTATAGCAGTACAGTGAGTAATGTAACTTACAGTTGTGCAGAGTGGAAAGGCCAGACCATAGCGGGGAATGCTGACGGGCACAGCACAGCAGAAGAATGGGTGGGTATGATTTAGATTAGCGTCATCCTCTTCTGGTATGGCACAGGGTAGTTATTCCAGGCAGAAATCTGAACATATTCCCAGATGGGACCCTGATTGTTGTCTACTTCCGGTTTCGCCATCTACTTCCGGTTCGTGGCAAATGTGTGGGGGCTCTAGATGAAAGCCCATGCTGGCATGAGTGGGTGAGCGTCCACGGGCATGAACACCAATGCACTTCACCTACCGAACTGAAGGTTTCATCAGGGTGAAGTTCCCAATAACAGTTTTACAAGAATATTTTAGGAAATGAAGGTCTATTGTTCTAAAATATATATGGGCACACAAATGACCTAGGATCTCTTATGCAATAATAAAATTAAAGGGAAAAAGGGAAGGGGGAGTAGCCGACGCTGATTTTAAAAAATATTATCAGACAATCGCCATTTCAGGTATAGCAGACTGGATTCATAATAAAGGAGGGAAAAATGGGTGGACATTGAGAGGACATTAAGTAGGGTAGATTTAGGGGAAATGGTTTGGATACCACAACAACACAGAGAATTAGCCAGTAGCACAAATCCACTGACAAGAAGCATGTTTAAGGTTTGGGATACATTAAGTAAACTTTATGGTTGGAAATGTAATGCACCTTTAATTTCATTACTGGACACAAATTATTTTAAGCCGGGTAAAGAGGACTACATATACTTCACTAAGTGGGCAAAGAAAGAGGAAATTTTATTACAGGATGTAATGATAGGTAATAGGACTTGCACGTACAACGAGATCATACAAAAATGGGGGGATGCCACTTGACAAATGGAGATACACACTAGAGTTGAGCGAACCCGAACTGTAAAATTCGGGTTCGTACCGAACTTTCGGGTGTCCGAGTCCTCAATCCGAACCCGAACGTTTGAGAAAAACGTTCGGGTTCTGGTATTTTATCACGCATGTTGAATAGCTGCAGGGCAGCCAATCAACAAGCATTTCACTGGTTTTCCCTAGAAGCCATCACAGCCATGCCTACTATGGCATGGCTGTGATTGGCCAGTGCATCATGTGACCCAGCCTCTATATGAGGCTTGAGTCACAGTGCTGCATGTCACATGCTCTCAGGTTAGTGTAGGGAGAGGATGCTGCCGGCGCTGTGAGGGACAGATTGTGAGGGACAGATTGCAGATCTAATAACTAGGTAGAGATTACTACTACTGCTGTGAGGGACAGATTGCAGTGATAATAACTAGGTAGAGATTACTACTACTGCTTTGAGGGACAGATTGTAGATCAATAACATCTCATTCTGCATTACAGAACGATCTGATTACAGAATGATCTCTCATCCTGCATTACAGAACGATCTGATTAAAGAACGATCTGATATTGGACTAGGTAGAGATTACTACTGCTTTGAGGGACAGATTGCAGATCTAATAACATCTCCAATTTTTCTTCCTTTTGCAGCCCCCTAGCACTTTCCAGGACTTTTTTACAGTCATTTTTGTGCTGAAAAGTTTGGGTCCCCATTGACTTCAATAGGGTTCGGGGTCCGGGGTAAAGTTCAGATAACATTCAGTACCCGCCGAACCGGAACGTCCAGGTGTTCGCTCAACTCTAATACACACAATTACAGCACTTTACACAATCATTGCCCCAACCATTTGGGGGTAAAGGGAGTATGCGGCCAGTAGAGAAATTATTCTCCACCCCACAGTGCCTAAAACAAAACACATCTAAAATATATAAAATATTCGTAAAAGAAATTAAACCAAAAAACCCACCTTATTTGATTAAATGGGAGGAGGAGCTGGGTTTTATTCGAGATGAGGAACATAGAAAGAAAATCTTGAGACTAGCCTACTCTTCAGCAAAAGACTTGAGGACAGTGGAAATGGGCTATAAATTGATGGCGAGGTGGTAAGTAATCCCACAGAGGGTGTGGAGGCTTGGAGCATAAGACACCCCAACCTGTTGGAGGGGATATGATGCTCCAGGGACCTTTAAGCACTTACGGTGGGACTGTTCTAAAATAAAGACTTATTGGGAGGAAGTTATTAAGGGGATTCAACAAGTCACAGGCGAACAGATAAAGCTAGAGCCTTGGGAATGTATATGCCATAGCACAGAAAAAACAGTGTTACAATATAAGAACACCCTAGTCCCGGGTGCGCATGTGCGGAGCATCCATGGTGGCTGTGTAAGCCTGGAGCTCCGATTCCCCTCGGTCATCCGGACATGGTTCTTCTAGCAGCGGAGCTCGGCTTACCCGCTCATACACCCCCGGAGCAGAGGACAACCTCAGGGACGTTTAGGGGGCGGTGGGGGGGGGTGCTGTTTCGGTTACGGGCTCCTCGCTCGGCTCCGAGGCCGCGGCTTGGGCCTAACAGCGCCTCCAGGCATTTTGAGGGAGAGGATCAGGGGGGCCCTGTCTTTGGAGGCAAGCGGGACAGCACAGGATCAGTCCCCACAATATCCAACATTAGTGGATCCCCCTTTAGGGAACTCTTGATCAGCAGGCACAGTAGGGGAGAGTGAAAGTCCTTGGGACAGGGGACTCTAATTTAGGCCACGGATTGGGCCTACTACCCCTCCTTCCTCCTTTGCTGGCCCGTGTCAGGGGACAACAGGCCCCCCTTGTGGCGCTTGGGGGTACTGGAGCACTCTGAATCTCCCAGTGAGCAAGACTACTCTAGCTGGCGGTTCTGTTCAGAGCTGTCCCTTCAACAAGTAAAGCCATATTTCCTTCTCTGCTCGCTCTCACACATATATTGTTTCTTTGGGAACTAGCCCACCTCTACAGCTTTTTTTTTTCTTTGGGGCTCCTCTCATTCCTGGGAACATGCAGACGGGCGCAGTCAGTTACGATTTATACCGTCAGCTGGGCTTTGATACCCCAGCCTTGAAGGGTCCACAAATGCCACTGGGGACTCAACCAGTCACAGGGGGTACGGAGGAGATGGCTCGGAAGGAGGATCTCAGGTCCTATCCTCCCCAGGACCCCCCCCTGGAGCCCAAACCATGGCCCAAACTCTCTCCACAGCGTCCACAATTTCTTTCCTGGAGAGGACATTAGATGAACTCATTACTACACCTCTTAAAGAGCAAGGACCTGGCAATCCTCTGTCGGACTTATCCAGCCCTCAAACTCAGGTACCTCAATCTGACATTCAGATGATGATGGAAGTTTTTTCTAAAATGCTTTCCAAGGGCCTAGCCCAAACAGCCTCCAAAATTACCTCCGTTATTCAAGCTGACCTGCAGGGTTTGGGGTCCAGGATAGACGCAATAGAACATAAAGCAGAGCAATTGGTTTCTAGAATTAACCATAACACAGCACGTATCCAGGACCTTCAGGACCAATTGGAGTCTGCCTTATCTAAAATAGATGACCTGAAGAATCGCTCTAGACGCTACAACTTTAGAGTTAGGGGTCTCCCCGAGGATGTCACTGATGTACATGCGGCTGTGAGCGACTTTATTAAGGAAACCATTCCAGGCATCCCAGAGCACCGCCTTGAACTAGATAGGGCTCATAGAGCACTCCAGCCTCCGAGGTCTGATTGCCTCCTTAGAGACATTGTGGTGAAACCTCATTTTTATGGGGTTAAGGAAGAGATCATGAAAACCTCCAGGAACTCTCCAAATCTCGCTATTCGAGGTCACTCCATCCAAGTATTCGCTGATCTGTCTCCATATACCATCCAGAAGAGAAGAACCCTGAAACCCCTGCTGGAAGCTCTTATCAAGTCTAACATCAAATACTGGTGGTCCTTTACGTTCCGCTTGACTTTCATTCACAAAAGCAAGAAATATGGCTTTTCTACTTTCCAAGAAGGGGAACAACTACTGGTTGGGCTCAACCTCATCTCACTGGAATCCTCCTCTTCCAAGCCTCATAGGAACGTGGGCTCCTCCAAGAGGCCATCGCCTCAGAGCCCCATTCCTCCCCTGTGGCGAAGGCAACAACAAAAGCGAGCCAAAGACTCCCACCCCCCATGAGTTTGGAGCCTAGTCCTTCTTTTTTAATACTCATTAGGATGGGTGACTCTTAAGTTGCTGTTTGGTTCAGTGTTTATTGTTCCGGACTTGTTAACTTTTCTTTTTTTTTTTTTAGCATAAAAATCTCTGGGGGTGGCCTGTGGATGGCTCTGTCGCCCTCCTTCCCTTTGAGATGCTTATCTCGAGGGGATGGGGGGATGGATCCTCCGCGAGAGGTCCTCTTCAGCCCTTTGCACTTCATTGCTGGACTTTTATTGCTGGACTAGTGCACTGTGGCGATTTCTGCCGGCCTTGAGTAATCAATGTTTTAAGTAACCGGGGGGGACTCCCTGGTGGGCCCCGAAGGGTCCACTCGGGAGCCCTCTGCCTTCCGGTGGAGACATCCTAGATGTTCTGTTCATTATGTTAAAATCTCTATTCATGGTTGGAATTTCTGGGTAACCCATTAGTAAATGTTTTTTTTCTTTCCTGTCCTAAGGTTTTGGCCGGGGGGAACAACATGTACCTCCCTCTGACTTCGGGATGCTGGCATTGGTGTTCCCTTGGTCGGATGCAGTTCTGCTGTTATCCCCAGTTCTTTCTAGCAAGCGCTCCAGACGAGACTAGAGGGGTGGGGATCTTTTTCGCAAAACATTTAGTCTTTAACCCCTTGAAAGAAATAAAAGACCCGGAGGGCAGGTTTATCTTCCTAAGGGGGACTTTAGGGGGCTTGATGTATACCTTTTTATCTTACTGTGCTCCGTATCATGGTCAAGCAAAATTTCTTCATGGCTTGTTCAATCTCATCTTGCCTCATCTAGAGGGGACTGTAATTTTGGGAGGAGATTCTAATATGGCCTTAGATCCCATGCTTGACAAGTCGGGTAATGGCCGTCCTCGCTTGATTAGGCCCCCTAAACATAGCCTCAAACTTGCTAGGCTTCTATACTCCTTGGGGTTTATAGATATCTGGCGAGAACTTAACCCTAGGGCGAAGGACTATACTCATTTCTCAGCTCCACACAAAAGCATGGCAAGAATAGACCATATTTTTGTCTCTGCCTCTGTTTCCCCCCTGGTTTCCAAATCCTCTATTAAGGACTCTCCACTCTCAGATCACTCGCTAGTTACAATAGTACTTAAAGTCGATCTAGGTCAAAGGAGGAACCCTCAATGGCGATTGAATGAATCTCTCCTGACTAACCCGGTTCACTGTACAATGTTAGAAAAGGAACTCAAAGATTATTTCCCCTTTAACGATAACGGGGAGGTTTCGCCCCCAACACTTTGGGCAGCCCACAAAGGCGTTATTAGGGGAAAGATCATTCAACTATCAGCAAGGTTAAGAAGGGAAAGGAAGGTCGATATTGAAAACCTAGAACGTGCTTTTCAGGATCTAGCCAGGTCTCATAAGAAGAATCCGACTTCCCGTTCTTGGGCACAGCTTGAAGCAGGGAAGGTAGCCTTAAACCTCACCCTAACCACTAGCTCTGAGAAACAGATCCAATGGTCCAGAGCCCATTTTTATTTACAAAGAGACCAAATAGGTCCCAGGCTGGCTGCCAGATTGTCTCCTAAGTGTTGCTCCTTTTCCTTTCCAAAGATTAGGGATACCTCGGGGGATCTAACTCAGAATCCTAATCGGATTATGACTGTCTTTCAGGCTTTCTATGCCAAACTTTATGAATCAGGGAAAACAGTTACTTCTTCCTCTCATGAGGCCTTTTTAAATTCCATTGCCCTTCTGAGACTCTCAGATGAACATATAGCTTCTCTGGAATTGCCTTTTTCTGAGAAGGAAGTTTTAGAGGTGATACGAAATTTCAAGAAGGGCTCGGCCCCTGGCCCTGATGGTTTGTCCATGGGCTATTATAAGACTTTTGGCCTAGTAATTGTCTCCTATCTAACAAAATTCTTTAATTCCCTATGGGCGGGATTTGTATTGGAAAGTGACGCCAACAGGGCCTTCATTTCGGTCATTCCCAAACCTGGTAAAGATCATTCCGATGTCAGCAACTATAGACCTATTTCTTTAATCAATAATGACCTTAAAATTTTGACTAAAATTTTGGCAAACAGATTAACTAAATTTATAAGCACATACATTCACAATGACCAGGTGGGCTTTATCCCAGGAAGGCAGGGTCCGGACCAGATCCGCAGAGCTATAGACATTATTTCTCTCCTTAACTCAAATTGGGATGGGGGTCCTCCTCGGGAGGGGTTCATTCTGTCTGTCGATTTCCAAAAAGCCTTTGATACGATTGATTGGTCATACTTATTTGCGGTTCTAAATAGGCCCAAGATTTCTTCAGACTATCAGAGCCCTTTACTCTAACCCTTGTGCCCAGATCAAATTGCAGAATTACTAATCTGACCCTTTTTCTATTTTTAGGGGCACTAGACAGGGCTGTCCCCTATCCCCACTTATATTCGCCATTGTGATGGAGTCTCTGGCTATTGCCATAAGGGATAACCCAGATATCCAGGGGGTGAAATGTGGAACCCGCTCTAACAAGTGCGCATTATTCGCAGATGACCTCCTTCTATTCATCTCCTCTCCCCTCACATCCACCTCACATATCATTCATCTTCTCCAAGCTTTCTGAGAAGTTTCTGGGCTTTGTGTGAATTGGTCCAAATCTTCAGCTTTGAATATAACTACCCCAGAGCCGAAGATACGGCGACTTAAAGATCTCTATAAATTCACCTGGAACACTACTCAGATACCTTACTTGGGAGTCAATCTGGCAGCCAACATCAGCCAACTTTATGAGGCCAATTACCCACCCTTACTGTCAGATGAGATAAAGAGGGCCTCTCATGGCTAGGCAGGTTACACACAGTCAAAATGACCCTTCTTCCCAGGATTCTTTACTTCTTTAGAGCTCTCCCTGTCCCACTTAGGAAGTCTAATCTCCAGAAAATACAATCGCAAATTTTGAAAATTCATCTGGGGCCAAAAAGGTTATAGATGTTCAGCTACGGTTCTTTTCAGGAGACGCGATCAAGGGGGCCTAGGACTTCCACACCTATATAAATACTACCTGGCAGCTCAAGTAGCCCAGTTCTCCACCGTCTTCTCTAGAGGGAATAAACCTGACTGGGTTAATATAGAGAGGCAGGCGGTGCCTCTCGGCACCATTGATTTTTTAGTGGGGGCGTCTCATAAACTGAAGCCCTCAATACTGGCTCCTACGTTGTCCCACTCCTTTACCATTACCGATTCAGTCCTTAAACCTCTGTATCTAATCTCAAATTTGTGCCCCCTTAATCATCTCTTTAATAATCCCCATTTCCCTCCGGGTCTTGACATTAAGGCTTTCCAGTGGTGGACAGATAAGGGTTTATATCGTATAGGCCACTTTCTGAATCTAGCGGGCCCCTTGACCTTAAACCACTGTATCAACAAATTAGATATGCCACCGACTGAAAAATTCAGATTCCAGCAAATTCGTCACTTTCTGATTTCCTGGTGGAAATCTAGAAATTACCATAAAGGTATCACCCCTTATGAAAAATGGTGCTCAGAATCTGAGGACCAAAGAGGAGGCATCACTCTGATTGATGCATCACTGATGGAGAATGTTGATAAACCCCCCTATGCGAAGAGATGGGAGAGAGATCTGGAGGTGGAGTGGGAAGCAGATAAGTGGAGCTCTTTGGTCCTGAGAGCTTCTAAAGGGATTACGAATATTGCCCTAAGGGAGGCCAATCTGAAAGTCTTGATCCGTTGGTATTTGGTACCTTCCCGGTTAGCAGCCATGTATTCAAATTCCTCCAGCCTCTGTTTTAGAGGTTGTGGGCATTTGGGCTCCTACCTTCACACTTGGTGGGCATGCCCACATATTCGGGGCTTTTGGACAAGGTTTTCCACATGATTCGTAGGATCTTTGGCCTTCCAATACCAAAGAATCCAGAAATAGCCCTTCTCAACTATAAACCTGAGGGGCTTTCCAAATCACTATTTCAACTTACCCACTTTATCTTGCTGGGTGCTAAGATCACAATAGCCAGGTCCTGGAAGCGTCCCTCAGTGTCTTTTGCTGAGGCTAAACAAAAAAATTCTTGGATCATGGTGCAAGAAAGGCTCGCAAGTATTATTTTAGTCACCTCAATTAAATTTGACCTAGTCTGGGATCCATGAAAGAACTACCTTAAGCTTCCCGCGTGACCTACACCCTTCTTTATCCTCTTGCTTTATTTCCCTGGTGACCCATTTACTCTCTCCTACGTTTTTCTCTTTATACTTCTTCTACGTTTATTACTTTCTTACCTTTGGGTTTTGTCAGTCGGTTTACTCTTGTTAGCTGATGTCTAGATAGTTTACCAGGGGCAGCTCTCCATCCTGCTCTCGTGGCCGCAGGTGGGGGGCTGCCACCCCCGCATTAGGTATAATGCGTCGGTGGTAGGATGGCAGTGGTAACTCCCTTATTTCAGATGTGACAATGGCATGCCATCCAAAGTATTTGTTAGGGCAATAGGGTTGGCAGCGGGGAGGGTCTCAGTCTGTCCCTCCGGATACAGATTGATCCCACATGGGGTGTCTGGTGAGACAGCGTGGCCTCTCCTGCTCTAAACGTAGTCCTCTTTTTATTCTTTTTCTCTAGCTTTAGACATATTTTATCCTTTGGTTTACATCCTTCGATGACATCAGCCTGTGTATTATTGTTTTCTTTGTATGTGAATTTTCATTTTTCAGACTCTGACTTATTGCTTCTTATTCTTTGTTATCCTGACAATTCTTAATAAAAATTATTGAAACGAAAGAACACCCTAGTCCCATATCTACTGAACGCAGCTAAGAGCCTGATACCGAAAGTATGGAAAATTTCTGAAGACCCAAGGCTGAAGGAATGGTTGTTAAAGATAGAATGGACAAGATCCATAGAGGAAACAATACATACAGTAGAGGGCTCACTAGAAGCATATCATTCTATATGGGAGAAGTGAATACAATTTAAAAATCAGTAGATTATATGAAGATAATGGGACTTGGAGGGGGACAATGAGAGTTTAAATTATCTATACTGGAACTAAAGGAGGGGGAAATAGATGATGAGAGAGAGGTAGAGCATAGATAAGAATAAAGGGAGAGGGAGGAGGGGTGGGGTAAGAGAGGGTAGGAGATTTAGGGGTGGGGGATATGTGCATTGATGGATTAAATAAGACAATAATACAAAAGGTGAAATACTAGTAATGTTGGGTAACTGTCTGTTTTTATGATAATATGTGATGTCTGTTCTTTTCGGATATATAACAAATTGATAAAGAATGAATATACAATAAAAAAAGAACATAACCATCTTCCGGAATTTGAATTTGGAATAGAATAAATTTGAATTTAATTAGAAAAGAATAGAATAAGATAGAAGAGAAAAGAGCAGAATAGAAAATAAAATAATAGAATAGAAAATAATAGAATAGAATAAACAAATAGAAAAAGAATTGAGCTTTTCGAATTTGAAAACTTTTTGAATTCAAATTTAAACACTATTAGAAAAATTTTTAATTTCGAAAATTTGAATCGATTTGAATAAACAAAACTAATTCTGAAAAGGAATTAAAAGGGGTTAAACAAATTTGACTAAACAAATTTATGTAAATAACAAATCGAAACGAAACTTTTTTTTGTTCTGCACATGTCTAGTAATGTTGTGGTTGGGATTTGAACCAGCGATCCTTTTGCTGCTAGGCAAAAGTGCTAACCACTACTTCACTGTGACCAGCATGTTGAAGAATAGTGCTAGAGCTGTAGAAACACTTGACCCTTCTGAATGCTGTATACAGCGTTAAGCCGCGTCAAGTGTTTTTAAGCTGTATTTATGTGATTGGTTACTGTAATAACAGCAAAACCTTGGAAACCCTGTTTGTACCTTACTCATGTGTCCTTTAGTTCAGCCATGTGGTTGTGTGGGGAGAGGAAAATGAGAGGAAAGATGGACTTAGACTGAACTTAGAGGCCCATGCAGAGCTATGGGATGTTTTGCATGCCCTGTATAATGAGCTGACACCGAATTGGGAGCGTTTCAGCAATGCACAGAATAGGGAAAGAAGTAAGTCCATTTTACTGAATGCATGATATGTTTGTTGTAATATTAATTAACCACTTCAGCCCCGGAAGCATTTGCCCCCTTAATGACCAGGCCATTTTTTTGCGATACAGCACTGCGTTGCTTTAACTGACAATTGCGCAGTCCAGGGAAATTGTACCCAAACAAAATTGACTTACTTTTTTCCCATAAATAGAGCTTTCTTTTGTTGGTATTTGATCACCTCTGCAGTTTTAATTTTTTGCGCTATAAACAAAAAGAGTGTCAATTTTGAAAAAAAAAAACAATATTTTTTACTTTTTGCTATAATACATATCCCCAAAAAAATGTAAAAAAAAAATCTTCGGTTTTGGCCAATATGTATTCTTCTACATATTTTGGGTAAAAATGCAATATACGTATTGTATATTGATTAGATTTCACAAAAGTTATAGCGTCTACAAACTATGTGAATAGATTTTTGTCATTTTTATTTATTTATTTTTTTTTTACCGGTAATGACGGTGATCTGCAATTTTTAGAGGGACTGCAATATTGCCGCGGACAGATTGAACAATGTGACACTTTTTTGGGATCAAATCTAAAAATAGCCACTGATTACTGTATATATGTCACTGGCAGGGGAGGGGTTAACACTAGGGGGCGGTCAAGGGATTCAGTGTTCCCTAGGGAGGTGTTTCTAACTGTATGGGGAGTGTAGTGAGTGGGGGTAGAGAGAGAAAGCTGTTCCCAATCACTGGGAACAGCAGATCTCTCTCCATATCCCTGTCAAAACAGGATCTGTTTGTTTATATCAACAGATCCCCATTATGGCTCTGTGAGGAGCGATCGTGGGTGGCCAGTGGGCATCGCGCCCACAGGCCACGAGCATCGGCTCCAGAGACATGCAGTGGACATGCACGCGCCCCCCACAGTCTCTTAAAGCACCGCAGTATAGCTATGGCAATTTTCGCAAGAGAGCCATCCTGCTGCCGTTAAGTGATGGTGGCTGGTCGGCAAGTGATTAACCACTTCCCACCCAGCCTATTGACAAATGACGGTCCGGTGCTGGCTTTGTTATCCTGACTGGGTATCTGTTGAAGTCTTCAGGATAACCCACGATCGTGCTGGACCACACTGGACCACCAGGAGCCTGCCCAGGACAACCAGGGAGCCCCCCCAGGGACACCATGAGGAGGCCACCCAGGACCACCAGGGAAATGATCTGAAGGCCACCCAGGGACCACCAGGGAGCCCACCCTAGACCACCATGTAAGGGCATACAGTGCACTGTAGGGACGGCACTGTGCCCATATGTGATGCCTGCCAGTGCCAATAGAGTTGAGTGAACCCGTGGATGTTCGGGTTCGGTGGGTTCATCCGAACTTCTGAAAAAAGTCTGGGTTCGGTACCAAACTTGACCCGAACTTTACCCCGAACCCCATTGAATTCAATGGGGACCTGAACTTTTCGGCACAAAAATGACTGTAAAAGAGTCCTGGAAAGTGCTAGAGGGCTGCAAAATGATTTTAGAACAATAATCTGTCCCTTACAGCAACAGCAGGAACCTAACCCTATAGAACTAGGAGATGATTTTAGAACAATAATCTGTCCCTCTAAGCAGTAGACTCTACCTAATCCAGTCAGATCTTTCTGTAATGCAGGATGAGATCTGCAATCTGTCCCTAAAAGCAGTAGTAATCTCTACCTATCAATCTAAGTGCAATCTGTCCCTAAAAGCAGTAGTAGTAGTAATCTCTACCTATCTATCTATCTGCAATCTGTCCCTCACAGCACCGGCAGCATCCTCTCCCTACACTACCCAGAGAGCATGTGACATGCAGCACTGTGACTCCAGCCTCATATAGAGGCTTGGTCACATGATGCACTGGCCAATCACAGCCATGCCATTAGTAGGCATGGCCGTGATGGCTTCTAGGGAAAACCAGTGAAACGCTTGTTGATTGGCTGCCCTGCAGCTATTCAACATGCGTGATCAAATACCCGAACCCAGAACTCAAACCCAAACTTTTTTCAATTGTCCGGGTTCGGGTCTGGGACACGGACACCCCAAAGTTCGGTACAAACCCGAACTTTACAGTTCGGGTTCGCTCAACTCTAATTCCTAACAGTGCTGTATACAGTTCCATGTACCAGTGCCCACCAGTGCCACCTATCAGTGCCCACCAGTGCCACCTATCAGTGCCACCCTCTGTGCCACCTATCAGTGCCCTTCAGTGCCACCTATCAATACCCATCAGTGGCACATATAAGTATCCATCAGTGCCCAGTGCCATCAATCAGTGCCCATCAGTTGCCGCCGTTGAGTGCCCATCAGTGCCACATATCAGTGCCACCTATCAGTGCCCGTCAGTGCTGCTTATCAGTGCAGCCTATTAGTGCTCATCAGTGCTGCAAATATGTGCCTCATCATCGGTGCCACCTTATCAGTGCCACCTCATCAGTGCCAATCTGTACTGCCTCATCAGTGCCCATCAGTATACCATCATCAGTGCCCATCAGTGTAGCCACATCAGTGCCCATCAGTGAAGGAGAAAATGTACTTACATACAACATTTTGTGATCGAAACAAAGAAAAACATTTTTTTTTTCAAATTTTTCATTTTTTTTATTTGTAGCTCAAAAAATAAAAACCGCAGAGGTGACCAAATACCACCAAAAGAAAGCTCTATTTGTGGAAACAAAATAATAAACATTTTGTTTGGGTACAGTGCCGCATGACCACGCAATTGTCATTCAAAATGCAACAGTGCTTAAAGCTGAAAATTGGTCTGGGCGGGAAGGGTGGTAAGTGACTGGTATTGAAGTGGTTAAGAATGCATATTAACCCTTCTTTTGCACTTTTTATTTAGGCAAAATATTTCAGAGAAGGTGGAAATCTTTATGGGACCGCCAATGACAGCTGATTATGTTATGTAAACAGAAAATTGGTTATCTGCTTTCTTTCCCCTCACGCTGGCAGCATGAGGGAAAGAAAAAGCCTATCACCAGCTTCTGACAGAGGGACATCGGTCCTGAACAGGGAGAGGCACTGCTACTATGCAGTGACCTCCAGTGCCACCTGCCAGTGCCCATCAATACCGACTACCTACCGATGCATATCAGTACCATCTACCAGTGCCCACCAGTGCCATTTACCAGTGCCCACCAGTGCCACCTATCAGTGCCCATCAGTTCCTCATCATCAATGCCACCTATCTGTGCTGCCTATCAGTTCCACCTACAAGTGCCTATCAGCACCCATCAGTGCCACCTATCAGTACCCTTCAGTGCTACCCATCAGTGCCCTTCAGTGCCACCCATCAATGGCCATCAGTGTCACCCATCATTACCACCTATCAGTGCTCACAGTGCTGCCTATCAGTGCCCATCAGTGCTGTCTTATCAGTGCCTATCAGTGCCTATCAGTGCAGCCTCATTGGCGCAAATCAATAAAGGAGAAAATTACCGGTTTTCAAAATTGTATAACTAACTATGAAAAAGTTTTTTCTTTTTTCAAAATTTTCAGTCTTTTTTTATTTTTTTAGCGAAAAATAAAAAACCACCAGTGATCAAATACTACCAAAAGAAAGCTCTATTTTTGTGAAAAAAAATTATAAAAATTTCATATGGGCGCAGTGTAGCATGACAGTGCAATTGTCATTCAAAGTGCGACAGTGCTAAAAGCTAAAAATTGGCCGGGGCAGGAAGGGGGTTTAAGTGCCCAGTAAGCAAGTGGTTAGTGTGTAAAATGTTTATGTTTAGGAGGGCCCATCAGTGCCACCTATCAGTACCCTTCAGTGCTACCCATCAGTGCCCTTCAGTGCCACCCATCAATGGCCATCAGTGTCACCCATCATTACCACCTATCAGTGCTCACAGTGCTGCCTATCAGTGCCCATCAGTGCTGTCTTATCAGTGCCTATCAGTGCCTATCAGTGCCCATCAGTGCAGCCTCATTGGCGCAAATCAATAAAGGAGAAAATTACCGGTTTTCAAAATTTCATAACTAACTATGAAAAAGTTTTTTCTTTTTTCAAAATTTTCAGTCTTTTTTTATTTTTTTAGCGAAAAATAAAAAAAAACACCAGTGATTAAATACTACCAAAAGAAAGCTCTATTTTTGTGAAAAAAAATATAAAAATTTCATATGGGCACAGTGTAGCATGACAGTGCAATTGTCATTCAAAGTGCAACAGTGCTAAAAGCTAAAAATTGGCCGGGGCAGGAAGGGGGTTTAAGTGCCCAGTAAGCAAGTGGTTAGTGTGTAAAATGTTTATGTTTTTGGAGGGCCCTTTTGACAGCCACATAGAATTGGAGTGTAAAAGCCCACATTTTTGACCTGAAGATGATGTTCTGGAAACTGCTGTCATCTGTGATCTCTTTACCTTTTCATCCTTTGATTTCCATTTTCTGTATACATGCATAGATTTCCTTTGTTCTGCCCATGGGCTGAGAGATTCCTCCACCCAGGATGTTTAGTAAGAATGGAGGAATCTCTCAATCTACAGTGCCAGCTGTTATAATCAGACAGCTTTGGGTGCTGTGGCTGTCTGAATACAATAGGTGGCATTATAGATTCAGTGTAGATAAATCTATGATGTATGACCAACCTTACAGAAAATGAAAGATTAGAAGATAAGAAAGTTGAGGAGGGAAGGGCGGAGCTTGGCCGCACACTGAGATGGCTGCCTGATCTCTTCTCTCTCCCAGCACAGGGAAGATTTTTTAGCATAGGACCTGCTAACTGGACAATCCACCATCCAAAATCATATTTCTGGATACTACTAATCCCCCACAAATGACAGGGAAAAAATCCCATCCTGCAGAACCAAGGAAGCTCACTGAACTTTTCAGTGAGGCCCGCCATGCGGGCAGGCAGAACGGAGCTGGGGCCTCCAGTAAATCATCTCTCCCACATCCCCACTCCACTTCCTCCGGAGAGCCCACTGATGACATGGATTGCACAGTGCCGCAAGGGAACAGGGCCAGAGACTCCATTAAGAGGGCCGCATCTTCCTCTCGCCATCTCACCCGGGACCGGTAAGCAAGAAACATCTTACCTTCTCCCAAACCCGCGATCCTACCGCGAACGAACTTTCGGACCAAGAACTTTCGGACCAAGAACGTTCGGAATCTCCTGAACGTTCGGAATCGCTCGCTTCGCTCCCGACCACCGATAATCCAGTGTCAGAGAACGTTCTTAAACATATGTTACTCTCACTACAGAAAGATCTGAGGAAAGACCTCAGACAAGATATCAATCACATGCAACACCAAATAGACGAGCTGGGGGAAAGAACAGACACGATTGAACATCAAATGAGTAACTACGCCACTGCATACAACGAACTAGTGGACGCACACCAACACCAAGCAGAACAAATACAACGCATCACAGCAAAAATGGCGGACCTAGAGGACCGTTCGCGCAGAAACAATCTCAAAATCAGGGGCATCCCTGAGTCTGTCACCCCTGGGGAACTCCCACAATATCTGCAACAGTTCTTTAAAGTGTTGGTTCCCGCTCTCTCCCCAATGGACCTAACTATTGATAGAGCGCACAGAATCTTTAAACCCTCTCACATCCCGGCGGAAAAACCCAGAGATGTACTGGCAAGGCTACATTTTTTCCAAGCCAAAGACCGGTTCATAGCCTCCGCCAGAAACATAGCGACTTTCCCAGATCCGTATACATCCCTCACGGTATACAATGACATATCTGCAGCCACAGCGCAACTACGTAAAGATCTTTCACCGGTGACGACCATCCTAAGAGACCGTCACATCGTCTACAAATGGGGATTCCCCACCAAACTCATTGTCACATACCAAGGAAAGTCTGTGACTATCTACCACCTCAAACAAGGCCTGAAACAACTACAAAATTGGGGCCTGTCCACGTCTATACAGTAACATATGGCACTCCCTACATATGCCTAGACCCTTTCAGCGATACAAAGACCGCCTCCGATACTTGGCCAGAAACCGAACCTTTTTTACATCGGAACGGTCATGTAGAGACCCAAAAAGGCGGCCCTACACTCTCCCAAATTTCTAAGACACGCGAGATAGTTATCAATCCAGGTAACCCCTCTCTCGCCCTTGGTTGTGAAATTTCTTGACAACGTCTATAACACCCTCAAGGGGTCCCCACTGTCTGAGTCCCTACGGGG
>BLSH010289979.1:391471-408443 GCA_018402905.1 Glandirana rugosa | reverse complement strand
TCATCTGGGAATATATTTCCTAACAACTTTTAGTACAATGGACCTAATCAGTAGTAACAAATCTAACTCAGAATCTCATATCCTATATACGTCTTTTAAACTTCGACTCTCAGTAGCCAATACACCCAATCGTAACCTTACTTCTAACACCCACACAACAGGTACCCACGGTTAGAAACTCCTTGTCTAGAACAAATTCCACTCGGAAACGCTTTCTCATAAGGACGACTCGCACCAGCAACTCTTACTCTCAGTGAAGTGACTACGAACCACCCCATCACCTAAAGGTAAACGCCCGATATCGCTCAGACCGGCGTTATTTCTATACACATTACTACCTCACCATGAATTGTCCGGTGCAAAGCTACGGATAAGGTTCATCCCGATGAAACCCAACTCTTCAAACTAACCTCTTCCATCATCAACCACAACCTATCTCCGGACCCCAAAGTAGCCCTACTTGGAATAGGCATCGAAACGTGGCCTGTTAAGTACCACTCCATCATTACACATATCTTTATTGCGGCCAGACTCGCTATAGCCCGCAAATGGAAATCCACTACCCCACCAAGCATCAGTGAAGTGACTCTCATTCTCAACGACCACGCTCAGCAGGAATACTCTTTCGCAAAGGCTCACCTTAAACAAGATCTGTTCCTCAAAGATTGGCACCCATGGACAACACACCCACAATCTTCATTCCAATGCTAACCCACATAACCGATGACTCTCAGCTTCAAATTTTCTGCATATATCCTATACTCTAAGACTCAATCTAAACAATGATGACTAATCCAGGTAACATGATTTTCAACAATCCTTTATATAAGGGTCTACTATCACACCTGAAATAACTACTTCAACCCTCTACTCGGGCTATACCAGTTCACCAACAACCCCTATCTTTTCCCCTCCTTTCTTTCTTATTCCTCCTCTTTCTTCCTTCCCTCTCTCTTTCTTATTCTCTACTGAATTGTTATAAGTATGTTTGGTTTCTTAGATCTCAAATGCAACGCAATTGTAGAAGCCTTACTTCAAGCAGACTCATGCCTCAATGTGACCAAAAAGCATTAATTATTACTAAATCCAAGACACAGTTTTGTTCCCAATAGGGGTGTCAGGGCAACGATAACGCTACTTTTCTCTCACATTTGGAAGTATTCAGATGCCCAGAGGCCTCATTGAGAGCATGCGTCTAATTATCTTATCAAGTCATACTTCACTATGTGTTCTTGAAACCATATTGTCTACTATTGCATTTTTTTTTGTTTATTGTATGATTCTTAAAAATCCAATAAAAATTTAATGGAAAAAAAGAAAGTTGAGGAGATCCCAGATTACATCAATTTCCAGAATGTGATCTTCTTGTCTAACATGGAGGATTTTATTCTCCAATTCTGGCCACTCCACTTTCATGAATGAGCCTCCAAAACAAACATTTTACACATTAACCACTTGACCTCCAGAAGATTTACCACCCCCTTTCTTGACCAGTATATTATTTGCTATACAGCACTGTGTCACTTTAACTGACAACTGTGCTGTAATGCTACTCTGTACATAAACAAAATTTGCAACAAAGTTATATAAGTGGTCTGGTGCCAACAGTGATACACCTCCATCCCTAAAAATCATAGATGTGAAAAACAAACCATAGCCCTAGGACTTTAAATGAGGTATACCACACATGGCCACTAGGTCAAAAGTAAGCAAGATAAAATTATTTATTGAGGTAGATATAGCTGTCGTCATAATACATCAATTACGATGCAATGCCATGCTAACACTCACTTCCTCAGGAGTGAATGCACATAAAACATGGAAATTGGCTGAGCCAGAATGCCATGACAGTATCCCCTTTAGGTGGCGGCCAGGTACATCTGGCCCGGGAGCTGTAGAGGTGGGTCCGGGAAAGACCCACAGGCAGCAAATGGGGGGTGAATACAGCACAGAGTAGAAATATGTCCATCCATATATATCATCCAAAGTGGTTACATAGATGGTGTAGGAGTTGACAATTCAGAGATGTGTCCTTACATAGGGATGGGAAAACTGTTCGGCCCGAGCATAAGTTTGGGCCGAACATTGGTTGTTCACCGAACAGCCGAATCATATGGTCATTCAAATTATTCTGTTTATGTGCAAACATAGATGTACAGGTATAAGCGTTGCTATGTAAAAGGAATTTGGCTTTGGACCACCTCAGTGCTTTCTACATTTTATAGGCAAACAGGGAGTCTAGTTCCCTTCTCTTAGATAAGATACATTCTAGTGTGCTTGGATCTAGGGAGTTATGATGGTTCCTATATAATTGGTCTATCTCCTGGGTAAGGGTGAGGATTGAGGACCATCTGGCCTTGGAATCTGAAGCCAATTTAATGAGAACCGCTTTGTGTGCTGTCCATATAGTGGTGATTGGGGAATCAGGGGTAGTGTTTAGACAAAAGTATTCTGCAATATGGCCCCTAATTATAGCCTGTGTTCCAGGGTCAGTGATCAATGATTCATTGATCCTCCAGGAATACAGGTTATGTGGTAATCCCACTAAGGAGGTGGTAAAGGACACCATCTGGTGGTCTGACCACAGGCAGCAGTGTATAGAAGCTGATTTGGAGTTCGCTAAGATGATGGGAGTGCAGAATATGTAATCTACCCTGGCGTATGTATCATGTGGATGCGAGTAATATGTATAGTCCCTTGCCCCTACATTCTTGGCCCTCCAGGAATCAATCATTTGAAGTGTGTTTAGTTGTTTAAGCATCATTTTAGAGAAGGAACTGGAGCTAGAGGAAAGGCGCTCCTGTCTAACTTTGGTTAAACCACCAAATTAAAGTCACCTCCCAGAATCATGTGAGGCAACTGATATTCTTTCAGTTTCTCAAAGAATGAAGAGAAAAATGAGGACTGTCTCTCATTTGGGGCATAAACATTCGCAATTGTAAGTTCCCTGCCAGATAGGCTGCCTCTTTAGAATAATGTATCTGCTATCAAAGTCTCTGTATATGTGTTGAACTTGGAAGGCTAGAGATTGATGTAAAAAGATGGCAACCCCCTGACCTTACTCGGGGCCTCTGTGAAAAAAGCACGATTGTACAATCTATGGAAATATGTGGGATGATTTGATGAAATGGGTCTCCTGCAGGAGAATGATTTGGGCGCCTAAGTGTTTGCAGTGCATAAATGCTTTCCTCCTTTTATTCGGGGAATTGAATCCCTGTACATTATGTGATATACATGTGATTGCCATCTAAGCAATACATGGTGTTGTACACCAGAAAATTTATTACGTGAGCGGTAAAACCATGCAAGAGGTAGGGCAGGAGAGAGGGCCACCATCCCATACACACAGAAATTGACCAAGTGTTAGTACCTTGTGCTAAAGGCAATTGTAAAGCCTGAGGAATATCATTAAGAAATATAAGTACCATTCCCCAAACAATAAGTAAAAAATATGCTGAGAGTATAAAACAGATAAGAAAAGGGAAAACCAAATACAGAAAGAGTAACTTGTATTCGGGATCAGAAACCATAGGGGTCTCTGATCTGTAAAACCAGAAAGAGAGATCTGAAGATCTCCTACAAGGCGTACCTGAGGCACGCCGGGGACACCCCGAAGGATGGCCTCCATGCGGGTCAGGAAGGCCAAGTGAGGGTAGCATGCCCAACCATGGAGACCGGGAAAACCAACCTAAAATAATAAGGGCCCGTCCACCCACTTATTTACTGACCGTGAGTTCAGTCCAAGCTGTAAGAAAAATGATTAACACCACTACAACTTCCCCTCATAGGTACCATTAAAAAATATCTATGAACAACTATCGGGGGAGTGCAACTATGGAGAAGTCAGTTCAGATCCGAGGTTCTTTTCAAGGGTATAAATGCAGGCCAAAGCAACCGGCGTATTCGGGGATCCAGGGTTAGCAAATGGGGATTGTGTACCAATCCAGTCTTGCTGTCAGTAACATTCCAACTGAAACATAAGGATGAGCATCTTTGGCAAAGTTTCCAAATATCCCATAGTCCCGCAACATCCAGCCCAGAATCCTTTATGGAATTAGGAATCACCCTGTGTGATCTCAAAATTTCTACCGCCCAAGAAGGAATGGCTTAGAAAGGTAAAACAAAAACTTTAAGGAAATATCATGAACTATTACCATCCGCTTTAACCGACTGCTGTATTGTTGTCTATCAAGCTTGCTCGTGAGGCTCACCTTGGCCTGTTTTGTGGTGGGTCCTAGGATGATCTCGTCTAGGAGGGGGAGTACTCCAGAGAGGGGAGATCCTGGGTGATTGAAGAGGTCGCTGGGCTTGATCTTCCTCCAAGAGTCCTAATTTTATAAGGATGTCCCGGCCCTCCGGAATTGTGGTAGCAATATATGTGGAGTCGTTATGGGCACAATCAGCTTGAAGGGGAAACCCCAGCAATATCTAATACAGGCTGCAGCCAAGACAGTGGTGATATCCTTAAATTTTCGCCTTCTCTCCAATGTAGCTTGCGATACATCTGGGTAGATCTGTAGGGTGACTCCATCTAGGGTAATGCCCGGAGTATTCCTAGCAGCCCTCAGGATCTCCTCCTTAGTTAGGAAATCTTTCAAACATAGGACTATGTCCCTAGGTGGCTTGTCTGGTGGGGGTTTCGCTCTTAGGGCTCTGTGTACTCTGTCGCAGGTAAATGAAGTGGCCACTACATCCGGTAGCAGGCTCTTGAACAGTTTGATCGTATGTGGGATCAGATCGGAGATCGACTCCGGTACCCCCTAATACACAAATTGTTACGCCTGTTCCTATTGTTGAGATCGTCGACATGTGACTGCAACTGTGTGAAGGCGTTAGAGAGGGCCTCATGTTCCCTGTATAAGTCATTGTATGCAATGGCGAGCTCATCATGCTATGATTCTAATTTGTCTGTGCGGGCTCCCAGCAATGATATCTCCTGTGAGAGAGTGGCGGTTGATTTTTGCAGCTCATTCTGGAATTTAGAGACCAATTTGGTGCATAAAGCCTCCAAACTTTGATCTAGGGCCTCTTTAGTTAATGGAGAGCAGTCACCGACCATCTGTGTCAGCTGCGGCTCCTGTGACTGCTGAAGCGCTGTGGATGTCTCAGGCCGTGAAGCCTTCGTGTTGGCGCCATGCCCCGCCATCTTGCTCTGCTCGCACGCCCTGAGCAGGTAATGTGTAAGGGACCTCTGGGCACCTCCGTGGCGCTTCTTACCGGAGTTTGGCATGCAGCACCCATTGTGTGGGGTGGAGGTGATGATGTGGGGTGCCGGAGAGGTCTCACGGCACCGTGTTTGCGGCCGATTCTCCGTCTAAGACCGGAGCTCTCTCTAAGTGCGTCCGCTCTCCACCATGCCGCGCATGCGCCCCCCAACACTATATAGTTCATTGCGTTAATGCAAGTTTAACACTATGTAGTTCTGTAAGTTACTGCAAGTTGAACGCCATATAGTTCTGTGCGTTACTGCAAGTTTAACGCCATATCGTTTTCTGCATTACTGCAAGTTTAACGCCATATATGTGATTGTGTTACTGCAAGTTTAACACCATATATTTCATTGCATTACTACAAGTTGAATGTCATGTATTACATTGTGTTACTGCAAGTTTAACACCATATAGTTCTGTGCGTTACAGCAAGTTTAACAGCATATATTTCACTTTGTTATTGCAAGTTTAACACCATACATTTCATTGCATTACTGCAACTTTAACGCCATATAGTTCTTTGCATTACTGCAAGTTCAACGCCACATAGTTATTTGCGTTACTGCAAGTTTAATGCCATATTTTTCAATGCGTTGGTGCAAGTTTAACGCCATATAATTCATTGTGTTACTGCAAGTTTAACGCCATATTGTTCTGTGTGTTACTGCAAGTTTAACGCCATATATTTCTGTGTGTTACTGCAAGTTTAACACCATATATTTCACTGCATTACTGCAAATTGACTGCCATATATTACATTGCGTTACTGCAAGTTTAACTCCATATATTTCTGTGCGTTTCTGCAAGTTTAATGGCATATAATTCATTGCGTTACTGCAAGTTTTAACGCCATATAGTTCTTTGCATTACTGCAAGTTTAATGCCATATATTCCATTGCGTTACTGCAAGTTGAACGCCATATATTAAATTACGTTACTGCAAGTTGAACCCTGTATAATTCATTGCGTTACCGCAAGTTTAATGCCATATTTTTCTGTGCATTACTGCAAGTTTGATGGCATATAGTTATGTCGTTACTGCAAGTTTAACGCCATATAGCTCTGTGTGTTACTGCAAGTTTAACGCCATATATTTCTGTGTGTTACTGCAAGTTTAACGCCATATATTTCATTGCATTACTGCAAGTTCAACGCCACATAGTTATTTGCGTTACTGCAAGTTTAATGCCATATATTTCAATGCGTTGGTGCAAGTTTAACGCCATATAATTCATTGCGTTACTGCAAGTTTAATGCCATATAGTTCTGTGTGTTACTGCAAGTTTAACGCCATATATTTCTGTGTGTTACTGCAAGTTTATTTCACTGCATTACTGCAAATTGACTGCCAGATATTACATTGCGTTACTGCAAGTTTAACTCCATATATTTCTGTGCTTTTCTGCAAGTTTAATGGCATATAATTCATTGCGTTACTGCAAGTTGAACGCCATATATTAAATTACGTTACTGCAAGTTGAACCCCGTATAATTCATTGCGTTACTACAAGTTTAATGCCATATTTTTCTGTGCATTACTGCAAGTTTGACGGCATATAGTTATGTCGTTACTGCAAGTTTAACGCCATATAGTTCTGTGTGTTACTGCAAGTTTAACGCCATATATTTCTGTGTGTTACTGTAAGTTTAACGCCATATATTTCATTGTGTTACTGCAAGTTTAACACCATATATTTCACTGCATTACTGCAAATTGAACGCCATATATTACATTGGGTTACTGCAAGTTTAACTCCACATATTTCTGTGCGTTTCTGCAAGTTTAACGCCATATAATTCATTGCGTTAGTGCAAGTTTTAATGCCATATAGTTCTTTGCATTACTGCAAGTTTAATGCCATATATTCCATTGCGTTACTGCAAGTTGAACGCCATATATTAAATTGCGTTACTGCAAGTTGAACCCCATATAATTCATTGCTTTACTGCAAGTTTAACGCCATATATTTCTGTGCATTACTGCAAGTTTAACGCCATATAGATATGTCGTTACTGCAAGTTTTACGCTATATAGTTTTGTGCATTACTTCAAGTTTAATGCCTTATATTTCATCACATTAGTACACGTTTAACGTAGTATATTGCAGTATATTATAGTGTATCAGGAATGGAGTGTGTCTGTGTAGTGAGTACTCTAATTAAAGTGCACCAAACACCACTTTCTATTGATTAAAGTGCATCCATGTACATATTACCACATCTTAAAGTGGAGTTCCATCCACCTAGTTAGTATTCATTACACAAATAAAGTAACTGATAGCTTTAAATCTGTGTAGTCTTCCCATTTATTTTGTACTTACATTGCTGATTTTTTCTTTACTGGGAATTCCCATCTTAGCTGTGGGCATGTGAAGCCCTCTCACACCCTCCTCGAGGCACTTCCTGGATAAGGTGCATGGTGGGAAAAGGAAAAATCAAAATAAGAAAAACAGGAATAAGTCCAATAAACAACTGACAGGGATGATGATATAGCACATGGTGTCCCAGGTCCTAGCAGCACATCTGCCAGCAGAAAACCACCAGCTGTAGACTCTAGCCAGCAAATTTCTCTGCCACATCTGTTGCAGCGTAAAAAAAATTACAGTCTTTGCCACCCACATGCCCAGCATCTAAATTGCAAGGTTGTAAAAGCTGTTGGCTTTCCAACTTCTGCCTTTCCACCAGGTGGATTCTGCCAATTCCATGAATTTTCAGAATGTCCTGTACCACAATGGCGAGACCTATGAGCTCTACCCCCTCCTCCATGCCCTCCTCTGCTGAATTGTCATATGAACCTCAGGTAACCCCTAAGTGTTCAAAGGGCTATTCAATGAGTCAGGCTAAAAGGTGCCATGCAGTGCTTCAGCTGGTGAGTCTAGGGGAGAGAAACCACACCTGAGCAGAGATTCTAGCAGTTCTGCAGGGACAGGCCCAGAGGTGGTTCATGCCATACCAGCTGGAGTCAGGAATTGTGGTGTGCAATAATGGCACAAACCTCCTGTCCACCCTTAGACAGGGAAAGTTAACACATGTGCCATGTCTGGCACATGTCCTCAATTTGATGGTGCAGCGTTTCCTAAATAGGTACCCATGGCTGGAAGATGTGCTAAAGCTGGCCAGAAGAGTCTGTAGCAATTTCAGGTGATCATACACAGCCAGTTCTTGGTTGGTTGAAATTCAGCAGGAATTCCACCTGCCTGTAAACTGCCTGATTTGTGACATGCCCACCAGGTGAAACTCGACTTTGGCAATGCTGCAGCAGCTGTAGATGCAGCAGAGGGCCATCAATGAGTACCTGTGTGAGTATGGTACAATGACAGGTTCAGGCTGGCTTGGCTTTTTTCCCCATGCCAACGGCTGCTCATTAAGGATGCATGTACTGTGCTGTCACCATTTGAGGTGGCCACAAGGATGGTGAGCTGTGACAATGCATGCATCAGTGACACAATCCCTGTTGTGTTCCTGCTGGAACAGACTCTGCATGGCATTATGGACAGGGCACTGGAGGCAGAGCAGCGGGAGGAAGAGAAGGACTTCTTTTCCTCTCAAGGCCCACTTTATGCAGACACCACCATTCCTATGGCACAGAACATACAGGAGGAGAGAGAGGAGGAGGATGAGGATTCTGGCAGTTTTGGAGGCATTGAAGCAGAGGAAGACATGCGTCAAACAATAAGCAATGGCTTTCCATTCCCAGGACCTTTGGGAGTAGTTTATGGCTGGGAGAAGGCAGTTCCAGATGCTGTTATCCTAAATGACCCCAAGGAGTCTGCTTCTCATGCCTCAGCAAATTTGCGGCACATGGGCAACCTCATGCTTCAAAGCCTGTATAAGGACCCAAGAATTTGTGTAATAAAGGAGAATGATCACTATTGGTTGGCAACCCTCCTTGACCACCGTTATAAGGGGAAAGTCTCAGAATTCAATCCTGTCCCCACAGAGAGTGCAGAAGATTAAATCTATTGAGGACACCTTAAAGAGGATTTTTTTGAATGTTTTCCTGACTTGGGTCAGTTACTGTGTCATGGAGAACATAGTTTTGAGGCTTCTGTTGGTCAAAAGAGGAGCGATGGAGAAGGCGGCCGCATTTCTCATTTTTTTTAATCCTCGCCGCCCAGGTCTGTCAGCTTCCACATCCCATCTGCAGCATTTGTATCACAAGGTGGTGAAAACAGAGATTGAGAGCTTTGCAGTCAACGATCCACTGGCTTACTGGGTCATAAGAATAGACCACTGACCAGAACTTGCCCAGTATGCTATTGAGCTGTTAGGCTGCCCTGCATCCAGCGTGCTTTCCAAACGGGCATTCAGTGCTGCTGGAGGTTTTGTTACTGATCATAGAATGCATCTGTTCACAGACTCTGTGGACCGTCTGACTTTTATCAAAATGAATCAGTCCTGGATTACAGCAGCCATGAAGCCCCTGATGCCGATGTCACCGATTAAGTGTTTTCGGGATGTGGAATCACTGTAGGATTTTGAGGCTGCCTAGCGTTGTCAGTGTTCATTTCATTTGGAAGAATGTTTTTGGTATAGGCCAAAAAATCTCTACTCTTGTTCCCAGTGCACTACATTGTGGCCTCATCATACAGACTGGCTCCCCAAGTTGTTGCTTACAAAATGAAGCTTGCAGGAAAAATGTATTTTTTTGGCTTTATAAATGGAATTATTTCTGCAGCAAATTATATACACTGTACAGATGAAAGGAATTTTTTTTTTCCAATAAAAATTTTTATTAGAAATTGCAAGTAACAGAGGTGATACAGAATAACGAGTTTGCACCAATAAAAGTGTACATGTTTGGGGCAGATAGAGACAATAAAAGGTAGGCTAGCTCCGCATAGTATCTCAGAGAGAGCCATGGTACATAAAGCCACATATAATCTGTATCATAGACATAGTAACAAATAGAGGTATAACCGAAGGTAGATAAAAAGTACATCAACAACTAAACAAGTACCTCCAAATCTAGATGGTTCGCGGTCAGATGAAAGGAATTTTTAATTTCTATGCTTTCACTTTAAGCATCAATAAATCACTGCTCATTTAAAAATGACATTTTTTACTAACCTTTTTCATTGATACATGTTCCCCAGGGCAGTACCTGGACCCCCATAACCATTGTATGCCCAATTACTTGCATATAAGCCTTCAAAAAGGGCACTTTTGATCTTTCACGTGACTTCAATGGGGTTCGTTATTCGGTTCCGAACCTTCCTGACATTGGAAAGTTCTGGTGTGAACCGAACAGGGGGTCATTCGGCCCATCTCTACTTACATGGGACAGGAAGGTAGTGAAGTAGACATACCTGGTCGCCACCAAAAGGAGATACTGCCACGGCATTCTGGCTCAGCTGATTTACATGTTTTATGTGCATCCACTCCTGAGGAAGTGGGTGTTAGTTCACAAAACGTGTCAAGTTCTAAAGATACCCTTTCAATCATGTATTGACATCTCAAATTTTCAAGCATGTATCATACATTGTAGCTACTTTTAATTAGCATGCCATTGCATGGTAATAGATGTATTATGATGACAACGGTATCTACCTCAATAAATCATTTTATCATGTTTACTTTTGACCTAGTGGCCATGTGTGGTACACCTCAATTTAAGTCATAGGGATATGGTTTGTTTTTTACATAAACAAAATTTGTGTTTTTTTATCCCATAAATAAAGCTTTCTTTTGGTACTATTTGATCACCTTTGGGGTTTTTATTTTTGCGCTATAAATAAAAAGGACCAACAATTTTGAAAAAAAAAACTTTTTTACTTTCTGCTATAAAAATATATCCAATTAAAAAAAATAAAAATATATAATTTTATAATTTCTTCATAAATTTAGACCAGTATGTATTATATGTATTCAAACTATGGGATATATACTGGGATTTTTGTTTATTTTATTTTTTATACTAGTAATGGTGGCAATCAGTGACTTATAGCAGGACAGCAAAATTGCGGCAGACAATCGAACACTAACTGACACTTTTGACACTTTGTGGGAACCAAAGACACTAATAATAATAATAATAAACTACCAACAGAGGTTGTGAGACAGTCAACAGTGAATGGCTTCAAACATGCTTGGGATAAACATAAATCCATAGTCAAACAACAAGGTTAATGTAAAAAAAATAAAATAAAATAAAATAAAAAGGGGCAGACTCGATGGACTACTCAGTCTTTTTCTGCCGTCACTTTTCTATGTTTCTGTGTTAATACAGTGATCATAAAAATATGCACTGTCACTGTACTAATGACACTGGCTGGGAAGAGGTTAAACATCTATAGCAATAAAACTGTTAAATGTGTCTAGCCAGTGTTTTTATGTAGTGTGTTTGGTGCTTTTACTACAGGAAGTGATGGATTTTCTTTCCCTGCTTTGCAGGGAAAGAAAATCCATCACTTCCCCCCTGTTTACAAAGGCAGAGCTGTGGCCTATGTGTCTTCCCAACAATCGGTGGGTGCCGGCAGACATCCATTGGCCGTCACCCAGTAATCGGCTTTTGCTGTGACTAATCACAGTAGAGGTGGCACGCCAGCAGCACGTGCACGCCCACTAGGCGAAAGTGCAAAATCACCTATATATTAATATATAGGGGATTCTACACAGAACGGCCTCCCTGTAGCAGTAAATCTGCTATGGGGACGGTCGTTACGTGGTTAAAGCATAGACTTAGACATTTGCACAAGCAGCATACGGTACTATTAATTTGTTATTTGAATTCCTTGATTTTAGGATGCACTCACTGTTCGGTCTACAATTTTCTACCCACCTCCTTCAATTTTTCAGTCAAAGTTTGTCGAGCCAGGTGGTGCTTACAGGGCCACCCACAGCTCAAATTTCAGCCTTTTCCTGCTCTAGCTATCTTCTACTAAACAGATATGTTTGGTTGGTGTCACTCAATGAAGTTACTATTCAGACATCGGCCAGAGTGGGACCTGCATTTAGTGACATATGATGAAAATTATACAATTTCCCTGTACAGACATGAAATCATAAAGTCTAGCAGAGAGAAGTCTCAGAACCAATTCCCGTTGCAGCCCTGAGTTATGGTCAAATTCCAAAAGCTGAAAAAACATATATTTCCTTTCCCCATGTCCCCTCCCGCAACTTTTCCTTTGAGACAAATAGCACAATCATTAGTCCACCCCCTCATGTCAGCATGCTAGGTGTGGTCCTAAACTCTTACCTCTCTTTTTGACCCCACAGCCAATCACTGTCCAAATTTTGCTGCCTCAACCTCCCTAACATCTCCAGAAGACAACCCTTCTTACCAATGACACCACCAAGATATTAATTCACTTGTCATTCCTCACCTCGACTATAGCAACCTCCCCCTCATTGGCCTTCCTCTACACAGATCAACCTATCTATAGAGCTGCTACTAGACTCATCTACCTTACCAACAGATCATTAACCACCAACTATTTTGCCAATTCCTCTACTGGCTTGCGCTCACCCAGCAAATACATTTCAAACTAACTTTACCTGATTAAATCTGTTAATATTAAAACGGTGATTAAACTTGTTGAAAATATGTAGAGCTTCAGCCATAGCTTCTACTGCAATATACATTCGTAATGATTCTCTGAAAAGCAAATGTTTGTCAATTAATGAAACAATCGTTCTTAATACACTTTGATTAGAAATAGAAACGTTTTGGAAATAAATATTTTTTCCATTTTCAGTTGAGGTTATATTGTAAAATGTAACAATCAGATCATCCATCAGCTGCCCAATTTGTGAATGTCTTGTCAATACATTGACATCAAGCAGAATTTTATCTATATGTATTGGTGGATCAAAAAGACTTAAAGACAAACTTGTTATAAAACTCATGAAAGCAGTCATCATCTTGGTTTCATCAAAAGTCCAGCTTGGGGGAAGAATAATGATATTGTTTCTATCGATCTGAAAGTATACAAAAAGGAAAATCCGAGCATTGCTTGTGAAGGGACCACAAAGTATTAAAACTTTACATCGTACTTTACTAAGCGTGTATTTCCACTGATCGATTGTAGCCGGATTTTCAGTCATTCGTTTTTCAAAAGCCACACAAATCTCCTGGGAAGCCAAATGTCTCTTCAGAATTTGCGCTTCATTCTCTCCGGCATCATCATCTGATAAAAGTATTCCAACCCAATTCCAGCCAAAGTATTTTACTAGTTTGGCAATTGCTAAATAATGGACATAATCATTCTGAACGGTCCTGAAAACATGCTGGTAAAGGAGTCTGTCACTTAATGAGTAATCGGTGGCTCCATAGCTGATCTGAAAAGAGGAGGATTAATTATTAACTGTAATGTTACTATATTTTCAGATTGTATTCATATCCAGTGGCCATTAAAATGATCATTAGAGACTGATCTGTACAAATATTTAAAAATACAATTGATTTTTCAGATTAAATCAGCTAAATACCTTCCATGTGCATCAAAACAAAGATTTTCAAAGTATTACAGAAACCGGAGTAGTCATGCCTGCCCTCTGCCAGCATGCTGTAGGGAAGAATCTTTGCTCTTTGCATTGTTACAGAGGTCTACCTGAACACATACAATTTGCCCCCTGTTGTGTCAGATCTATAGCTTTCCAATCAGCAATAATAGCATAAGCATAATTAGTATATGCTAAAGCTTGGACTTATCAGTGGGTATGTTAGACCTCACGCAGAGAACATTGACCCTTTTCTGCAGCAGGCTGGCAGGGGACAGGCTTTCCTAGGCAAAATGATGCATAACCAGAAAAACTATAAATCTGGAGATGTGACATCAACCTGACTTTACTTGTGATCCGCTTTCTCTGGATCACTGATTCTAGCTAGCCAGAAAAGCCAGTTTACCAGCATTTTCAGAAAGAGGTCAGCAAAGTATAGTCTACATCAACCTTTCTCAACCTTTTCAACACAGAGGAACCTATGAAATGATTCTCAGGGAACCCCTTCTAAAAATTAAAAATCTACATCTCATGATATATTAGTGTGATGTTCAATGGGAAGAATGCTCCTTACACTTGTGGTCATTGGGAAGAATTACCTCCTTACAGGTAGCTAAAAAGATCAATGATGTCATTGGGAATTTATCTAAGAGGTAGAAATTGACCATTGCTCATGGAAACCCTTGCAACCTCTGGAGGAAACAGAAAAAGCACACAAGGGTGCACTGGCCTAGCACATTATCCTCTGTAAAAATGTGCATTTATTAAAAATCATAAAAACATACTCACAAACAGATTCAGTCAAGAGGCATAGACAGTGCTGGAGCAGCTATGGATCCAATCCACCGTCTCCTACTGGTATCCCAGGTATGCTGGCTAATGCGTTTCGAGGCCACAGCCTCTTCCTTAGAGCCTAGGATACCAGTAGGAGACGGTGGATTGGATCCATAGCCGCTCCAGCACTGTCTATGCCTGTTGACTGAATCTGTTTGTGAGTATGTTTTTATGATTTTTAATAAATTCACATTTTTACTGAGGATAATGCGCTAGGCCAGTGTGCCCTTGTGTGCTTTTTCTGTTTCTTCAGTGTATCTGGAATTCCCCAGTCCATTAAGTGGCCTGCAAGGTGGCGTGTTACCCGGTACTAGCACAAACAGATATCCACTCCTCACCATTGCAGAGAAGATTCTCTTCTTGAGCGCAGGAAAGAACTAGTACTTTGGCTGTGTATTAACCACTGGAGGAACCTTAGGGTTCTACGGAACCCTGGTTGAGAAACCCTGGTCTACATGCTTCTCTCAGTACATGCGTATGCATATGTACCTTATATGTATAACTTTAAAAGCAAAGAGCAAACTGGATATGAATCAGAGAGCCCAGTAAATGCAGTACAAGCTCTAATATCTCTTTACATTCATTCAGCAAAGACAGATACAAGTAACCCACAAACACAGACCTTCAAATAAGCTTCAAAGGCTTTTTAAAAACAGGCAATTAAGACCTTTTAGCAGCAAGATTCTGGAAAAAAGGAGGCAGAGATGCAGTGCACAGGTAAAGACTAGATTTGTCCTCACACAGGATCAACAGGTATTTTTGTACCTATACAATAAAATGGGGAAGAGTGAATGGTTCGGCCCGAGCATGAGTTCAGACCGAATATTTGCCAGTTCGGCCATTCGCCGAACACTCAAATTTGTAGGGTGATCACCAGGTGTTTGCCCAGACGAACATCCTGCAATGCACTGAGGGATGCACAGTGCCTTCTGCGCTCTGTGCAAAGTAATTACAATTCAATTTGCTGTGCTTCTAAACCAACCTTAAAACCTCCTTCTAAACAGATCCTATGTATCTCTCTATATATAACATATAAGTACTTATGTAATAAATCTGTGTGTGCAAATAATAAAACAAAAAAACAAAAACATATATAAAAAATAAGCTGTATATACAATATTGTCAACTTCTTATCTTACATTAAGTCACAACAATCCCAATATCAGTGTTCATAAATAGAGTTGAGCGAACTTCTAGAAGTCCGGGTTCTGCTGGTTCGGCCGAACTTCGGGACAAAGTCCAGGTTAGGGTACGGACAGAACCCGAACTTTGTCCCGGACCCCGAACCCCATTGAAATCAATGGGACCCAAACTTTTAGGCACAAAAATGGCTGTAAAATAGTCCTTGAAAGTCCTAGAGGTCTGCAAAAGGAAGGAAATGGGGGTAAGGGTGGGACAGGTGACCTAAAAAAATGGGGACAGGGAAATGACTTTAAATATTTTAAAAAAATAAAAACATAAAAAAAGCAAAAATGGAGGTGAATGGGGATCATCTTCAAACTGGGTCTGAAAAGTATTAATTAATGGTAGAGGCCATATAACTGTTCTAAAATCATCTTCAAACTGTGTCAAAAAAGTATAAATAAGCCGGGAGAACCCATATGACTGTTCTGCAAACATATGGAAACTGTGTGTGTCACTTTAAATATAACCGGGAATAAATGAACATCTGTTCTGCACACATCTGTAAAGTCTGTGTGTCACTTTAAATATAGCCGCTAATAAGTTAACATCTGTTCTGCACACATCTATAAGGTCTGTGTGTCACTTTAAATATAGCCGCTAATAAGTGAACATCTGTTCTGCACACATCTGTAAAGTCTGTGTGTCACTTTAAATATAGCCGCTAATAAGTGAATATCTGTTCTGCACACATCTGTAAAGTCTGTGTGTCACTTTAAATATAGCCGCTAATAAGTGAACATCTGTTCTGCACACATCTGTAAAGTCTGTGTGTCACTTTAAATATAGCCGCTAATAAGTGAACATCTGTTCTGCACACATCTGTATTTTTTTTTAAAGTATGTTTTTATTAATTTTTGACAAAGTATAATTACAATAGTTACATTAGTCGTAAAAACACATGGCAAGGAGATATACAGATTACAACCACTGCACACATCTGTATAGTCTGTGTGTCACTTTTAATATAGCCGCTAATAAGTGAACATCTGTTCTGCACACATCTGTATAGTCTGTGTGTCACTTTAAATATAGCCGCTAATAAGTGAACATCTGTTCTGCACACATCTGTATAGTCTGTGTGTCACGTTTAATATAGCCGCTAATAAGTGAACATCTGTTCTGCACACATCTGTATAATCTGTGTGTCACTTTAAATATAGCCGCTAATAAGTGAACATCTGTTCTGCACACATCTGTATAGTCTGTGTGTCACTTTTAATATAGCCGCTAATAAGTGAACATCTGTTCTGCACACATCTGTATAGTCTGTGTGTCACTTTTAATATAGTAATCGCCGATAT
>BLSH010289979.1:333148-358305 GCA_018402905.1 Glandirana rugosa | reverse complement strand
ATGCAGAGCTTGATCTGCAACTCAAAGCAGCAGTATGTGAAATCTCTAATTTCTGCTATCTGTCCTCAGAGCAACAGCACAGACAGCAGTAGTAAAGTAATCTATCTCAGGATGCAGGATCAGGTCTTAAAATGTCTCAAATCTGTCCCTCAAGCTTTCAGCTTCCTTTCCCTACATCAACCCAAGGAGCATGTGACTGCAGCACTGTGACTCCAGCTTATAAAGAGGCTGGGTCACATGATGCACTGGCCAATCACAGCCATGCCATTAGTAGGCATGGCTGTGATGGCTTCTAAGGGCAAACCAGTGAAACGCTTGTTGATTGGCTGCCCTGCAGCTTCTCAACACGTGGAGTAAAATAGCAGAACCCCGGACTGAACCCAAACGATTTTTGAAATGTCCGGGTCCGGGTCCGTGCCACGGACACCCGAAAGTTCGGTACGGACCCGAACGTTACAGTCCGGGTTCGCTCAACACTACTCTGAATACAAGAAAGGGTTTTGCTCGCTTTGGAAACTGCAGCTTGGAATTGCATGCTATTATTGATTTTATGATCTACCAAAACCCCCACATCCTTCTCCGCCATTGATTGCCCCAGTTGTACTCCCCCTAGTATGATGCATGCATATTCTTAGCCCCCAAGTGCATAACTTTACATTTATCAACATTAAGCCTCATTTGCCACGTAGTTGCCCAATGAGGCAGTGCATTGAGGTTGGCTTGTACATTGGAGACATCCTTTAAGGACGTTATTCCACTGCATAGCTTGGTGTCATCTTTAAAAACAGAAATGTTACTTTTAATCCCAGGCCCTATATCATTTACAAATATATCGAAAAGTAAGGGCCCCAACAATGAACCTTGGGTTACACCACTGAGTTGACCAGCTGACCTCATTAGCACACACCCTTCATCCTCTACCCTCCTACCTACCCTCCCACTTCCAGGTGCATGTTTTTAAATGAAATGTAATCAGTCAGTGAGTACCCTTCTATAATAAATACACAGGCATCGGTTTTTCCAAGTCATCTTCCAGGACGGCTTACAGAGAGAGGGAGGCTCCTCCCACCTAACAGGAAACACATGATCCACAGTATAAAAAAGACTGCTCACCAGTAGTACCTCAGTATATGTGTTTCCTCCGGCCTGACAAGAACTCGGAAGAAGTTTGTTATTTTTCTATGGTCTTCATGCTAGGCGGCAGGTGCCTCCCGGCTACAGCATCCTAGAACAGGAGCAGTGAACCTGGGGAGGCATATAGCTTGGGTTTGTTCAGGCTGTCCTGGAAGGGAGCCTTGAATTTTTACTCCATGAGACCCCCTCTCTCCATGGGAGTCTGGTCAGCAGCATGCCTGTAGTTCAGGTACACTGGTAGTGTGGGATTTGGACTCAGTGAGTCTTCTGGGGGACAGTGTGGTCTAGTGGTGTCCTGATGCTTTCAGGGCGGGCCATGTTATTGGCAAACACTGACCTGGTGGTTGGGGCTGCAAGCTCCATACACTGTCACAGGTGTGGCGTTCGATCCACATCGCCAGACCGGGATCCGCACTACTCAACCTTTCAGTGCTACAGAGAAGATGGTGGAAGGCATTTTGTCCTGTGCTGGTAAAGTAACCAGTGGAGACTGTAAGCAGAAAGCAGGTCTGGGACACCTGCAGACTCTGACCCTAAGGTAAGAAAGAGGCTAAAGGCAAGTTTCTCCTTTCTTACTCCCTGGTGTAGGGGGCACCAGAGGTTTTGGGATGTTTCTCTGAACAAACCACAGACCAGCAGAGTGGGTCTGGGGAGTCTGGCTGTTTGTGTATCCCTCTTTTCCCTACCAGTGGTGGGGCATCATTTGGGTCTCCCTAGGTGTCTGAGTGCTGGTCATGGTATGATCCTCTGCACCTTTTTCTCCTTGTCTCCTTGTAAAAGGCTCATCTCACCTTGTGTCCTCTCCCTGTAGGACAAAGGAAGGGAGCAAAAGGGGAACCACCTAAGAGACAGATGCACAGCCTGCACATACAGATTATCTCCTGCCTGGATACCAGCTCCAGTGCTGCAACACTTTAGGAAGATTCCTAGAGAGGATTGCAGAGAAATGACAAAGTGTCTTGGTTTTCACAAAGCTTCCTTCTGCACTGAAGGAGAAGCAGCTATTCTAGTGAGCAATGAGGTGCTAGTGGAACCCTCCCTCACTCACTTTGGGTCAAGCACCATATCTTCATTTGCTGGCTGAGCTCCTGATTAATATGGATTGATCAAGGCTGCTGGCTTCCTCATTTTTGCAGGGAATACTGCATGGAGCAGAGGCTTCCCAAATCCCTGACTACTCCCAGTTGGGGGGAGGGGTGCATGTTTGTTGAGGCTGGTAAACTATGTTGGTAAGTCAAATCAGAATGCAACCTGCTAAGCTGCAGATAGGGACAGCTATAAGGTGGTTGTGTAAGTATTCCCTGGTGCCATCCCAGGAGTATTACAGCAGACTTTATCTGATCTGCAAAGCTATACCATGTACTCTGGTCCCGTCATGACACCTGCTATAATTGTGGCAAATTGCCACAAGGTGGTTACCCTCAGGAGGAGTCCCTCTCTTTGGGTATTGGCTGCTGTGGGTGTTTGCATGCCTTCCACAAACACAGAATGAATGTGCTTTGTGTTCTTATCGACCATTGTGTGATCATTTGGAGGCAGAGGGCCTAATACCTATAAACTGCAGAGCTGGGGCTGGCTAACCCAGGGAACAGCAGAAGCTGCAACCTGTTAACCCCTTCCTAAACTTAGCTAACACTTGAGCAGGGCTCTGGAGGTCTACTTACTCCATCAATTGCACCCTGTTTTCAGGGTCTGCTGCGGGTTAAGCAGGACTTTCTGTTCTTGGATTTGGGCAATAACCAATTCCTAGGCTGAACTAAAACTTTAGATGTGGAATCCTACATAATTCAATTGGCAGACTCCTGAGTGTAACCTCCATGCAAGGGTTGCATGGACACAGCCGAGTTTAATCATTGCTCGTTAATGCCTGCAGGTGTTGGCCTTCTGATGGCTTTAGTTGCACACTTCAAGGCTTATCCAAAGGTGCCAGAAGCTTTCATTTATCCTAGATTTGGATATGTTATGAGCTGGGTGGTTTTATCTGTCTCCCACCTTAATGTGCACTGTATAAAGTAAGTTAAGGATACAGCAATCACTGTTAATTTACATTATTTAAATATACAGTTAAGGAGACTCAGTTTTGCTCTATTCCAAATTAGTTATTTGGATATGTCTTGGAGCTGAAGCTGTACCTACTATAGGGTAGCAGTATCTGCTGTGCACTCCAGTGTGTGTGCCTAGACTTCTGTCACCCGGAGCTCCCTGAGTTCAACCATATAGATGTGTAATGGATTGGAGCCAGAGACTAGGCTATAACTATGACTTATGATTCTACAAATTGTTGACTTTGTGGCATTGTCATTAGTTACCTATAAATGGCTGTGTGTGGGGTGTTAGATAAATAATATCTAGGTACACTGGGCAAATGTAGTGGCGGGTGGGCCTGAGGCGGCTAGCCATTTGGCGCATGTCCTTCCGACACCGAGGATTGCAGGCCATTTCTCTTTGCCTCCTGTTGCCTCCTCCTCCTACTTCTCTTCCTATTCTCTACCCCCTCCTCATCCGGCCAGCATAACACCTTCATTACCAACTTCAATACATCCAGGGGGAAACGACAGCAGGCTGTTTTAAAACTGATATGTTTGGGGAATAAACCCCACACTGTGCTGCAGCTGTGGATGGGCATTGAACAACAGACCAATGAGTGGTTGTTGCCACTGAACCTCAAGCCCAGCCTGGTGGTGTGCGATAATGGGCGAAATCTCGTAGCAGCTCTGGGCCTAGACCGGTTTGATGCACATCCCTTGCATGGCGCATGTGCTGAATTTGGTGGTGCAGAGATTTCTAAAAAACGACCCAGATATGTCAGAGCTGCTGCAGAAAGTGCGGGCCATCTGTGCATGCTTTCTGCATTTGCACCCTGCTGCTGCTCACCTGTCTGCGCTGCAGCTGAACTTTGGCCTTCCCGCTCACTGCCTCCTATGCGACATGCCCACAAGGTGGAACTCCACCTTGCACATGCTGGAGAGACTGTGCGAGCAGCAGCAGGCAATAGTGGAGTTTCAGCTGCAGCACGCACGGGTCAGTCGCACTGCAGAACAGCACCACTTCACCACCAATGAGTGGGCCTCCAATGTGAGACCTGTGTACCATATTGCAGTGTTTCGAGTACTCCACCAACATAGCCAGTGCCGATGACGCTGTTCTCAGCGTTACTATCCCACTTCTGTGTCTCCTTGAAAAAACACTTTGGGTGATGATGGAAGAGGATGTGGCACATGAGGAAGAGGAGGAGGAAGAGGGGTCATTTCCACGGTTATCAGGCCAGTCATTCACAAGTGGCTCAGAGGGTGGGTTCCTGCACCAGCATAGTCCAGGTAAAAAATTTTCCAGCCAGGGCACAGTTCTGGAGGATGAGGAGGATGAGGATGATGAGGTGGAGGAGGAGCAGGAATCGTGTTCACAGCAGGGTGGCACCCAAAGCAGCTCGTAGGCATCACTGGAGCATGGCTGGGGGGATACGGAGGACACAGATGATACACCTCCCACAGAGGACAGCTTGTCTTTGCCTCTGGACAGCCTGGCACACATGAGCGACTACATGCTGCAGTGCCTGCTCAACGACAGCCGAGTTGCCCACATAACTTGTGCTGATTACTGGGTGGCCACCCTGCTGGATCCCTGTTACAAGGACAATGTGCCATCCTTAATTCCCTCACTGGAGCGTGATCGGAAGATGCGCGACTACCAGCGCACGCTGGTAGACGCGCTGCTGAGGGCATTCCCAAATGACACCAGGGGCTCTGTGGAAGCACAAGGAGAAGGCAGAGGAGGAGGAAGAGGTTGCCAATGCAGCTGTGGCACTGCCAGCACCTCAGAAGGCAGGGTTAGCATGGCCAAAATGTGGAAAAGCTTTGTCAGCAGCACGCCACAACAAACAGCACCACCAGCTGATAGGCAACGTCTTAGCAGGGGGCAGCATTTCAGCAACATGGTGGAACAGTATGTGTGCACACACCTACACGTACTGACTGATGGGTCTGCCCCATTAAACTTCTTGGTCTCCAAATTGGGCACATGGCCTGAGCTTGCCCTTTATGTCTTGGAGGTTCTGGCCTGCCCTGCAGCCAGTATATTGTCTGAAGGTGTGTTTAGCACGGCAGGGGGCGTTATCACAGACAAGTGCAGCCGCCTGTCCACAGCCAACGCGGACAAGCTGGCGCTTATTAAAATGAACCATGAATGGATCCCGCAAGACTTCTCTGTACCTTGTGCAGAATAAACATTTAGACCGGCCTCACACAGACATTGGTATACTTAAGTGAACTCTTTTGTGATTTTAAGTTATTTCCCTATCCACATTTGATTGCAGGGCCCTTGTCCTACCCTTACCCCTATTTTGCTTCCTTTTGCAGCCCTCTAGCCCTCTAGCCCTTTCCAGGACTTAGAGCCATTTTTGTGCCCAAAAGTTTAGGTCATCATTGACTTCAATGCGGTTCGGGGTCAAGTTTGGGTCAAGTTCTGTGCCGAACTCAATCTTTTTCACGAAGTTGGGCCGAACCCGATGAACCTGAACATCCAGGTGTCTGCTCAACTCTAACTGCACCTAATGGTAAAAATTACCTGCTGGAAATCTAGCCCTTATTGGTATACATGGCTGTATGAATTGGGAGGCTTTTTACCAGACCGTTACCTTGTCTTGCACAATCGGTTGTCCTAATGCATTAAGGTTCATAGACAGCAAGGGTATAAATGGTATCTTCATGCAATTTCTAAACATGTCAGATGGACAAAGCCATTTTGTCCTGTTCTGGTAAAGACACTGGTGGAGACTGTAAGCAGGAAGAAGGTCTGGGACACCTGCAGACTCTGACCCTAAGGTAAGAGGCTAAAACTGGGTTTCTCCTTTCTTACTCCCTGGTGTAGGTGGCACCAGAGGTTTTGGGTTGACTCTCTGTACAATCCACATTCCAGCAGAGTGGGTCTGGGGAGTCCGGCTGTTTGAGTATCCCTCTTTTCCCTACTGGTGGTGGGGCTTCACTTGGGTCTCCCTAGGTGGCTGGGTGCTAGTCATAGTATGATTGTCTGCACCCTCATCTCTTTGTGTAAAAGGCTAATACCACCTTGTGTCCTCTCCTTGTAGGACAAGGGATGGGAGCAAAAGGGGAACCACCTAGGAGACAGATGCACAGCCTGCATGTACAGGTTATCTCCTGCCTGGATATCAGCTCCAGTGCTGCAACACTCTAGGAAGTTTCCTAGAGAGCATTGCAGAGAAATGACAGTGTCTTGGTTTTCACAAAGCTATTCTAGTGAGCACCTAGGCTCTAGTGGAGCCTTCCCTCACTCCATTTGGGTCAAGCACCATATCTTTGTTTGCTGGCTGAGCTCCTGGTTAATATGGATTAATCACGGCTTCCCCAAATCTTTTTTGGAGGGAATACTGCACAGTACATCTCTTTTACACAGCCTTCCTAACAGAACAGCTATAGCAAGTCAAAGCAAATATTCTGTTAATGCTATAGGCTCAGTCACCTGAAGTGGTGATCTGCATAACTTGCCAGCAGTATCACACTGTGCCATATGAAGTCAGACTTCCAACATTGGGCAGAGCACTTGTCATTTATAAAATTGTCAGGTTCATTTTTAACCAGTTCATTTCCAAACACTCAACAGCTATCTTACCAGCTTTTAGAGGGGAGAAAGGTCATAGGTGTGGGCATATGCATTTTGTATAGCATTGTGGCAGAAATCTCCCTGGATAACTACAAGGGCTTATTGTCTAAATGTCCAAAGGTATCTCTTGTATAAAGATTATTTAGTAAGAGATCTATAGATTGGAGATCAACCTCTAGTTTGCTTGTTGGTTTCTGGAGCCCAGATAAAAGCAAGAGGGTGTCAAAATATTGCTATCACAAGGTGATTAAAATATGCAGTGATGGAAGCTTACCAGGCATCATCACTGTTTTCTCTAGAAAACATCAAAGCTCTTTCCAACAATGCATGGGCCATTTCTTGGACTGAAAGCATCATCAGATCTCATCCCCAGATCCGCAAGTCATTAACCAGGTCCAGCTTCCAAACCTTCGTGAAACCTTTCCGACCGGGGCTGTTCTCTAACCAGGAACAGATTGTTGAAAGGAGGTTGCTTAAAGCTGTGGTCCCACCCTAATAATGTAGTTCTATGTTGTCTCCTCTGTAAGCCATCCTGGAAGATGACTTGGAAAAAGAGTTATTACCTGATAACTCACTTTTCAGGAATCTTCCAGGACGGTGCCAATTCCCCCCTTAATGATCAACTTGTCTATGACATATGGTTATGGGGATATAACGTAATTAAAGTTGAAGAGGGGAATTCCTTGGGCAAATTAGTACGGCAATCAAAGTATCACTGATGAAAGTTAGGCTGACCCCATCCCTCGTATTGGAAAACAGAGCGAGAACCCCCTAAATGGGACTTTAAATTGGGAAAACCAAATCATCAAGAAGAGAAAAATTATTAAAACAATCAATGTTTATTGGTACAAATTAAAATAATAAGACAGAGCACATAATTGAATCAACATAGGACATACGTGCACCAGGGAGCGGGAAAAGTTTGTCCCCATAATGAAGACGACAACAAGTGACAAATATGATGACAAAATGGATAAAAGACCACTGGTCTGCCCCACATAGGGGGTAGAGCAGGACCTAATTAAAGTTGATGGTTTACCAACAGAGTAATACTGTATACATATCAGAACCTTTGGTCATTTGTTTAATACTGAGGTACTACTAGTGAGCAATCTTTTTTATAATGTGGATCATGTGTTTCCTGTTAGGTGGGAGGAGCCTCTATCTCTCTGTAAGCCGTCCTGGAAGATTCCTGAAAAGTGAGTTATCAGGTAATAACTCTGTTTTTTTCCTACCTTAACTTTCATCTTGCATAAATCGTTCATTTGGCATTTTGAAGTATGCAGGAAATGAGAGATGAGATAACAGCCTATGTACATAGAGCTGTAGTATTAAAACAGGAGTAGTGTGTCCTGGGTTCTGTAAAGCTCAACATACACTATACAATCTGATTGTACAATCTCCTTTAGATCTACCATCAACTATATAGTGCAAGTGCCTGTCTCATTAGGTAAAGAGTGAATGGATAGATAGGTGGGTATTCCTAATTCATAGTTCTGGTAAATCTAAATGAAAGTAATAAAAAAAAAAGAAAGTTGAAACTTAAGGTAGGAAAAAAATATCAATGAATGTGTACTTAGTGAGAAGGTTGATTACTAACTGATTTCATTTAATTTAAAAAACATGTACCTGGAAGTGAGGAAGGTAGATGATGCAGGGTGTCTGCTACTGAGGTCAGCTGGTCAACTCCTTCCCGTGTCATGACCTCTAGTCTGTCTAGGAAGTAAGGCAGAAGTAATGGAAAAGTGTTTTGGAACAGCCATGTTTTATTGGCTGTTTTATTTTTGCAAAAGGAGCACATTAATGCTATATTGTTACATAGGGGAGCTGGAATTCAGAAAAAAAGTGAACTTAGCCGTTAAATTTCATTGACTGACCACTGCATCTTCAGTCCTCAATATTCTGAGAACCGAGAGCAAAGTGATCAGTGATCTTTGCCCGGTTCTTGGTCTTCCAAGTAGCGAGGGACAGATGCTGCATCCACCTAGGTGAATAATTACGTTTTTTTTTTTTTTTTTTTTAATTCCCATGCTTTTCTTTTAAGTGTATTTTTCACTGAGAATATCAGTTTTATATAAAGTTTCACAAAGATGGCACAACATAAAGATTTACAATTATCATCATTTTTTTTTTACAGATTCTCTGCTTTCAGAAGTATATTGTGTAATGTTCATGGAGCTTAAAGTAATTTTCAGATCTAAAATGTGTATTTTGACATGTGTACAGAAACTGAAAAAAACTGCTCTGGCAGAGAAAGTGGTAACGTTGAACTCCAGGCAAATAATAAAATACACAAATGGAAAGTATACATCGGTGCTGCTTTACCTGCCAAAAGATTTGTATTTATGTCCATGCAGTTCTAATAATTACACAGCTCCGCCACACAGCTCTGTCCAATAGGACAGGAGACCTGATTTTTTTCTCTGCTGCAGTTCAGAAACACTTACATGTTTTATTCCTCCCCCAGACTGTGGCTGATACCACGTAAAATGTCGGCACTTACACCTAATGTAATGGTGTACTATTGAATATAGAGCTGCATTCCTTTGTGTCTTTTATATCTGCCTGGGGTTCAGATTTTAGTCCTTTAAAACAATGTTACTCAACTCCATTCCTCAAGTACAAGTTCATGTTTTCAGGCTTTCCATTATTTTGCACAGGTGATTTGATCAGTTTCACTACCTTAGTAATTACCACATCCATTTCATCTGAGGCAAATCCTGAAAATATGACCTGTTGGGGGTACTGGAGGTCTGGAGTTGAGAAACATTGCTTAACCCTCTCACTGACAGGTCTGTACGGCGTACGGACCTACAGCACTGCTTCCTAGTGGCCAGGTCTGTATGCCGTATGAACCTACTTCCTCCTCTGCTTTAGTGACCATATACTTATATCAGAAATGTTCAACAGATGCTGCTGAACAAACTGATAGCTCTGATCAGTGGCTGACAAGCCATTGATCTGAGCTATTTACCTAAAATGTCACCGCCCCCCTCGCCACCACTTCCCTGTGCCATTTAACCCGCCACTTCATCTGCCTTTGTTGTCATTTAAATTGCCCTTCTACCTCCTCTAACTCTCCTCTTACCTGTCACTTCAACCCCTACTCTGATCCCCCCCGCAGTACTGATTCACCCCCCCCTCACAAACCCGCCAGCTTTAAATGCTGCAGGCCAACCACAGAGGGATACATTTTTTTTAAAATACCCCCTGCCTTTCTGACCCCCCCCCCTTAGTGCCCCCCACTTTCCTGATGTCCAGGCCCCCATCCATGAAGCTTCCATTAAGCAGCCGCTAACTGATCTGTCAGCATGGAACAACCACCGACAGATCTGTCAGAATGGAGAGCAGGAGGGGGGCTTGTGAACACATGGCTTTTTGACCCCCCTGCAGAGCTCCGGATGTACGGGCGGTCCCATTGCTCTCTGGCCCCCCCCCCCTCTAAAGCCACTGTGAAATCTGTCAGGATGGAGAGGGGGGCTGGTAATCATGTTTACACCCCACTGTTTCCTGACCCCCCAGGCTTTCTGACCCCCTCCTGTAGTGCCCCGCGGGTCCTAATATGCGGGCGGCCCTGCTGCTCCCTTCCTTTCCTGAAAGAATACAGTCACCGATTATTTCATCACTGACACAAAGTAAACTGTGTTTACTATGTGCCACTTTGCAAATGAAACATACTGTGTACTATGTTTCATTTTGTGAATAAATAGGAGACTCCTATCCATTCATATACTGTACAGTGCAGATTAGGCTGCAGAGAAAGGGACTGACTTCAGTGCCTTTCTCTTTTACAAAAAAGAGACATTAAATGTCCCCCGATGTCTCTCCAAAGCCCCCCCCCCACCAAAAAAAAGGTGAAAAATATTAAAAATAAAATGTTACTGTACAAAAAGAATTAAGTTGTAAGAAAAATAAAAATGAAAAACATAGTAAGCATAGATTTTGATTAGGGATGAGTCCACGGTGGGTCTTACGTTCGACTCGAACATCGGGCATTCTCCAGTTCATCTAATTTAGAACATTATGGGGCGTTTGCAGCGATTTCATCACCACAGAGCGCCCCATAATGCATTGCGTCCAGATGGCACACACAGCTCCTCCCTGTTGTCTGCGCACTTTTTGCTCTGACAGTTTATATGGCAGGACGGGGCCACCCGGCAATGTAAGTGAGTGACTACGCCCCTTCAGACATCATGTGATGTCAGAAGTGGAGGGTCAAGCGCGTACGTCACCGAGTGGCCCCACCCTGCTATATAAATAAACTATATAACAAAGTGTAAATCCCGCGCTCACTATTAAACAAAAAGGAATTGCATAAACGTAGATGGTTAAGTGTATGAATGACTTTGGCAGCACGCATAAACAACAGATCAAATTGTCCGGAAAATTGGTTCAGTACAGATGCAGCGCCAGGACAGGAAAAAAAGTGAAAATAAGATTGATAATAAAAATAAAAGTGAAAATAAAACAGTTCTATTTATAGAGAAAATGGTAAAGTCCCCGTGACACACTCTTAGGGATGGGAGCTTTTCCTGCTAAGTGCTTCCATTTATTAATCTGTATTAATCACCAAATATTCCTGGAATCGGTATAAGTATATCATTCAGCAGAAATCCACGTATTAAGTAATAGATGTGTGCTTACCAGATTCTGGTAGGACATGCGCAGGAAACAAATCCAACTCGGGTGGTCACACTGTGGATGCCCAATGGCAAGGAAGGTGGGGGGGGGGGATTCCTGTTCGGATAAAATGCTCCGGTCCCTCACGTCAGTTGACTGAGGCTGCGAGGAAAGCTGGCTGGAAGCTGACTGGCTCCTGTTCTGTAACAAAGGAGGAAAAGTGGAATTTGCATATCTGTGGTGTGTGTTGGATGAGCCCCTGAAGCTGTGTCATGAGGAACAGGAGCAATCTCTTTCCCTTTCCTGCCCCTTCCCTGGCGGAGTTCTACCAGGATCCAGTACGGTGCACGTTGGAGGAGCCCCTGAAGTGGTGACGTGAGGGACCGGAGCATTTTATCCGAACAGGAATCCCCCCCCTTCCTTGCCATTGGGCATCCACAGTGTGACCACCCGAGTTGGATTTGTTTTCTGCGCATGTCCTACCAGAATCTGGTAAGCACACATCTATTACTTAATACGTGGATTTCTGCTGAATGATATACTTATACCGATTCCAGGAATATTTGGCGATTAATACAGATTAATAAGTGGAAGCACTTAGCTTATAAATAAACTGTCAAAGCAAAAAGCAGTCAGTTGGCAGGAGCAGGAGGAGGATCTGTTGCAGCTTTTTTTCTTTTTTCGGGTCCGTCGCAAGCCGTGATTGACGATGGATTACAACGGGGGACACTTATTTATGTATTTATTTATTTTAATACAGGTCCTGTCCCTAATTGTCTCCTGTATTTTTTCTTTTTTGACACTTCTTGGTGAATTCGTAGGGATACAATGTACCCGATACGAATTCACATGGGGGGGCCGGGATTTGGGGGCCCTCTTATTAAAGGGGGCTTCCAGATTCCAATAAGCCCCCCGCCCGCAGACCCCCACAACCACAGCCCAGGGTTGTGGGGAAGAGGCTCTTGTCCCCATCAACATGGGGACAAGGTGCTTTGGGGTGGGGGGCGCAGAGCCCCCCTGCCCTAACTCACCCATACTCCCCAAGTTGACAGTATGTAGCCTGGTATGGTTCAGGGGGGTGCGCTCGCTCACCCCCCATCCTGCCTGGCCTGGTTGCATGGTCGGATAAGGGTCTGGTTTGGATTTTATGGGTAACCCCACGTCAAATCTTGTTAAGATTTTGGTGCGGGGTTCCCCTTAAAATCCATACCAGACAAGAAGGGCCTGGTATGGACTGGGGGGGACCCTACCTAAATTTTTTCAGTGAATTTTATCTATATTGCCAGGAACCGGCAATACATTACAGCTGAGGGTGCGGTTTTAAATTACATTTTTTCCTTTACAAATGTCATTTTGCTCTGGCTATGTTCTAAACATCACAGAGCTGCACCCTTTTACAGGCAGACTAAGGGGACCCCCAGGCACAATATTTAAAGGACTATTTAATTTTTATTGTTTCACTTTAAGCATTATTAAAATCACTGCTCCTGAAAAAAACAATTTATTTAAAAACTTTTTTTGCATTGATACATGTCCACTAGGGCAGGACCCGGGTCCCCATAAACTTTTTATGCATATAAGCCTTTAAAATAAGCACTTTTGATTTTTCATGTTCGGGTCCCATAGACTTTAACGGTGCTCAAATGTTCACATACATTTTTTTGCCTGTTAGCATGTTCTGGTGTGAACCAAACCGGGGGGTGTTTGGCCTATTTTTAATTTTGCCATGCATCTAAATCTCCTTGCATCTGAAGCCTGATTCATGTTCAGATTGTGCTCCAGTGGCTACCGATCGGCGGTGAGGAAGCAATGCGATGCCTCCTCACCGATTGGTTTAACCCCATTTTACCAACAAATGCACTGCATCCACATACATTTCACGAGGTTGTGGGGCGTTTGTGGTGTTTATCCATTGACATAAATGTGTAGTGTTTGGTGGATGATATAGCTAAAAGTTGGGTCAACTTTGCCATGGGCGCCAAGCATCACAGCATCAGCACTAGGCAATAGGCAGTGGACAGTCTAAGGAGAGGCATGTGGCAGATGGCAAAAACGCATCTCAACTGTTCATTTTTTGCCACCTGCCAAACACCCCCCTCTTAAGCTGCAATAGGCATTAAACAGGGTGCTGATGCTGTGATGCTCCGTGTCCTCGTCAAATTTGACCCAACTTGTAGCGATGCCATCTGCTGAACCCTACACATTTATGTCAATGGGGAAATGCCATAAACGCCCTGCAACCTTGTGCAATGCATTTTTTGGTAAAATGGGGTTAAAACAGGCAGTGAGGAGGCATAGCACTGGAGCACGATCATACCATGGATTAGGCTTCAGATGCCATCAGTAGCTCCTTATTTGTATTCTACTGGTCATTTGTTTTCAGAAAATATATGGTTTGGGGGGTTCTTTTGCAAACTCCGAAAGCTGTAAGTGAAAAACATACCCACATTTTTAGAGAAATTTTTGGGTATGTTCGATTTTCACAATTTTGCAAAAAGGCGCAATTTAGAATGTACAAATATTTATTTATTAAATCAAAACAGGATAAGCTTTTATATTTAGTAGGAATTTAGCAGGAATCTTGTAAAATTGTGTGTGTTTTTATCTGCTAATAACGGTTCTAGTGTATTTTTAGCGGAAATATTGTTTGATAAATAGTTGCACAAATACAGTAGGGCCTAAAAAATCAGTAGCACCTTTTTTATTCTAGAGGTCATATGCTTTCAGAAAATGTATAGTTTGGGGGGTCTTTCACAACTTCTGAAAGCTGTAAGAGAAAAATGAAAACCTTCAGATTTTTACATTTTTCAATATGTTCGATGTATGCATTTTGCAAAAAGGCACAATATAAAAATTACAAATATGTGTTATTTATTAATTCTGTACAGGTTAGGCTTTTATGTTTAGTAGGAATTTAGCAGGTATTTTGTAAAATGAACTGTGATTTTATTGGCTATTAATGGTTTTAATGTATTTTTAGCAAACATATTGTTTTGATAAACATTTGTGCAAATAACACGGGGCCTAAAAAATCAGTAGCACCTTATTTTTATTCTAGAGGTAGTATGCTTTCAGAAAATATATAGTTTGAGGGGTATTTTACAAACTCTTAAAGCTTTAAGTGAAAAATAAAATTTTCCAGATTTTTAGAGAAATGTTTGGGTACGTTCGATTTTCACCATTTTTCAAAAAGGTGCAATTTAAAATTCACAAATGTTTGTTATTTATTAGCTCAACACAGCAAAAATACTGTTTTGATAAACATTTGTGCAAATACCATGGGGCCTAAAAAATCAGTAGCACCTTCTTTTTATTCTAGAGGTCATATGCTTTCCAGAAAATATATAGTTTCATGGATCTTTCACAAATTGTGAAAGCTACATTTTTGCGTATGTTCAATTTTCACCATTTTGCAAAAATGCACACTGTAAAAATGAAATATATTTGTTGTGTAATGACTCAATACAGGTTAAGCTTTTATATTTAGAGGAATTTTGAAAAATTAGCTGTGTTTTTATCTGCTAATAATGGTTTTAGTGTATTTTTTGCAAATATATTTTTTTGATAAACATTTGCGCAAATATTGCAGGACCTAAAAAATCAGTAGCACCTTCTTTTTATTCTACAGGTCATATGCTTTCAGAAAATATATGGCTTGGGGGGTCTTTTACAAATTCTTAAAGCTGTAAGGGAGAAATTAAACCTTCAGATTTTTAGAGCAATTTGGATATTTATACTTTTGCGTCTGTTTGATTTTCACCATTTCACAAAAAAGTTTGTTATTTATTAACTCAACAGGTTAAGCTTTTATATTTAGTAGGAATTTTGAAACATTTGCTGTGTTTTTATCTGCTAATAATGATTTTAGTGGATTTTTAGCAAAAATACTGTTTTGATAAAGATTAGTGCAAATATCGTGGGACCTTTAAAATCAGTAGCACCTTATTTATATTCTAATGGTCATGTGCTTTCAGAAAATATATGGTTTGGGGTGGTTCGGGGAGTCTTTTACAAACTTTGAAAGCTATAAGTGAAAAATAAAAAAGCCAAGGAAAAATTTTAAAATATGGTCTGGCCTCCTGAGTTCATTTTTAGTTATAAAATGATCTCAAACCCCCCCAGAACAAAATATATTTTCTGAAAGCAGAGTACCTGTAGAAGAAAATCAGTGTATTCTGACAGTGGAGAGTCTTGCTGCCAGAATACAATATTTCAGTGGGAAGGATTTAAAGTGATCACTTTTACCACAACCAAATGTAACAGCTCACTCCATCCACACAAACAGAGTGGATGGAGGAATCCCCCACTTTTCGGCTTTAAAGAAAAGACTATTCCATCAACTTCTCCACCACCCTGATGCTGTTATAGTTTATCACAAGTTTTGCCACCGTCACCCATCCCTTGTCACCGTCACCCACCCCCTGTCACCGTCGCCCACCCCCTGTCACCATCACCTACCCCCTGTGACTGTCACCCACCCCTGTTACTGTCACCCATCCCCTGTCACAGTCGCCCACCCCCTGTCACAGTCACCCACCCCCTATCACTCACCCCCTGTCACTGTCACCCATCCCCTGTCACTGTCACTCACCCCCTGTCATTGTCACCCATCCCTTGTCACTGTCACACATCCCCTGTCACTGTCACCCTCCCCCTGTCACTGTCATCCACCCCTTGTCACTGTCACCCACACCCTGTCACTGTCACCCATTACCTGTGACTGTCACCCACCCCATGTCACGATCAGCCGTGCCCCTTTTACTGTCACCCTTCTTCTGTCACTTTCTGGACAGCTTGGCTTGCATGTAAATGTGGAGACATTTTATATCCATTCTATACATTCTTATAATATTTCCATCATATGTATTTCTTCCAATCATTTTGCAAAGTCCTATTTGTTGTTTTTTGTCACCCTGATCACTTTTTTTTTCTTCCTAGCAAGTAAGTTACATACCTATATGTCTTTTCTTCAGGTAAATCTAAATCATTTGCTTCTGACCTCACAGTGAACACTCCTCCAATGATCAAATCTCCATCCTGAAAATATTGGAATTCATCAAATATATCAGTAAAATGAAGGGCACAGGCCGGACTCTGCATTCCTGATCTCCAGAGTGTCATACATTGCAGGATCACACAGAACTGGAAGATGTAGGTATATGATACACCCATAGCTCTGATCACTGGGTTCTTCTTTACTTAAAGTCTATAATTCTCCATTGTGACACAGACCACTGCAGCATGTGTATCACAATGACAATGCAATGAGCTGGCTTCTCTCTCCCTCTTTTTATACAGTTCAGTACCATACATCTCTCATTGTTCTAAATATACTGACATCATCTTCTATCTACTTTTAGTTGTTTGTGCAGGTAATTTATTTGTGAGTGGTTAAGTTTAGTCCTCTTATTTATATTATTTTGACAACTCTAAACCAAGACACAGAACGTCTTTATAATAAACTCTATTCAGCAAGGATAAGTGCTAAATATTCTGTATGCTAAATAATTCATAAAATTGAAATACACAGGTAGTACCAGATAATATTATAATGATTCTTCCACTTACAATAACAATACACATAACTGTTCTATATGACTGTTTTATTATATTAAAGTGACTCTGTAAAATAAGTTTGGCCTGTAAAGAAGCACATTGTTACTTACCTTTAATTGGTTATTGCCTTAAAATGTGTCCAAGTGTGTGATGTGGTGAACCCCTCCTGGTTCGGTTCGCACCAGAACTTGCGAATAGGCAAAAAAAAATTGCTGTTAAAATCAATGGAACTCAAACATAAAAAATCAAAAGTGCTCATATTAAAGGCTTATATGCAAGTTATTGCCATACAAAGTGTATGGGGACATGTATCAATGCAAAAAAAGGTTTTAAATCAATTGTTTTTTCAGGAGCAGTGATTTTAATAATGCTTAAAGTGAAACAATAAAAATGAAATAAAAATGACATTGCTTCTGGCAACAAGTATACAAAAAAATCACTGAAACAATTTGCGTGGGGTTCCACCCCAGTCCATACCAGGCCCTTCGGGGGCATGGGGTCCCCCCTAAAATCCAAACCAGACTCTTATCCAAGCATATAATTAAAGGTTATTCATATATACTGCGCTTAGAACTTAACAGAGTGGAGCTGCACAATTAATAGTGTGATAAACCACCATGAACAAAATAAAAAGTAAAATATGTCGCGCTAAATGATCATTGAAGTGAACAATTATATGTAGTTGATCTAAAAAAATTTTTTTAGATCAACTACATATAATTGTTCACTTCAATGATCATTTAACGCAACATATTTTACTTTTTATCTTACCCAAGCATGCAACCTGGCTGGCCAGGATGGGGGGGGCGAGCAAGCTCCCCCCCCCTCCTGAACCGTACCAGGCTACATGCCCTCAACATGGGGGGCATGGGGACACAAGCCTCCACAAAGGAAAAGTTGTAATTTTTTTTTTCCGAAAAATGTAGTTTATTAATAAAATGGTAAAGTACAAAGATCACAAATACAGAAATTACAAATAACTGTATAACAGTAAAAGAGAGAAGCTAGAGAGGTTTACATCAGATCATAGTACAAGAACAAAAAGAACAGAAAAAGAGACTTATATTCAAGCAATGTATAGCACTATGAGGAGATCTTAGTCTAAGGTTTCCCTTTTCTTTCCTTCTCTTTTCTCCTTCTCTCTCCCTTCCCTTTCTCTCACCCTCTTTCCTCCTTCTTCCTTCCCTCTCTCCTTAGATGTGTTAGAATGAGAAAAGAAAAGAAGAAAAAAAGTTGTGGGTCACTGGGATATTTAATATGGGAGGGTAAGCTGTAAGTAAGAGGTTCTGTATTTCGTGGACTCCTCAGTTTTGGTCCTGAGAGGTCAGAAATGTTTCTTTGAGAAGGTGGTGTAGCTCTGAAAGGTTGATTCCATGCGACCTGCGCGTTGAGGAATCGTAAAAAAAAAAGGGGGGGGGGGATGTGTAGGGCAAGGGGGGTATGTGTGGGTGAGCGTAAGAGTGCGAGCAGACTACATTCTCTGGAATGGGATTCTTGTTCAAGAGAGAGGGTATAGTGAGTGTTCAAAATAAAGGATTTTGCTGTGAATCAGTTATTGTTTGTGTCGTATCCAGTCTGTCCATATTTTGGTGTATAAGGTTGGGCGGTCTTTGGCTATGGCAATTAATTCTTCCATTTTCGCTATTTGCTCTATTTGGTTATGCCATTCTGCTATTGATGGAGCCTGGGGGGTGCCCCAGTGTCTAGGGATGCAAAGTTTAGCAGCGTTGATCATGTGTAGATTGAGAGAGTTGCGGTATGTTTTGTGGGGTAGTTGTTGTATGTGCAGCAAAAATTGTTTAGGATTTAAGGTAAGATTTTGGGAGGTGATTAAGTTTATTTGATCTTTAACTGATTCCCAAAAAGGGGTTATGTGTTTACACTCCCACCAAATATGGAGGAGGTTTCCTGGTTCTTGGTGACAACGCCAGCATTGATCATTAAGGTCTGGATTATAGAGTTTGAGAGTTGTCGGAGTTTTATACCAGCGTGTCAGAAGCTTGAAGTTGTTTTCTTGAGTGTTGATGTTGATGGAGCCTTTATGTATCAGTTCGTATGTTTGTTGCCATTGTTTGTCTGTTAGATCTAGATGGATGTCTCTACTCCAAGCCACATAATATTTGCTATTATTGGTTCTCATGTTATCCCAGAGTAAAGAGTAAATGGTTGAGATGGTGTGTTGGATCGGTTTTCTGCTGGAGCATATAATGTCGAAGGTAGTAAGTGGTTGTTGTAGGTCACTCAATTTTTGGGCTGTGTAGAAAAAGTTTCTGAGTTGGAAGTATTTCCAAAAATTGAGGGACGTGTTGGGCCATTTAAGTTTAAGTTCATGAAGAGAGAGAGAAGTTTGCCTCTTGGGGCAATGTGGTGTAAGCATAAGTCGGCGTGTGGTTCTAGACCTTCTAAAAAGAGTTTGTCCCTGCCTGGAGGGAATGACGGGTTGCGCAGAATGGGGGTCATTGGGCCTTAAGGGTCTGAAATTCCTCTAGTCTTGGCTGCTTTTTTAAATATATCAAGGGTCGGGCCTATAAAAGGATGTTGTCTGATTTCTCGTGGTAAGTGTGTAGCCGGGATCCATGGTGTGAGGTGCAGGGATAGGTCAGTAGAAGATTTTTCTAATGTCGCCCAGTCTTTGGTCAGGTGGTGTACATTCCAGTCGAAAATTCTCTGGAATTGACAAGCCCAGTGGTACAATCTGAGGTTGGGAATGCCCAAACCTCCTTTTAGTTTAGGTGTGGAGAGTTGTGTATAGCTAATTCTGGGATTCATTTTGTTCCAGAGGAATTGGGAACAAATTTTTCTAAAGTTGGTGAAAAATGACAGAGGAATTTTAATAGAGATGGTTTGAAAGAGGTATAAGACGCGTGGGAGGATGTTCATTTTAATTATCACTGCTCTGCCGAACCAGGAGAAGTGTGGTTTGTACCATCTAGTGAGATCTTCCTTAATGTTCTGGAGAAGGGGGAGAAAGTTCCTTCTGAATAGGTTGGAAATTGCGGAGGTTAAATGTATGCCAAGGTATTTGATGGTGTCTTTTTGCCAAATAAAAGGGAAGTTTGTGGTGCATGTTTTAACAAGATCAGATGGAAGGGAGATATTCATAGCTTCTGATTTTGAAAAATTTATTTTAAAGTGGGCTATATACTGGAACTCGCCAAATTCTTTAAGGACGTTAGGTATAGAGATAAGGGGGTCCGCTAGAAAGAGTAGAATATCATCTGTGAATGCAGCAATTTTGTATTGGTGTTCAGCTATTTGAATTCCTTTTATGTCGATATTGTTTCTTAGTTTTTGTAGGAATGGTTCCGAGGTAAGTATAAAAAGTATAGGAGACAAGGGGCAGCCTTGGCGAGTCCCGTTATTTATGGAGAAGGCGTTTGATAGGAGGCCATTAGCTCTTACTTTGGCTGTAGGTTTATGGTAGAGAGCCATTATGAATGCTATTAGTCTGGGACCCAGACCAACTGCCTCAAGGGTTGCCCTAAGATAGTCCCAGGCAACCTATTAAACACTTTCTCCGCGTCAAGTGAGAGTAAAAAATCTGGGTACTTTGTTGTTAGAGAGTCAATTTTGTATGTTAAGCGCTTTTGTGGTGTTGTCCCTTGCCTCTCGGCCTGGTACAAAGCCAATTTGATCTTTGTGAATCAGGTTTGGGATGAGGGGCAGGATTCTGTTTGCTAGTATTTTAGCAAATAGTTTAAGGTCGGTGTTTAGAAGGGAGATGGGATGATAGTTGGCTGTTTGTGAGGGATCTTTGTTTGGTTTGGGAATGATAGATATGTGGGCCTCGAGTAAGTTGTGGGAAGGAATATCCTCGAGTGCTAAATGGTTGAAGGTTTTAATAAAGGGTTTAGATAGGGCTTCTGGAAAGGATTTGTAATAAGCTGCCGAGAAGCCATCTGGTCCTGGGCTTTTGCCTGTCTTCATTTGTTTTAGGGCTATTTTGAATTCTTCCTCTGTGAGAGGGCTGTCAATATCGGAGGCAGTTTGTTTGCTTATCACTTGGGGAGCATATTGTTCAAGAAATCCACTAATGATTGTTTGCCTTGTACCTGTTAGGTTGGGGGGTTTGGGTTCAGGTGGAAAATTGTACAATTTATTATAATATTTCGCAAACTGATTGGCTATTTCCGTGTTTGTAGAGACTAAAGTTCCCTTTTGTGTGCGGATTACCCTTATTGTATTATTGGCTCTCTTTTCTTGGAGGGCTTTCGCGAGATATTTGCCGCTCTTGTTACTATGCTCGTAGAAAAGCTTCTGGGCTAATATAGATTTTAGCCTGTCTGTCTCTTTTCCGGGCTGTGGCTCGCGAAATTAGGATACCTCTTATTACACATTTGTGTGCCTCCCATTGAGTAATTGGGTGTACATCAGGGGTGTCATTCCATGTGAAAAACTCGTCGATGTTGGTGCTGACTGTGTTGCTAATCTCTGTGTCGATTAAGAGAGAAGCGTCTAACCTCCATGTTTTGGGGGGGGTACTTGGTCTGGGAAACTAAGTGATAGAGTGATGGGGTGGTGATCGGATAGGCACATGCTTTCTATTGTGGTGTTAGAAAGCATGGGAAGATCTTTTTGGGACAGCCAGAAATAATCAATTCTGGAGTATCGATTGTGTGGCGTGGAGTAGAACGTATAGTCTTTTGAGGATGGGTGTTGTGTTCGCCAAGTGTCATGTAATAATGCCTCATGTAGTTGTTTTTTGATTTGTTTAATGGTTTTGAAGGGGATTGAGGATGTGCCGGTTGAGGTATCTTCTAGGAGGTTTAATGCTACATTGAAGTCACCCCCTAAAATAAGTATGCCTTTTTGGAATGCGATGAGGTCTGTGATAGTTTCCTAAAGAAGGTGATTTGTGTGTGATTTGGACTATAAATGTTAGCAATGGTTATTGTTTTGTTCCACAGATTGCCTGTGATGAAGAGGTAGCGTCCTTCCTCATCTTCTGAGGATTCAGTGATGTCAAAGGGGGTATTTTTAGATATTAAAATTGCTACACCTTTTGTTTTAGCTGTTTTATTAGATGCATGAAAAATCTGGGGAAAGTCTTTGTTTGTTAATTCGGGGATCTTGTCAGTTCGAAAATGAGCTTCTTGGAGCAGAATTATGTCTGCTTTGAGATGTTTCATGTGCATTAGGAGCTTGCTCCTTTTCTCTGGGGTGCTGAGCCCTTTAGCGTTAAGGGATATTAATTTAAGTTTTTGCATTTTAAGTCGAAGAGGAGCTGAGGTAAGTGGGGGGGGAGAGGAGAGAGACAAAGAGAGAGAAAAAAAAAAAAGGGGGGGTTAGAAAAGGTGTGAGGGGGCTAAAGAACTTAGCAGATATGGGTGGGGGGGATTACTGGCTACTGGGGGAGACCTGCTCCACCAAGTAAGGGGGCAAAGTGCCGGAGAGTGTCAGCCGGGAGGAAGTTCAATGGCTGTGGTTGGGGGGGTTGGATATAGGAAGATTGTGGCTACAGCAGATTAACTTTACTGAAACAGTACGTGTAACAGTGAACCATAGGTTCCGCCTCACCGCCAACCCTCAACTAAAGATATTTCACATAGGAGTACTGCTTACTGTTATCAGCAGATTGGTTGGGCAAGGGTAGGTTGTTTGGAGGGATATGGTATTGGGGTGAAAGTCAGTGTCAGAGGCTGGGTGTATATACATAGTTTTAGAATGGTGATAATGGAGTAGGAATAAGTAATGTTCAGTGTAGACGATGGAAGCCAGTGAGACAATGTGTGGCAGGGTGGGTAGATTGGGATTGCAGCTCTAATGTGGTAATAGGCTAAAAAGATGTCTTGAAAGCCGGATTTAATGAGGGGTTTGGGGAATGGAGATGTCAGAGGAGGAGTAGTTTATGGGTGCGTGAGGTGGGGGTAGACACTTGCGAGGGGAGTATTGGAGGTTTACACACTTTAACCCTGAGAGATAGAGTTAGAGATATTACGGTGTATTAGATATATATCTTTATTTAAATGTGTAAATATCAAGTCCAAGCTTTAAAACCATATAAGATGAGAGAGTTTCTTCTGTGTTTGATTAATCTTGAAGAGAGTAAGGGATGCGTGTGGGTCATCTTGAGGATCGCATCAGGCCCATACTCCTTGGATCTCTCATGGTTGGATGCCTGGGAGATGAAGGATGTATATAAACTAATGCCGACCCATACCACTACTTGCATACCGTGTTAAAAATTGAGTAGGTGCAACATTGTCAAGAATGAGGTTATTTGTGAGACAACAATAAAGCCTAGGATGTTTAGGTAGGTGTTTATAGTGTTAGAACACATATTGCATTAAAGTTAGGAGGGGCATCGAGATTTGTTTCGGTACTTGAGAGGGGGATGAAAGCAAATTAACAAGAGGGGGGAGGTGGGGGGGTTAGCGTTTATGAATATATAGATCAATATTAAACTGTGCACGTCAGAGCTGTGACTGAATAAGCTTTACAATGCAGTGCAGATGAAGTCCTCCCCAGATGTATGTAAGAAGTGTTTAAAATAGAAATGATTTATCATCTTACCTCCGTTTGCCCAGATAAAAGCTTGTAAGATAGGTGGTATATGAGAGCTGATGGTAATTCAGGTCTCCATGGGAGGAGTGCACCCGCAAAGCAACAAAACATATACAAGAAATAAATAAAGATGAGAGTTGAACAATACAGATATTCATAACATATTATCTGGTATGTAAGGTTGATAACACCGGCCCTATTTGGCATTTTCAAGAAGGTGATTGTTTATATTTGGTCAGTTCGGTTGCTGCATATAGGGCCAAATAGGGTGTGAAGCCTAGTAGAATGATGAAACTCCCAAAGAAGTCGTACTAAGGAGGCAGTCATATCAGTTTAGTTGAGTATAGTATCTGGTTTGGGATAACTTGTACCAGTCTATAAACTTGTTTTGAAAGTAGCAGAACAGAATAACAAAAACTGTGTTAACATGAGTGGTAGGTTAACGTTGACTCAACCAAGCAGAAAAAGAAAATTTCAGTGTTAGAGTTGTGATAGTCACCTGTGGGAGTTGTATGTCCTGGGGGGTATGGGGGTGCAGTAGACAAAGACAGTTATTCTTATCTTTCTTTTTCTTTTCTTAGTTTTTTTTTTTAATTTTTTTCTTCTTTTTCTTTCATTTTTCACCCCATCCTCTCTTCCTCTTCTCTCCTCTTCTTCTCTATTTTCTTTTCTTTCTCCCCTTTCATTCCCCTTTATCTCCTAGGTATTACGGCAGTCCAAGCGGTTAAGGTATATCGGGTGTTGTTATGTAATAGGAGTCAGTCTTTCCTGGGCTTGCGGTGGGCCGGGGATGCAGTGAGGCTCCCTTCCCCAGATGAACATCTATTCACTGGTGGGGGTGAGAATCTGGCCGATAACCGGCGTCTTCTATGGGGATGTGGGTCCCCTTGTTGTAGCATCTCCATCGGTTCCTCTGGGGGTTGGTCAAGGAATTGTGGACGTAGGTCTGAGTACCAATTTGGCAGGTCTATCTGAGGGATATTGAGTCTCTCACAAAAGGTAGGCAGGTCTTCTGGGACCTTTAGTAGTATCGGGCGGTTAGGGGGGCCCGCTGAGAGACAGAAAGGGAATTTCCATCTGTAAGCAATATTCCTCTCTCTCAGTATGTCCAGGAGGGGGCGCATGTCTCTGCGTTGTTGTAATGTTAACTGAGAGAGATCCTGAAAGAGCTTAATTTCATGGCCTTGATCAGGGGCGTCGCTAAGGGGTGGCTATCGGGGCTGGAGCCCCGAATGTCACGCCCTCAGCCCCGAGCCTCCTGAGGGGCCCCTAATGGCGGTGTCAAGTTGCCCGCCCGCAGGGCGGGCGACTTGACAGAGCCGCGTGCGGAGGCGGTAGGACCCACTGGTGCATGGGGTCTATTGGCCGGCGCGCATCACTCCTCCAGGCTCCAGTGCTGATCATAGCTGCCATGAGCGGAGGAGCCCTTTCCCGCCGTTACAGGTCCGTGGAGTGTCCCCTCCTAGGCAGCAGCAGCATGCAGGCAGACAGAGCACATCCGTCCCCCCTGCCGCCGACACAGGAGTCAGCGGCTCTGATAGCCCCCCTCCTCCTCTCAGGTCCGGCACTCGGGGCTCTGTGTTCAGTTCACCGCGGCTGCTGGAAAGAGGTGGATAAGGGAGGAGGGGGATCCTGGCGGCTGTGTTGTAAAGCTCGGATGGCGGCTATCAAAGCTCGGTCAGTGAAATGGAGAGGATCCCCCTCCTCCCCTATCCACCTCTTTCCAG
>BLSH010289979.1:312128-327479 GCA_018402905.1 Glandirana rugosa | reverse complement strand
GGATTAGAGGACCTTAGTTATGAGGAAAGATTACAAGCACTGAACTTATTCTCTCTGGAGAAAAGACGCTTGAGAGGGGATATGATTTCAATGTACAAATACTGTACTGGTGACCCCACTATAGGGGCAATACTATTCAGCGCAAGGGAAAACAAGAAGACACGCGGCCATTCACTGAGAATGAAAGAAAGGCGTTTTAACCTTAAGATGCGTAAGGGGTTCTTTACGGTAAGAGCAGTGCGAATGTGGAATTCTCTTCCAGAAACAGTGGTTTCTGCTGGTAGTATAGATAATTTTAAAAAACTACTAGATGCACACCTAAGGGACCACAACATTGGGGGATATACAACGTATTACTGACAAAAAATAATAATTAAAAAAAAAAAAAAAAAACACACACATGGGTTGGACTTGATGGACTTGTGTCTTTTTCCAGCCTCACTGACTATGAAGCAACGTACAACAAATATCATAATTTAATTGCCCGAGCTTATAACGAGGGAGTTATCAATAAATCAACCTGGGAGTTCTTGCGGGTAGTCAACCCAAGAACTCCCACGTTGTATGCATTGCCTAAGATACACAAAAATTAGCAAAAACCTCTGGGAAGACCCATTGTCTCCGGCAATGGCTGTCTAACAGAACATGCTAGTGAAATGATTGATAGTTATATACGCCCAAATGTCCTCACGCTACCTTCATACATACAGGACACCTCAGATCTTCTCCGAGCCCTGGATGGAATCTTCATTCCGAAGGACGCTTGGCTTGTGGCGATTGATGTTGAGGCCCTCTACAGCTCCATCCCCCACTCCCTTGGGGTTCGGGCTGTGGAGGGCTTCATATCTCAATGAGATACCACAGCTGAGACGTATAATAAGTTAATTTTGGAATTATTGGAATTTCTCCTAACTCATAACATTTTTTTGTTCCAGGAATCCCACTACCTCCAGATACAGGGGGTAGCGATGGGGACAAAATGTGCCCCCTCCTATGCCAACCTGTATCTGGGGGAGTGGGAGGAGGAGATTTTTGTCAGTGAATCTAATTCATGCTTCAGTGAAAAGATTCTCCTCTGGCGAAGGTTCATTGACGACATTTTCATGATATGGACCGGAACCAGGGGGGAACTAGATATTTTCATTGAATCATTGAAAGTGAACAGATTCAATTTAAGTTTCACATATCAATGTCACCAACAGCACATTGACTTTTTAGATATTGGAATTTTTGTTAATGATGATCAGAGTCTTGGCTCGACCCTGTTTCGCAAACCATCAGCCGGGAACACATTATTGCATGCTTCAAGTTCCCATCCTTCTTCATTAGTGACTAGCATACCCTACAGTCAATATTTAAGAGTAAGACGAAACTGTACGGACCCGACTGAGTCAGAGGCCAGATCCCTATGGACCCGTCTTTTACAATGGGGCTACAGTAAATCCTGCCTCAAAAAAGCATATCACTGTGCCAAAAACCAAGACAGGGATACTTTGATCCATCCTACCAAAAACAAAAAGTTGACTTCCAAAATCACCACTACCACCACTAGATTAATCATAAAATATTCAGCACATCACCATAAAATCAGACGCATAGTACAAAAGTATTGGCATCTTTTAACAGCCGATGAAACAATCTCTAAATATATCAATTCATATCCGGAAATCACTTTCAAACGTTCACGATCTCTAAAGGACAATTTTGTCCACAGTCACTACACAAGAAGGAGAGATAATAGTACCAAGAAATCTGGCATTGAACCATGTGGCAATTGCAATTTTTGTAGATATGTGACCCAAACACGGGTCATCCATCTCCCAAATGGCAAGGAATGGAAACCAGCTTTCTTCGTCAACTGTCGAACGATGGGCATTATTTACTTGATGCAGTGTGACTGCGGTGCCTATTATGTTGGCAAGACTAAGAGACCATTTTTCCATCGTATCCGTGACCATGTCTCTTTGATAAAGAAAAAACGAATGGAAACCCCAATCAGTAGACACAGTGGTCTACATCATGGCTTCGATCTGTCCTTTATGCACTTTGTAGCCCTTGATCATATCCCCTCCCACATCAGAGGAGGTGACTGGGACAAACATCTTTTGCAGAGAGAGGCAAGATGGATTTTTCAGCTGTCTGCAACAAAATATCCAGGCCTCAATGAGGCAATGAGTTTCAAACCCTTTTTATGACCATGTGTAATACATATGGACATATATGGTCAATAACACCCATTAATTTGCAGACAGTTTGAGATCTCCCTCTTTTTCCTTCCTCTGCAAAATAAGCCCCAGCACCTCCCCGCTAATTTTTCATACTTTAGCTAATAATGTCATCTGTTGTACCTAGCAAATTTCATACCAATGATTAGCTTGTTTCTCCTTTTTTCCCCCCCTTTTGTTTTTGGGGGTCAAATATTTTAAAAATGCTTAAACATGTTTTCATGTGTGTACTTGTACTCAAAACCATGTGCTAATCCTGAACCTAGTCTGTACTAAACTTTGGGGTTTAGTTTATTCTTAAAGTTTATTATTTGAATCCTGCCAGGGAGTGCATGTGGCCTGTTCGGCCCGGGGAGAGGTTGGTTCCCATTTTTCACTGGCTGTACGGACTGGGGGGACACTGTGGAGCTGGAGAGGTGCCCCCGGCAACCTCCAGGCCGGTGGTCCTGCTCTAGTGTCCGCTGTGTCCCTCAAATATTTACCCCCTGTTTTTTCCATCCCTTTTCCTCAATCTAAGACTGCCTGTGGACCTTTGATCCCAGGTCCAGGTGTAGTTAGCCTTTTCTGGTGCCGGTGGGCGCCAGTAGCGGGATTATGATGGGGGGTTTTTTCCCCTCCTCTTCCTGCTCTGACGCCACCTGATGCTATACAGTCTCTCCCCATCAGGGAGATTCCAAAATGGCGATTGAGGAATCCTTGACCATGCGCGAAGCGTCCTCTGTGCGTTCTGGTGTCTCTCAGATGAGACGCCGGATACGCTCGTTCGACATCCGCGCATGCGCTATTGCGTAAGCCTGTCCGCAATCAGACGGCGGTGACGTCAGACGCCGCCAGATTGGAGTATGAACACCATCTTATAAAAGGCATGTTTGTGCAATGCTATATACATGCCAGACTTTTTTACATGCTGTATCTGTGGGAGACTGCTTCAAGCCTTGGATTTGTTATTTTGGTACGTTCACATTAATCTTATTTTTCCTTTGATTGCTATTTGGACTTGGTTTGTCTATATATATTTAATAGACAGGACATCGGGTGGTCCAGGGGACTGGGTGTTAACACCCCACCCTGAGGCACTCTTGATGCCAAAATTCTATTCATTGTTTTTCCTTTTTCCCTTCTTAGCACAATCATCTGCTTCACTATATGTGGAATAGATCATTGAAGCATAATCTGGGTCTTCTTTGACAGTCTGACCTTTTTGACCATTTCGTATATGGTTGTGGCCTGGAGCAATCATTCTTTGATGCTGGAAACCAAGAGTAACAAACAGGTATTATTGAATACTTATGCAAATGTGTATTATATTTAACCAACATACTGCACTGTGATCGCCCCTCAAGTCCTGTCCTTCTAGCTTCTCCCCACTTATTGTCACTATATATCATTAATTCATTTTTTTACATTTTAATTTTTAATTTTCAAATCAAGCTTTCAGAGACACCCTTAAACTAAAGGGTTTTGTCTTGATTGATTATATATTGACCTTGTTTTACACCACCCTTATGGATAAAGCACTTGGATAGATAACTAATATAATTAAAATATTCTATTCAATGGGACCATTCATCCTTGCAATATTGTTCTACTCTGCAGCCCAGTCTTTGGGACACCGTTTTCCCCGTGATTGGATGTGGCGCATAATTCCCTTTGGCAGGAGTGCTCTTATTCTGAGATTGTTGACAGGTAAAAAAGCAACTTTACGAGGTTTTAGGAGCACATGGTTTTTTTGTGGTACAATTTAAATAAAATAATTTGCATTCATGCACTGTACATGTATTGTGTTGATATTGTTGTATAATCAATATATTTGTTGTCTATTTAGAATTTATCTACGCCTATAAAAAGTTCCTGATGAAGCAAAGAATTGCGAAACATGTTGAACATACAGGCAATGAGATAAAATTCAAAGTACACCATTCAATTGCATTCCAGTGGTGGTAAAAAACCACATGTGATGGATTGTTTATCTTTGGAACTCCTTTTTATTTTTTATATGATATAATAAAAGTTTATGTATTTAAAATTCAACTTTGTATTTTCGTATGTTGCACCATTAAAGATGGCTAGTAAGGTGGGTAGGAGTTGATCAGATTCAAAGGACTCAGGCAGATTCCTGATTCTGATATTGTGACTGCGTCCTTGGTTCTCCAAGTCCTCTAAATGGCGCCTCATGTCCCTTAGTTGCAGAGTATGAGCATCTATGGAGCGCTTGGACACATGTATGTCTATTTCATGACGCTCTGTAATGTCCTCTATCTCTTCTACCCTGTTAGCCATGTTATGGAGGTCATGCGTTAAGTCTGCTATCACTGCAGTAAATGTGGATTTTATGTCAGCTGCAATGGCATGCAAGTCAGCTATGCTGACAGGTTGGGATACCTGATACTCCGAGCGTGGCGGCTTTCGTGCAGAGTGAGAGGTGTCTCGTTCCTCTGGGCTGTGACTACCTCGCCTCGCTGGGTCTCCTGAGGCCTGTACCTCCGGCTTCTTGTCGCGGGGATGGGAGCGGAATATCTCCGCTATTGCGGCTTCTTTCTCCGCCAGGTGAGCTCTGGGAGAGCGTGATCTGGTGGGGGACGTCTCCCCTTGTGTCTTGCCCATTTTTAGGTCTCCTCGTGGTCGCTTAAGCTGATAGAGGGATTGCGGTGTGGCAGAGCGACGGTCTCACGTGGCCATCATCCTCGATGTCCAGACCACGCCCCCTCAAGTTGTAATTTATTATCGCGGCTGTAATGTATTGCCAGTTCCCAGCAATATACATAAAATCACTGAAAAAGCATTGTGTTGCCCACCCCCCCCCCCCCACTCCATACCAGGCCCTTCAGGTCTGGTATGGATTGGATTTTAAGGGGAACCCCACTCCGGAATTTTTTTTTTAAATTGCGTAGGGTTCCCCCACAAAGTCCATAACAGACCCTTCAGGTCTGGTATGTATTTTAAGGGGAACCCCGCCCAAAAAAATTGTGTAGGAATCCCCCCAAAGTCCACACCAGGCCCTTCAGGTCTGGTATGGATATTAAGGGGAACCCCAATGCCAAAGTTAAAAAAATGGTGTGGGGTCCCCCCAAAATCCAAACCAGACCCTTATCCAAGCATGCAGCCCTGGCATGGCAGGTGGGAGTGGGGATGAGTGAGCACCCCAACCCCTCTGAACCATATTAGGCCACATGCCCTCAAAATGAGGAGGATGCTTTGAGTTTGTCTCCAAAGCACCTTGTCCCCATGTTGATGGAGAGAAGGGCCTCCTCCCCACAACCCTTGCTGGTGGTTGTGGGGGGTCTGCGGGCGGGGGCTTATCAGAATCTGGAAGCTCCCTTTAATAAGGGGGCCCCCAGATCCCGACCCCCTCCTATGTGAATTGTACCCCTACCCATTCACCAAAAAATGAGTAAAGTGGTAAAAAAACAAGAGGCAATTTTTGACAAGTTCTGTATTGTGTAAAATAGCTCTCTTTCTTTCTTCCTCCATCTTCTCCTGCCCCGATCCTTCTTCTGGTCTTCTGCTTCTTCTTTTGGTCTTCTTCCTTCCTCTCTTTGTCTTCCATCTTCATCTTCTTCCTTCTTCTTTCACAGCTGCCACTCCCGCTGCAGCAGCCGTGCCATGCACAGGTGTCTTCCAGAATGGGAGGTCTTCAGTTTGACATTTCTTTTATAGGGAAAAAGATGAAGACTGAAGATGAAGAGAGGAAGGAAGAAGACCGAAAGAAGAAGCAGAAGACCAGAAGAAGGACCTGGGCAGGAGAAGATGGAGGTATAAAGAAGAAAGAAGAAGAGCTATTTTACACAATAAAGGACTTGTCAAAAACTGCCTCTTGTTTTTTTGTACCACTTTACTCCTTTTTTAGTGAATGGATAGGGGTACAATGTACCCCAAACCTATTATCATGGGGGGTCGGTATCTGGGGGCCCCTTATTAAAGGGAACCTCCAGATTCCGATAAGCCCCCCGCCCGTAGACCCCCACAACTACCAGCAAGAGTTGTGGGGATGAGGCCCTTCTCCCCATCAACATGGGGACAAGATGTTTTGGGGTGAACCTCCCCATGTTGAGGGCATGTGGCCTGGTATGGTTCGGAGGTGGGGGCGCTCGCTCGTCCCCACCCCCTCCTGCCATGCCAGGGCTGTGTGCTTGGATAAGGGTCTGGTTTGGATTTTGGGGGGCCCACACCATTTTTTTAAACATTTGGCATGGGGTTCCCCTTAAAATCTATACCAAATCTAAAGGGCCTCGTTTGGACTTGGGGGGGACCCCACGTCCAATTTTATTTTTACATTTTGGCACAGGGTTCCCCTTAAAATGCATACCAGACCTGAAGGGCCTGTTTTGGATTTTGGGGGGACCCCATGTCATTTTTTTTACATTTTGGTGTGGGGGTTCCCCTTAAAATCCTGAAGGGCCTGGTACAGACTTTTGGGGGGGTCCCTACACAATTTTGTTTTATTTTGGGCGGGATTCCGCTTAAAATACATATCAGACCTGAAGGGTCTGTTACGGACTTTGGGGGGAACCCTACGCAATTTTTAAAAAAATTTTGGCACGGGACCTGCTGTTGTAAATTATTTAAAAAATTGTGATGACATGCCCCAGTAAAACAGTTGCTGAGAAATTGGGCCTTGGGTGTTGGTGGTGGCAGAACACTGTAACCCCCTGCAGTTACTCTTGTTGGGTGCAGGAATGGGACCTGCTGTTGTAAATTAGCTTAAAAATTGTGATGACATGCCCCTGTCAAACAGGTGCCAAATAATTGGCCCTTGGGTGTTGGCAGTGCCAGAACTCTGTAACCCCATGCGGTTACTCTTATTGGGCGCAGGAACGGGCCCTGCTGTTGTAAATTAGTTTAACCACTTAAGCCCCTGAGCCCTTTTTTACACTTGTTGTTTGCAAGTTAAAGTCATTTTTTTTGCTAGAAAATTACTTAGAACCCCCAAACATTATATATATATATATATATATTTTAAACACCCTAGAGAATAAAATTGTGATTGTTGCAATACTTTTTGTCACAACGTATTTGCGCAGCAGTCTTTCAAATGCAATTTTTTGGAAAAAAAATCCCTTTTTTGAGTTAAAAAATAAGGCAACAGTAAAGTTAGCCCACTTTTTTTGTATATTGAAAAGTATAAATAGGAGTGCGCATGTGCGGGGCTGAGATGGAGGACGTGCTCGCCTAGAGCTCCGATTCCCCCCGGCCACCCAGACCCGAAACAGCCTGTAGCAGAGCTCAGCTTGCCCGTTCAAGGAGTCCCGGAGCAGAGTGCATCCTCTAGAGCGTTTTGGGAGCGGTGAGGGCCCGCGGTTTAGTCCGCGGACTACGAGACCACCCCCGACCCGGAAATTTAGGCCCCGGCTTGGGCCTAGTATCTTTGCCGAAGTACGGCAGCTAAAGCCTGGGGAGACCCTGTAGCGGAGGACAAGCTGGACGACACGGATCCGGTCCTCACGGTGTACCAGGCTGGTGGACCCTCCTTAAACATCTGATATAGCAGGAGGGAGTAAGGAATACTGCAAATGGGAGACACTAATTTAGGCCGCGGTCTGAGCCTATCACCCCTTATCTCTTTTGTCCTAGTCACTTTAAGGGGATATTGAGCCCCCAGGATAACTTTTTAGGGGTAAGAGAGCTCCCTGATTTTCTCAATTATTAAGATCACTCTCCCTGGAGGCAGTGGCCAGAACAATCCCTGCAACAAGGGGGAAGCCATATTTCCTATATTACTTGCCATCATACACACTTTGCTGTTCGTTGAGCAGGACTATTCTTAAGGACCTTTTTCTTCTTTGTTCTTAATTTTTATTTTATATTGAAGACCCTCTCTCACCTAACATGCAATCGGGGACAGTTCGGCGTGATTTATCTCGCCAGCAGGGGTTCGATGCCCCTTCCTCTAAGGGTCCAAAAATATCACTGGGATCCCAGCCAGTCCCAGGAGGGACGGAGGAGATGGAGGCTGGCTCTGATGGGGGTTCCCAGGTCCTCTCATCCCCAGGTCCCCCGCCCGGAGCCCAAAATATGGCCCAGAATCTATCTCCAGCCTCCAAGATTCCTCTTCTAGAAAGGACATTGGATGAACTCATCACAACACCTCTTAAAGAACAAGGTCTGGGCAACCCTTTGTCCAATCTATCCAGCCCCCAAACGCAAGTTCCTCACTCTGACATTCAAATGATGATGGAGGTTTTTTCTAAAATGTTATCCAAGGGCCCAAAACAGCCTCTCAAATCACATCGATTATACAAGCTGACCTTCAGGGGTTGGGGACCAGGATTGACGAAATAGAACATAAAACGGAGCAATCGGTCTCTAGAATCAATCAGAATACAGCCCGCGTTCAGGACCTCCAGGACCAACTGGAGACAGCCTTATCCAAAATAGACGACCTAGAGAACCTCTCTAGACGCTACAACTTTCGAATAAGGGGTCTTCCAGAGGATGTCACTGATGTTCAGGCGGTGGTGAGAGACTTTATTCAAGAAATTATTCCAGGCATCCCCGAACATCGCCTCGAGCTAGATAGGGCACATAGAGCTCTCCAACCTCCGAGGTCTGATGGGCTCCCCAGAGATAGAGTTGTGAAACCACATTTTTATGGAGTCAAAGAAGAGATCATGAAGGCCTCTAGGAACTCTCAAAATCTGATTATTTGAGGTCACTCCGTCCAAATTTTCGCTGATTTGTCCCCATATACCATCCAAAAGAGAAGATCTTTGAAACCTTTGCTGGAAATCCTTACCAAGTCTAACATTAAATACTGGTGGTCCTTTCCATTCCGCTTGACCTTTATCTACAAAAGCAAGAGATATGGCTTTTCTACTTTCCAAGAGGGTGAACAAATATTGACTGAACTCAACCTTATCTCCCTGGATTCCTCCACTTCCAAATCCATTAGAAACGTGAGCTCCTCCAAGAGGCCTTCACCTCAGAGCCCAATTCCACCCCTTTGGTGAAGACAACAACAAAAAAGAGCCAAGGAGTCCCACCCCCCCCCTGAGTTTGGAGTCTAACCCTCCTGGATATTTTCTCTTCGGGGTGGGCGACTCTTAAGTCGCGGTTTGATTTACTGTTAGACGTTCGGGATATGTTATCCTCTTCACTGTTTGTTTTTTTTTCATTCAGTTTTGACACACCGGCTCTTGGGGGCGGCCTGCGGTTGGCTTTGTCCTCTCCTTCTCCCTGAGATGTTTTGTCTCGGGAGGATGGGGGCGGTCCTTCCATGGGGGTCCACTTCAGCCCTCCAAGCTCCACTGAAAACTGTCTGTTCCTGGGTTGGTGCAATGTGGCGGCCGCCCTTGAATGTTCTATGTTTTAAGTAGCCGGGGGGACCCCCTGGTGGGCCCCTAGGGGTCCGCCGGGGGCCCTCTCCATTCTGGTAAAAGCATTCTTGATGTTTTATGTTTTATATTATGATACATTTTGAGTTTCTGATTTTTTTGGGTGAACCATTAGTTATTGTTTTATCTCTTATTTCTGGTCCTAAGGTTTTGGCCGGGGGGAACAACATGCACCTCCCTCTGACTTCGGGATACTGGCATCGGTAATCCCTTGGTCGGTTGTGGTTCTGCCGGTTAGGCGGACTCTTCAACTTTTATTCCTGGTAGGGAGGGAGACCTCTGGATCCCTCGCTGGCAGGAATTTGAGGGGGTTGGCGGAGATGCCCAGCTGCCCCCCTCCCTTATTCTCTGTTATCGCTTTGTCTTTTATGCTTCACCTTCTTGATAATTTTCTCACTTTTTCTTCCTACCTTCTCAGGCAACAGGGAAATCCCCCAAGCAGTGGTTCACAGTGGGTCGCTCCTTGTTCCCCCTCGTTAGGCGAACTGATGCTTCCAAGTTCCCAAGGGCAGGTAAGCTCTCACTCAGTGATGCATAAAGATCCCTCCTTTAAAATTTATCATGTCAGCTAAATCTCCGTCCATTCTACGTATAGCTACACACAATGTCCATGGCCTCAACTCCCCGGTTAAAAGGAAAAAATACGTCAACCGAGCTCAATCTCATCACCTGGATATACTAATGCTCCAGGAAACCCACTTCCCGGATCAGTACAACCCTAAGTTTATAAACTCAAAATATCCCCAATTCTTTCTCGCCAATGCTCCAGATAAAACCAGAGGGATGGGAATCTTCTTCGCAAAACATTTAGACTTTAACCTTTCACAGGTAATCAAAGACCCAGAGGGCAGGTTTCTCTTCCTGAGGGGGTCATTGGGGGGCTTGATGTATACGTTTTTATCTTATTATGCACCCAATCTTGGTCAGGCAAAATTTCTTCATGATTTATTTAACATCATCTTGCCCCATCTGGAGGGGACAGTAATTTTGGGAGGAGACTCTAATATGGCCCTAGATCTCATGCTTGACAAGTCGAGTAATGGCCGTCCTCGCGAGATTAGGCCACCTAAACACAGCCTTAAATTTGCCAGGCTATTAGGCTCCTTAGGGCTTATAGATATTTGGCGAGAACTGAACCGGAGGGTAAAGGACTACACTCATTTCTCAGCCCCACATAAGAGCATGGCAAGAATAGATCATATTTTTGTCCCTGCATCAATCTCCCCTCTTATATCCAAATCCTTTATCAAGGATTCTCCTCTATCAGACCACTCGCTAGTTATTATATTACTTAATGTTGACCTTTGTCCAAAGAGGAACCCGAATTCCGATTGAATGAATCCCTTCTGTCTAACCCAGTCCACGTTACAATGCTGGAAAAGGAACTCAAGGAGTACTTCTCTTTCAATGTTAATGGAGAGGTTTCGGCCCCAACACTGTGGGCGGCACACAAAGGGGTTATTAGAGGAAAGATCATTCAATTGTCCGCACGGCTAAGAAGGGAAAGGAAGAATGATATTGAAAAACTGGAGCAAAATTTTCAGGTCCTAGCCAAGTCCCATAAGAAGAATCCAACTCCCCGATCTTGGGCACAGCTTGAAGCAGGGAGGATAGCCTTAAACCTCGCCCTAACCACTAGCTCTGAGAAACAGATCCAATGGTCCAGGGCCCATTCTTATCTACAAAGAGACCGAATAGGTCCCAGGTTGGCTGCGAAATTGTCTCCCAAATGTCGCTCTTTTTCTTTCCCAAAGATTAGGGACTTGTCAGGGGAACTTACTCAGATTCCTAATCGGATTATAACTGTCTTTCAGACTTTTTATGCCAAACTTTATGAATCAGGGAAAACAGTTGCCTCTGCCTCTCTCGAGGAGTTTCTAGATTCCATTGCGCTCCTGAGACTCTCAGAGGATCATATAGCTTCTCTGGAATTACCCTTCTCCGACAAGGAAGTTATGGAGGTGATACCGAATCTCAAGAAGGGTTCAGCCCCAGGCCCTAATGGTCTATCCATGTAAGCAATTTTAGACCTATTTCTTTAATCAATAATGATCTTAAAATATTGTCTAAAATTCTGGCAAACAGATTAACCAAATGTATAAGTAAATACATACACAAAGACCAGGTGGGTTTTATCCTCGGGAAGGCAAGGTCCGGACCAGATCCGCAGAGCGATTGACATTATTTCGAATTGGGATGGGGCCAACCGCGAGAAGGGTTCATACTATCCACTGACCTCCAAAAAGCCTTCGATACGGTCGACTGGGCATATCTGTTCACAGTTCTCAACAGATGGGGCTTTGGTCCAAGATTTCTTCAGACTATCAGAGCTCTATACGCTAACCCCTCGGCCTAGATAAAACTACAGAATTTTTTCTCGGAACCCTTTTCTATTTTTAAGGGAACTAGACAGGGTTGCCCCCTATCCCCTTTAATATTCGCCATCGAGATAGAATCCCTGGCTATTGCCATAAGGGAAAACCCAAATATTCTTGAGGTAGAATGTGGTTCCCGCTCTCACAAGTGCGCATTATTTGCAGACGACCTCCTACTATTCATCTCTTCTCCCCTCACATCCACATTACATGTCATTCAGCTTCTCCGTAAGTTTGGAGAAGTCTCCGGACTTTGTGTGAATTGGTCCAAGTCTTCAGCTTTAAACATATCTATTCCGGAGCCGACGATAAGACGACTCAAAGTTCTATATAAATTCTCCTGGAATAATTATCAGATATCATATTTGGGGGTCAATCTAGCAGCCAACATCAGCCAACTATATGAGGCCAACTACCCACCCTTATTTAAGAAACTAGCTGATGATCTTGTCAGATGGGACCAAGATGACCTCTCTTGGCTAGGCAGGCTACATGCGGTTAAAATGACCCTTCTTCCCAGGATACTATACCTCTTTAGAGCTCCCCCTGTCCCTCTTAGGAAGTCTGACCTCCAGAAAATACAATCACAAATTTTGAAATTTATTTGGGGACGCAAAGGTTATAGATGTTCAGCTAAGGTCCTCTTCAGGAGACGCGATCAAGGATTTCCTCACCTTTACAAATACTACCAGGCAGCTCAAGTAGCCCAGTTCTCCACAGTTTTCTCAAAAGGGAACAAACCTGATTGGGTTAATATAGAAAGGCAAGCGGTGCCCCTCAACACTATTGATTATCTAGTGGGGGCGCCTCATAAACTGAGGCCCTCTATATTAGCCCCTACGTTGTCCCATTCCTTTGCCATCACTGACTCAGTCCTTAAACCACCATATCTGATTTCAAACTTACACCCTCTCAATCACCTCTTTAATAACCACTGTTTCCCTCCGGGTCTTGACATTAAGGCTTTCAAGTGGTGGACTGATAAAGGATTATATCGTATTGGCCACTTTCTGAACCTTGATGGCCCCCTGACTGTATACCACTGTACCAACAAGTTAGATATGCCACAAACTGAAAAATTCAGTTTCCAGCAAATCCGCCATTTTTTGACTTCCTGGTGGAAGTCTAGAAATGACCATAAGGGTATTACCCTTAAAAAGGAGGCATCTCCCTAATTTATGCCTCACTGATGGAGAATAATGATAAACCCCCTTATGCGAAGAGATGGGAAAGAGATATGGGGGTGGAGTGGGACACGGAAAGATGGTATTCTTTGGCCCTAAGAGCCACTAAAGGGATTATGAATATAGCCCTAAGAGAGGCCAATTTGAAAGTTTTGACCCGATGGTACTTAGTACCCTCTAGGTTAGTAGCAATGTATCCATATGCCTCCGGCCTCTTTTTTAGAGGTTGTGGACATCTGGGCTCCTTCCTCCATATTTGGTGGGAATGCCCACATATTCAAGGCTTTTGGAATAAGATTTTTCATTTGATTCGAAAGGTCTCGGCCACTCCAATTCCGCAGACCCCCGATATAGCCCTCCTCAATTATAAACCCGAGGGGCTATCCATATCTTTACTCCAACTTACCCATTTTATTTTGCTGGGTGCTAAGGTCACATTAGCCAAGGCCTGGAAACGCCCTTCAGTATCTTTTGTTGAAGCCAAACAAAAAATCTCTTGGATCATGGTGCAAGAAAGGCTCGCTAGTGTTATTTTGGGCACCTCCACTAAATTTGAACTAGCCTGGGATCCTTGGAAGAATTACCTTGGATTATCCACGTGACCCACAACTCTTCTAAACAACTGCTTGACTTTCCTGGTGCCTCTTATATTCTTTTCTACGCCTCTCTCTTGCTTATCTTTTCTTACTTTCTATTCTGATGTTTCTGGTTATATCAACCGTCCTATTTCAGTTAGCTGAGGTATAGTTAGTTCTTTATAGAGGCAGCTTACCACTCTGTCTTAGGGGCAAGAGAGGGAGGGCTGCCAATTCCACAATAGTTGCAATGTGGTAATGATAGGCTTACAACATCGTAATCATTAATATAGATAGGTCAGTAGCAAGCCATTTATGGTTCTTTCTAGGACAATAAGGATGTAAGATGATTTACCATTGATTCCTTTTAGATTCCCACCTATATACTCTTTCCCTAATGCCTGATCTGGAATCCACAGCAGATTATTATTATTTTTTTTTATAAATTTTTTTCATTACCTTCTGCTGATTCCTAATCCATGGATCCTATTTAAAACCTTGAGGGACCCACAGATGTTACAATGAGCCATAGACAGGAGGCTCCTACAGGATTCCAAACGTAAGCTTTGGCATTATATAGACATTCATGGGTTTTGTTGTCAAGTTATCCAATGGTGCTTATGTTTTGTAATTGGATACTTGGTAATACCAACTTTCTCTGAAACAGGGTCCCTCAAAAGAACTCAGCCATAGATCCACCTCACAATACCTTTTTGACTATACCATTATGGCCATTAGGCTTTAACAAGTTATCTTCTAAGTAGAGTTGAGCAAACCCGGACTGTAACGTTCGGGTCCGTACCGAACTTTGGGGTGTCCGGGACCCAGACCCGAACCCGGACTTTTCAAAAAAAGTCTGGGTTCGGGTCCGGGGTTCTGGTAATTTTACTAAAAGTTCTGAAAATTCCTGTAAAAAAGTCCTGGAAGGTCCTAGAGGTCTGCAAAAGGAAGGAAATGGGGGTAAGGGTGGGACAAGTGTCCTACAAATAAATGGGGACAGGGAAATAACTAAAAGCATTTAAAATAAAAATATCAAAAATGGAGGTGGATTTGGACCATCTTTAACCACTTGCTGACCGCCAATCGGCATCTGACGGCGGCAAAGTGGCTCGTTCCCGCAAAACGCCGTCATACGACGGCGGCTGCGGGAACGAGTTTAGTGAACGCGCGCGCACCGCCGGAGGCGCGCCCGCATGCTCACTGTGTTTGGGGAGGGCCAGGGAGCGGGTGCGGCGGCTTCGATTGCCGCCGGCTACCCGCGATGCCCCCCCGGAGCGAAGGAGCGGAGGTCCGTGTAGGCTTCCTGTACGTGAAGTCTGTGACCACTTCCCTTCCCCTGTTAGGGCAGTCCCCATACAGTTAGAACACGCCCAGGGAATATAGTTAACCCTTAAAGCGCCCCCTGCAGGTTAACCCCTTCACTGACAATGGCATTTACACAGTAATCAGTGCATTTTTATAGCACTGATCGCTGTATAAATGCCAATGGTCCCAAAAAAGTGTCAGCGCAAGTGATTTGAGCAAGGGCGTCGGCGGCAGCATACTGCCGCAAAACGCCCTTGCTCGGTGAAACGGCGGCAGTCTACGGCTAACCGCCAGTCGTTCACCAATTTCTACCAGGTTTAGGTGGAGGTAAAAACTATAAAAATAAAATTTACGAA
>BLSH010289979.1:291479-305006 GCA_018402905.1 Glandirana rugosa | reverse complement strand
CGATCGTATGGAGGGGGCAGTTTGGTCAGTGATCTCACTTTGGATAAGATTAGTTCCTTAGTAGTATAAAAGTGAATCCTCATTAGGACATCTCTTGGGATGTCATCTGTCAGATGTTTAGGTTTGGGGATTCTATGGATGCGATCTATATTCAGTTCAATGCGGGGGATGTCAGGAAGTAAAGTGGCGAACAGATCAGTGGCATATTTGTGTAGGCCTAATGGGGGTATTGATTCAGGAACTCCTCTCAATTTTAAATTGTTGCGACGACTGCGATCTTCTAAATTTGCTAATTTAGATTTGATCCAAGCGGTTTCCTCTTTTTGCTCCTCATATACATCCACTAAGTCATTCACGGTTCGAGTGCATTCAGACATTTTGGATTCTATGAATCGCACTTTCTCCCCCATGTGCTGCACATCTGAAGTGACCTTGTGAATCAGCGATGATAGACTGGACATTAAGGAGGATTGTAAGGATAATAACATATCCTTCATTGTTGTGTCCAAGACGGGCTGGCCTGAGGTGGGGAAGGAGGCTATGGGAGAGTGTGTTGTAGTTTCAGGGCCCCAGGGCTGGGTTTTCGTACTCACTGTGGCGGCGGTATTCTGTGGTGAGTCCAATCTCATCCTCGCTTTTGCAGGGCTGTGGGACTTGAAGTCGGGGAGTGAAGGGGTGAAGTTAGGACATTTTCTCTGGAAGTCTCCCTGTGATCGGCGTCTGGAAGGTCTGTGTATGCAGATGCGCTGGGCGAGGCCTCACCGTTGGCGCCATCTTGTCCCCCTTCCTCTCCTGGCGCCGGCCTGAAAAAGAAGTCCATGACCTTCTGTGGCTTACGGTCGTCTTTTCGTTTGAGCTGCATTGGTGCTCTGGGTTAGTGTGATCCCACAGGGGCTGTTCAAGGTCTCTGGGGTGATAAGTGCCTGGTCCGGTCTGCTGACGCGCTCTCTGTTCAAGCGGCCATTCACCAGCATGCGCAAGCCACGCCCCCGACAAACACATTTTGTTCCTCAAACAAGGTTTTTTCTATGAGCGTGGTAACAAGGGCAGCACATTCTTTGCTCAGTCAATAAGAGATACCCAATCTTCTACACATATTTCACAGACAAATACAGTGACAACCAATTAGTGCATACTACAGAGTAAATTGATTCAGATTTCCATCACTTTTATTCAAAGCTTTACAATTTGCCACCGTCCCATAAATCCTCTACTCTTCAGGTCACCAGGCCCCAGATAATTCAGCAATACTTAGAACAAGTGGGCTACCAAATGTATCTACCGGGGAGGCTGAAGAACTTGATAAGTGAATTGACACAACAGAGATATTACAGGCAATTAAAACTTGAAAACACGGATGGCTTTTCAGCCATTTACTATAAAACATTCACTTCTTAGATTTCAAAACCCTTGCTTTGTGTGCTTCCCAAACCAGGCAAGGACCCCACTGATTGCACAAGTATAGGCCAATATCTTTGTTAAACCTGGATCTGAAATGTGGTTACTCTTTGGGTAAATACAAAAAAAACTTATGAGACAATTACTGAATGCAACCAAATCTATCATTGCTAAATATTGGAAAATCACACAAGTCCCCACAGTGGTGGAGTGGCTGCATTCAGTAGACCCAATCTATAAACTGGAAGAAATAACTCAGAGAGAACAGAAACATTTCATAAATTGTGGAGGCCTTGGTTTATATTCAAATTCTCAGACTCCTATGATCGACTACAGAATGGTTGAATGGTCCTGTCAAAGGATACTTGTTTTGTTCAATTATGTCAGCATATATGTGCCTAGATATACCTCTATTGATTTGATTGAAATATGTTCAGACGGATCTTACTCTGTTCTTACCCTGATTTTACTCTATCTTTAACTTAACTCTTCTTTCTATATACAGTATAATTGAATGTACTTCATACATGATTTCTCATTTCTTAATTTTCTGCCTTTTTCCTGTTGCTTATCCTCATTTAAAGTGTAACACTGTATACATACCTACAATGCTCAGATCACAACCATGCTGCATGTTATGCAATGTCAATTATTGGCAGTGATTATTTTACTTACTTTATGTAATTTCATTTTATTCTAACTTTTTTTATCCCCTTTCTTGTCATTTATAAAAATGTACACGTGCATTACTGTTAAACCTTTTTTTATTTCAATAAAATTTCTTTTGAAGAAAATATCCTGGTGTCAGTCCCCTCTTTGCTATTAGGGGGAGGAATAGTGCCCCATCATTGGTGTCAGTGGGAGGAATAGTCCCCCATCATTGGTGTCAGTATGAGGAGTAGTGTCCCATCAATGGTGTCAGTGGGAGGAATAGTGTCCCAATGTCTGTGTCAATGGCAGGAACTATGCCCCATCATTGCTGACAGTGGAGGGAATAATCTCCAAAGAGCCGGATAAAAGCAAGAAAGGGCTGCATCTGGCCCCCGAGCTGCAGTTTGGAGACCACTGCTCTAGAAGCGTAACTAGAATGCTAGTGGAGATCACTGTTGTAGCAGGGTACACTACAGTGATCTACACTAGCTTTTGGGTCCTGTGCTGAATGGCTACCCAGTTGCTTTCTAAACACAGGCAGTCAGTCGCTCAGCATGGATCTCGTTGAGAGAATGCTTTGCATTGCATTTACAAGCATTCTCTGATTGGATGAGGTGGAGAGGTGGGGTAATAATGTCACAACCACCTGTGTTCACAATACAGCAGGGCAGCCACTTGGTACATGACCCAGAAGCTAGTGGAGATCACTGTAATAGTTTTGGTTGCTACAGTGATTTCCAAATTCTACAGGGATCCCACTGGTATGGTATACACAGAGTTAGATCGGTCCAAACTATGTAAAAAATGCCATACCTGAAATTCTTTAAGAAAGAAGAAGATCACAGATTGGTACTTAAAAGCCAACTTCATCAATTCCCTGGGGAAGCTTAAAGTAAATGAGTTGACTCATCCGTATGCCTCTTCCATTATCCTCTCCCTGTCATTTACAGATTCTTTCAACTAATAAAACACCTCCAGTAGCCTTTAGTCTAGCCTTGCTAATTAGACATCTAAGGGTACCCTTGCTCTACTCAAATAATTTCCTCTATTTTTACCTGCTTTCACACCTAAGGCTTTACTAGTAGTGTCCTTGTTATACCCAGTGAACAATGTATCCCCGCTTGTTTCATTGTTTTGTGTTACTTTAGGTCCTTACTTTTATTAGGTTTGTCTAATCCACTCTCTTGTCATATGAAGGTGATTATGTCTCCACTCCAAGGCCTTGACATAATTTTTTGTACCTACTTCTTCTGAAAATGAATAAAACATAAAAAAAAAAAAAAGAATGATGAGTTAATTGACATGTAGGCAGGTGCAGTGTGGCATTCTGCCTGTTGGGGGCACTGTGTCATGGCTGCTGCACAGGAGGGAGGAATGGAAGCTAAGGAGATCTTTGTCCCCATGGAGCTTCCATCAGTGTCATCAGTGGAGCAGCTGTCCGGTTGAAGCTGCACCCTTGGGTGACCCCATCTTTAGTGAGGGCAGTGCTAACAAATAGCACTGTCCCACTGCATTTGACACACATTTTGTGAAGTGGGCAGTGCAGTGATATAGCTCCCACTGGTTAGGGGCAGTGTGATAGTGATAAGGTAAGTTAGTTCCTTGCAAGGAGGGAAATTGATAGGGACACCTCGACTATTCTGCACTGTGAGACTTAAATCGGAGACTGAAGGCCTTTTCACACTGCTAGTAGAGCACACCATGGTTTCAGCTATAGCCACCCTCTTCCATCAGATGCTGCCACCAGCCCTTTACACACTGTTCAGTGAGTTTTTAACAACTGGGAGTGTTACAAGACTCTAGTCTGGGTACCTGTTGAATTGTTGTTCCTCCAAGACTTACTGTTATACTGCCGGGATCGTAGGTATACCTCAGCTACTCCCCACAACACATGTAACTGTCATCTGTGTTTACTCCAATACAACCAAATATTTACTTTTTCAAAGGTTTTATTGGTTTAAAACAGATACAAAGATATAAACGTACAAAAGGCCACATAAGTGTTAGAAAAATCCTTGTGGGAACAGGTCTGAGGTTTAAGCGAACATTGTAATATATAACAAATCTGCATTCATTTACTGACCCAGTTAAGTGGGCATATTCAGTTAGATGTAGAGCACCTAGAGGTAAATTATTTGCTAAAGCCTGGAGAGACTAATGAGCAAGAGATCGCCCGATAGTCCAGACGCCCCACTGGGAACAATCTGTGTCTGGACCAGAGGGCGATTATAGAGTATATCACATTTCTGGATTCAGACTTCCTGGCTGAGAGTGTGCCCTACCACGGGAAATAGAAAATGACAATAGCAAAAACAGCGAGGTAATAAACCTCTGGGGGGAGAAAAAGAGGTTGAGGTAAGGTGAATTGATTGGAGAGCATTTATATATAATGAGAAGCAGACCTGATCATTCTAAGGATGGTGGCATGGCAAACTAAACTAAAACTAAGGAAGGTTTGAAAGGAAAGAGAGGAAAAGATAGCATAGGAGGGGGATGGAGAGGAAATAGGGGGAAAAGAAGAGAAAGAGAGAGAGGAGGGAGGGTGTGGGTAGAGGAGAGGGGGTGTCCCGGGGAGACTTTACTGCTCATGTCGTGGGCACTGCGGAATGCAGTGTGTGATTGGGGTTGAGGGCTGGGTTATTAACGGGGTTGGTGATGTTAAGGGGTTAGGAGGCTGTGGTCGAAATTGGATGGGACAAAGTGTTCCATCCAGGGTTTCCATAATCTCTCTTGGGGCACAGTTTTGTCCAAGATAATGGCTTCTACTCTGGCATGGATCATGGCTCTTGTGACCCTGTTTTTGACTTCAGTAATATTGAGAAGCGGAGTTTTCCATGCCTTTGCTATAGTTTGTTTCGCCGCAGTCGTGACCTGCAGGAGAAGTTTGAATTGGGTCTTAGAGATGCCGTCTGGTTTTTTGTTCAGGAGGGCGACCAACGGATCAGGGGGGAGGGAGGATTTGAACAATAGAGATAACATTTGAAAGATTTGCTCCAAGAAGGCTATTACCAATGGACACGACCACCAGATATGAAGGTGAGTACCTCCTTCAGAGCAGCCTCGGAAGCAGAGAGGGGAGTATGCTGGGACGTACTTTGCAATACGGGCAGGGACAAGGTACCATCTCATGAGTACCTTGTAGTTGGTCTCGACAGCTACTATGGATTGGGATGAAGATTTGGTAGCCTCCCAAATATCGGTCCACTCTTTGGGGTCTAAATGTGTCTCTAGATCTTTCTCCCAGTTGGTGATATAGGTCATAGAAGAGGAAGGCAGGGAGTCTAAGATTTGGCTATAAAGGGACGTGATCAGACCTTTTGCATGTGGATCCTTGTGGCAAGTGTGCTCAAAGGGAGATAGAGCGGGTAGTGAGGAATCTCTACATAGGCATGGAGAGAAAAAGTGTTTAAGTTGGAGGTATCGAAAGATCTCAGAGCTAGGTATGTTGTGTGCTTCGTGCAAGGCTGGAAAAGATAGAAATGAGTCAGGTGTGGTAAATGAAAGAGCTCAAAAAAGTTGAGATCTGGTCCAGTTGCTAAATGAGTTTGGGGAGACCCATGCTGGGTAGAAGGTTGGGTTTTTCAAGAAAGAGAGCAAGGGGTTATGCTGGGATTGCAGGCCATATTTGGACTTTAGGTTGTCCCACAGGTGTAAACTGTGTGCTGTCACAGGATTATCTATATGTTTGCGGTCTTTTGGTGTCAACCAAAGCAGGTTTGCAACGGAGAGGGGGTCACAGTCAACCGATTCCAAGGATACCCATAACGGAGTCTCCTTGGTGGCGTGGTACTTAGGGAGTTGCGCTAACTGGGCTGCCTGATACAACCAAATATTTAATCTGGCCTCTAAATGTCATTAATCTCTAGTGGGCAACTGTCAGGGAAGGCTTGCCAAAAGTGCAAATGGTGCTCCAAGACCCATATGTGTGTACAGGCGTAGGAGGGCAGGTAACCATGCAGGTGTGCACAGACCTGAGTATATGCGCAAGTCTTTTACTAATGCTGGTGCAAAATGAACTATTTAAACAGGGCTGTTGCACTGGCTCATTGCTGTCTGATCTACAATGTCCTCTTGTAACCTGCTATCTGCTTCTGTACTTGATTTGTTTGTTGCTTCTTGCTTGCCTTTGACTACCTTTAAACGCCACCTGCGCTGACCATGGCTTGTCTCTAGCATCAGCCTTCTGCTTTACTTGATCTACTCTACAGTTGCTGACCTTGGTCTGTGACCTGACTACTCCTTTTCCTGCCATTTATGTTTGAGCTGCTCATCTGTTACTGACCCGCCTTGTCTGACCCTGCATACTGCCTTACTCTGCTTGCCAAAGGGCCTGTTGAATGGTCCTCTTCCTACTTGGTCATCAACAGCCGACACAGCACCAGTAACCAGTTACTTGCTTGCCAAGCATCTGTCAGCCTTCTGTCTTCCAGCCCAGGTCCATCAGCACTTACCTGCTTTCTGCTGTCTTTACCACCTGGCACACCCCTGAAGAAGCACCTGCTCCCTACCTGCCCAGATCTTTAGATGAACTACCTCATTGTGCCCTAGTGGCCAGTGTCTCACTACAAGGGGCTCCTGATCTAGAGCTGTAAAAGAGGTCTACCACTTCACATCAGGCTCCACCACCAGGTGTGTGACAGTACCAATGCTGGGACCCACTTACACTTGGCATACAGTGGTTGACACAGATGGGGAAGCAGAGGCCATCATGGCACCATAGAGAGAGGCTTTAGATCTGGTCCCAAAATTTAACAGGTCTAATATCTCAGTAAAGGAGTGGGAAGAGAAACTGGAAAGTGCTGTCTGGCTCTACCAGGTACCTGCCCAGCTGATTTCAAAACTAGCTATTAACTCTTTGGAAGATGAGGCCTGTCAAGCTATTATTGTGCTACCAGAAGATGAATGTGTCAGCTTAGAGCAGATCATGGCACAGCTAGAAGGCCTATTTGGGGAGAATGTGACCATGATTAAGTTAAGACACCGGTTATTCATTTGCTGGAAACAAGAGGGCAAGAGCTTCACTTACTTTGCAGTGGTCCTCTAAAAATTATGGAAATGGCTGGAGAAGAAAGTCCTGCAAGGGGGCGTTGACATACAGCAAGTGCTCCAGACAGCTTACTATGGGACCAATTCATTGGAGGGGTGAGTGCTGGCCCCATGTGGAGGACCCTACAAGAGGAAATGAGCTCTCAACCATCCTTTGGTTTCAATGATGTAGTGGTGGAAGTAGTGGCTCAAGAATAGAAGGACGCAGAGGCTACTATCTTGGTGACCAAGAAGAGGGAGTCTTTCTACTTGAGAGAGGAGGTCTTAGCCTCTTGACCATTGTCAGCTCTACAAACCGCCATATGAGAGCTGGCACAGAGCATGGCTTCCATGTGGCAAGAGATGACGACCATCAATCAAGGTGAAAATCCATGTGCCAAGAGTTTAACCAGTTCAGCCCTGGAAGGATTGCCCATTTTAGGACCAGAGCACTTTTTGCAATTCGGCACTGCGTCACTTTAACTGACAATTGCTTGGTCACGCGACATTGTATCCAAACAAAACTGGTGTCCTTATTTTTCCACAAATAGAGCTTTCTTTTGGTGGTATTGTATCACCTCTGCGTCACTTCTGATCACTGCTATAAACAAAAAAGCTATAATACATGTCCAAATAAAATATATAAAAAAAATGTATTCATCAGTTTTGGCCAATATATATTCTTCTACATATTTGTGGTAAAAAAAAAAAATCGGCGCTTATTGTTGTTTTGCGCAAAATTTGCCACGTTTACAAACCATGGGAATTAATTTCTGGCGTTTTTACAATTTTGTTTTTTTACTAGTAATGGCGGTGATCTGCGATTTTTATTGGGACTGTGACATTGCGGCTAATAGGTCGGACATTTTTGACACTTTTTTGGGATGAATGACACTTATACAGCGATCAGAAATTTAAATATCCTCTGATTACTGTATAAATGTCATTGGCAGGGAAGGGGTTAAACTGCAGGGGGCAGTGAAGGGGTAACTGTGTTCTCTGGGTGTGTTCTAACTGTATGGGGGCTGGCAGGGGTTCTAACTGATCCCGAGTACAGGGATAAGTAGATCTCTGACATGCCGCCTTTCAGAATGGGCTTATAGTCGGTGATTTGTGGGACACTGCCTTACTGCCGCCGACAATAGTCATTACGTGGTCTGCATGGGGTTAACGACTTGATCTGCAACATTCTGCAAAGTGAACTAATCAAGAAAAGTTGCAGTCCTTGGGTCAGACCTGTTATCTTGGTGCAAAAGTAAAAAGGCATTTTACGGTTCTGTGTGGATTATCGCAAATGCCTGTACCCACTTGGATGCCTGCCCGTTACCTTTGGAAAAATAGTAGCTTATGGTATTGGGTCAGGCCTGCTATTTCTCCATTCTGGACCTAGCTAGTGAGTACTGGCAGGTTCCAATGCGAGAGCAGGATCCTGAAAAAACAGCATTCATCGAGGGTAGAGCTTGGCCATGATCCTAAATGGCCACATGAGGGGACACCTCCGCTGACAGGAGAGGATATTACAGCTCCACAGCCAAACTTGCTATGATACTAGGTGGTGACTTCCCCAGACAAGACAATGCCCCACAAGAAAAACAAGTCTGTGGCTTCCCGCCAGCTCACTAATTTCTTCACACAGTTGGAGTGGGGTGTTAGGAGAAGATCTGCGTACTTTAGAGTACTTGTGCGCTTGCGCACGCGCTGGAAATGGGGCCCAGCGGCTCCATTTAAGCCTGCAATGCCAGTGCTGTCCATTCTACAGCATTTTGTGTGTTCTTGAGCAACCCTGCTACCTGTGTATCTGTTCCTGTGACCCGGCTTGTCTTGACCCTGTCTGATCTCCGCCTGCATCGACCCCCAGCTTGCCCCTGACTAGTCTTCTGCCTACTCCTTGTATACCTCACTGCCCACCTGTTGATGACCCTGCCTGCACCTGACAACTCTTCTGCCTGCACCTTCTGTACCACATTGCCAGCTAGTTGCCGACCCAGCCTGCATCACTACTCTACTATCTGCACAAGCTCTACCGGACCGCTCACACTATCAACAGTGAACCTGTCCAGCCCTCATGCCCCCCCCCCGTGCTCCCAAACTCCCTGTCTGTCCTACCAGGGGTTCCCGAACCAGGGCCTCAAGAGTGGTTGCTTCCTGCACAAGACAGACTCACCATTAGGTGAGTGACACGGGGAAGGAGCCAAGATGGCACCGTTGCTCTATGGAGGCAGCCAGTCCAAGCGTGCTCCCAGTCAGACAACACTGGCTATTTTTCTGATATGGAGGATTCCTCCTGTGCTGCAACACCCTCCAGGGACAGCCTAAAAAGAAGTGCTCCATCACCACATACTTTTCTCAGCAAGATGCAGCAGGAAGAAGCAGCATGAAGCTCATGGCTCAGTTACTGAGGATGACTGCTCTGCCACTGTATTATTGGCTGCATTATCTGATACTGACTATTCAGTTTCAGAAAAGACACTGCAGCACATGCTAGTGACACTGCAAAATTATCTGTTCAGGAACATATCCTCCACTATCTCTAACTTGCAAATACAAATCGATCAGATAGGAGACCGCACTGACCAGGTGGAACTGCAACTCTCTGACTTTATGATAGCATATAACAAATTTGTTGATGCGCAAGAATCACACACTTACAACTTGCAATACATTATGGATAAGCTGGCAGACTTTTAGGAGGAATAACATTAAAGTTTTGGGGTGTTCCCGAATCAGTGCAACCTTCCGCCATCACCGCTTACTTGCAACAAGTTGTTTTTACCATATCTCCAGAGCTTTCTAAACAAGATCTAATAATCAACAGTTCTCATAGGCTACCCCAGCCTAACTACCTACCAGGGCCACGAGATGTCATAGCTTGCATCCATTGTTATACTGCTAAGGAATGTATCCTCCTAGCGCCTAAAAATGCAACTCCATATCCTAATCCATATTCACACCTTAAAATCTTTGCCAACATTTCTCCAGCTACAGCCAAACATCGCAAAGAATTTGCTGTGATAACCAAGACCCTGAGAGAGCATAACAACCAGTACCAATGGGGGTTCCCAGTCAAGCTAAAGGTGACATTTCAAGGGAAAGTCACATGGATATATCAACCAAAAGAAAGCTTCAAGATTCTTCAGAACCGGGGCTTAACCATATCATCCGTAAATCTGTCTAGACACAATTAGCCACAACATGCCCCAATCATCTGGGAATCCAACCCTTTGCTAACCTCAATTTTTTCAGTGGCTGTTGATGTACTTTTTATTTTTTTCCTTCATCTAAAGTTAAGTTCACAATGTCCTTCCCTGGCGGTGGTAACTCTTGCTGGATTTCTCCTTCCCCTTCTTAATGTGAGCTAGGTACACAAGCCTGCTGCTTTGCAGCTTTAATTACTGGTTCTATTTTCTTGTTCCACTGTGCCCACAGTTACAGTGGGGCTAATTCACAGTATAGCGAATATGCAATCGCATAACGCTCAAAAATAACGCCTATTAGAGGCAATTAGCATATCAAATAGGCGATCATGCGAACGCAGAATCGTGTTATTGCCGCAAATATGCCTTCTTATATGGGAATAGCTGATGTCAATTGGGCTTGAACCTGCAGAATCCATTGAATACTTGTATGAACATGATTTGCTTGAAAAAGTGTATGGGAACTACCGCAGCAAAATGGAAAATATACTGCTGCATACAATGCAAGGTGTGCTGATGACATCTGTAGGATCCAAACCTGGAGCTGTAAGCTTTGAATGTATCGGAAAAAAACACTACGCTATAGACTTGGCTACAACCATAAAGAAAAATTACATTTACTAATCTTGTATTCTGTTCAATCTCTACAAACTAACTGCTTCCACCTTAACTAGTGTGTGATTATTCCAATTGCACACCATAATATTAATGAATATGTACATACCATTGTATGCATTGCAAAAGTTCATAGTATAGAAGCAACCAAACTGATGATGGGCATTGGCTAATTGGTGAATATGCCTTAACATATTTTCAAAATATAAGGCTGCTTACAATGCAAGGTGTGCTGATGACATCTGTAGGATCCGAACCGGGAGCTGTAAGCTTTGAATGTATTGGAATAAACCACTACGCTATAGACTTGACCACAACCAGACAGAAAAAATAAATTTACTAGTCTTGTATTCTCTTCATTCTCTACAAACTAACTACTGCCACCTTAACTAGAGTGTGATTATTCCAATTGCACACTATAATATTAATGAATATGTACATACCATTGCATGCATTGCAAAAGTTCATAGTATGGAAGCATTCAAACTGATGATGGACATTGGCTAATTGGTGAATATGCCTTCACATATTTTCAAAATAAAACACTGCATAGAATGCAAGGTGTGCTGATGACATCTGTAGGATCCGAGCCAGGAGCTGTAAGGTTTGAACGTATCGAAATAAACCACTACGCTATAGAGTTGACTGCCACCAGACAGAAATAATACATTTACTAATCTTGTATTCTCTTCATTCTCTACAAACTAACTGCCAGCACATTAACTAGTGTATGAATATTCCAATTCCACACTATAATATTATTGAATATGTACATACCATTGCATAAGTTCATAGAATGGAAGCAATCAAACTGATGGGCATTGGCGAATATGCCTTCACATATTTTCAGAATATAATGCCAATTACAATGCAAGGTGTAGTGATGGCACCGGTAGGATCTGAACCTGTAGCTGTAAGCTTTGAAGAGACCACTACACTATGAAGTTGATCACAACCAGCCATAGAAAATACATTTACTAATCTTGGATTCTGAAAATTCTCTACAAACTAACTGCTAGCACATTAACTAGTATGTGATTATTCCAATTCCACATCATAATATTATTGAATATGTACATACCATTGCATGCATTTAAAGAATTTATAGTATAGAAGCAATCAAACTGATGGGCATTGGCTAATTGGCGAATATGCATTCACATATTTTCACATAATGCTGAGCACAATGCAAGTTCATACCATCAAACTACTCTGTGAGTAAAGCCTCGTACACACGGGGCGACAATCATACGTACGATTGTCTCAAATCGTATGTTGGCTGTTGTATCTAGCATACTGACTGCACTACACGATCATACGACCAAAGGAAGAACATTCAGGTGCATGTAATTAGCATCCGGCCGTTCCTGCCTTCTGAGCATGCGTGTTTTGCACAATACAACTTGTTGGACCAACTTCTCTGTACACACGATACAATGGTCGTATGACCGCTTGTTGGTTCAACCACGTTTTCTAGTTTGCTCATACGACTCCTGTTGTACGACCGGCGTACATCGGCTGTTCTAATCGCGCGTACTAACGATCAATTTCGTATACAGCGGTCGTTCGTATGACCTGTTGTATACGATCGTCGCCCCGTGTGTACGAGGCTTTAGATAGCCTTGTTTAAATGCATCATGTAGGCTTGCTGTAATGGCTTGTATGGTAATACAAATCAATGTACCAGTCAAACTTTGAACAGTCAGAATTATTTGACATTCATGTCAGCTGGGATTACTACTGATCTGTGATTAGCTGAAGCTATTCACATGGTACAGGTTGCTGAGATAAGCCCAAGTACCATATGATAGCTGGGGCTCAATCCCAGCTCACCAATCTAGGTAACCAAGCTGATATTAAAGTTGTGCCTCGCCCCCCCACCACAGAAAATGTACAAGTCAGCAGCTACACATCCTGCAACTGCTGACTTTAATTATTAGGACACTATCCTGGAAGATAGTGATGTTGGTACCCCAGTCCATGTTTCCATTGGCTCTCAGGTGCTGTTGCCTCCATTGCTGATTTCCTACTGCGCATGAACAAAAGGCACTACACTTTCTGAATGGCCTGGTAGCAGGGAAGGAGGAGGGGTGACAAATTTCTAGCATACCTCACTGCAGTGAGGTCTGTTGGAAGTGGGGACAGGTAAATGGATATCTAAGGCCCCTTTCACACTTGCGCAACTTGTTCTGCAACTTGGGACTGCAGAGTCGCATGTCAAGTTGGACCCCGCAATTTCCAATGAGTAGAATTCATAGCTGTCTGATTTCAAGTGGTATCAACTTCAAACTAGTCCCTGAACTACTTTGGCCTGAGTTTGGTATGACTTGTGGTCCCTAGACCTCAAGATTACACAGGCATTGCTTCAAGTCACACCAAAGTTGCATGACTTTCAAGTCACACAAGTGTGAATGGGGCCTAAATCAAAAGGTGTTATCCTGAAGAGTAATATTGAGCGCTAGGAACCTCAAGTCACATCAAAGTAGTACAGGGACTACTTTTAAGTTGGTGCCACTTGAAGTAGCACAGATATGAAGAGTTTTAGGAAAAGTTGGCCAAGTGTAAAAAGAGTGTATAGAAGTAAGCCTCTCGGATATATATATACAGTGGGGAGGAGGAAGGGACGATGGTCCGGTAAGTCTTT
>BLSH010289979.1:255862-283377 GCA_018402905.1 Glandirana rugosa | reverse complement strand
TGTTTTTATTTTTTTAAAAATATTTAAAGTTATTTCCCTGTCCCCATTTTTTTGTAGGGCACTTGCCCTACGCTTACCCCCATTTTACTTCCTCTTGCAGCCCTCTAGGGCTTTCCAGGACTTTGTTACAGCCATTTTTGTGCCTAAAAGTTCGGGTCCCCATTGATTTCAATGGGGTTCGTTGTCCGTGCGATCGTTCGGGTTCCGTCCGGACCCGGACCCGGACTTTGTCCCGAAGTTCGGACGGACCAGCAGAACCCGAACTTCCAGATGTTTGCTCAACTCTATTTGTTATGGCTCAGTACTGTGAGAATTCTGCTATAGAACATCTCTCATTTTGGGGCATTTGCCTTGGTAAGAAGCTGCAATCATTGCTGGATGGAAAATGTTAAGGCTGATTATAGTCCTTGCCCATAGAAAACATGTGACACAATTTTCAATAGTGGTGGAACCCTCCTACACATAAATACTACATTTAGACATAATTTTGGTAAGAACATAAGTTATGAGAACAGAAAACCTCTCTAATGAAGTGATATTCTCAGGATGCAAACCCAGAACCTCTATGGTCCTAGGCAGAAGCATTAAACTGTTAGCCACCAGTCTGCCGGGTGTGCAACAGTTCTACACATAAATACACATACAGTATACTGCATTGCTTTGCACATATAGGTGGTGGAATTATATTAGTCTGGAGTTTATTCTGTGCTATTTGGTGGTGCTTGAAGTGTAAAACAGTGATATTATTGCAACAGCTTTTTTTTTTTTATTATTATTATTTTTTATTATTATTATTATTATTATTATTATTATTATTATTATTATTATTATTATTTTTATTATTATTATTTATTATATGTAGTATTATTATTTATTATATTATTTATTATTATTATTATTATTATTATTATTATTATTATTATTATTATTATTATTTTTATTATTATTTATTGTTTGTGCTTTGTGAAGATACCTGTGTAAATTTAGGAAAATATTTTTATGAGATGGACAGCAACAAGCAAAAGACAGGGAAAAACATGAGAAGATTGAACATTGTAACATTTTAAAAAACAAATTAGATGATGAAATAGCAACATTGTTGCAGGGACAATTTGTTTGAGAGAAAGATACATTTCATCTCAACATGAAAAGGATTTCTTTAGGGAAGTTACAATTGTATCATTAGAATCAATGGCTGAAAAATGCATTGGGCTTCTCAGGAAGGCATATTAGTCAAAGCGAATTTGTCTTCTCAAAAAGGCTCAATTGTGCTGATGAATAGTCAGGAAAAAAGGGGGAATTTGGCTCTTTTCAGACTTTCAATGATATTTCAGATTATACATCACTTTTTTAAACAATTTAAAAGCAGATCATCATTAAACAAGATACTACATTTTTAAAAACAATTTAGGTGATCATATCATGCTCTAAACATTATTTCCATGTGCAATTCCCTTGCTTCTACCATGACTAGTTTTTTAGTCAGTCACTGTTGTTTGGGCGCTATAGTGAATTTGATTCTGGGACTATTTTCTCCCTCTGGGCTTTAGTGAATTCCATTTTCACACTAATTAATGTGAATTTGCGATTCTGCGCGTTAAAATTAGTGCGAAGGCAAAATTGCGATGTAGTAAATGACCCCCTATATGTCTAAGCTAATATGTTATACATTTGCAGATACCGAATGCTGTTATTCTAATTGGTGGATAATTGTTTTTTTCCTGCAACCTATATGCTTACAATCTCTCCCAGTAGCCATGTAACCCTACAACATACTTGATTATACATTTCTTCTCACCATCTCACTTAAAATTTTATCCTTGAATGCTAAAGGACTAAATACTTCATTCAAGCGGCCCATGCTGTGGAAGTAAGCAATCTCCCAGCACAAATAATATTTGCGCAAAAGTTACTATCCGTTTAAAGGAATATATCATGTCCTTTGTAGTAAGGTGTCTCAAGAAACGGCATTTGTGACTTGATATATGAAAAACTTCTATTTATGAATCATTCCTTTTGAAGACAATGTGAATTTCCCCTTGAAAATGTATGTCAGTTTATCATAACTTGCTGTTTTCAGTGAATGACTTCTGGTATGCATCGATCCTTGCGCATGACAAGCACAGTAATTATATATATATATATATATATATATATATATATATATACATACAATTATATATACAGTATACATTAAAGAGTTTGTTACTTTATATCACTTTTTCTTTCTGACTGGTTTTGTAACTGCTTTCATTTGGGAAGGTAGTTAATGAATTATATTGTCTGCACTCAGATGAGTAAGAATTGGTTGTGTCTGGGATAGGCAATTTCAACCTTGGAACAATAGGTTAGCTAATTGTCTTGGGATTTTATTGTCCTTTGAGTTAATTTTCTTGTATGAAGCTGTAATATTCTATGCCTGGGTCTCTCATAATTAAATACTCCCAGCATTGTCTTATTTTTCTGCATGATTACACAAGTTTGAGACCTATTTTGCGATTCTTAGGTCTGGTCAATATAGTTGTTTGGGGAGAACCAGTTTCTCAAGGTCTTCTTCTGGGCTGTTGTTTTGTTCATTTTGTATGCATTATTTAGCTTAGTTAATTATCTGTCCAAATATCAGAATTTTTTTTTTACACGGCGCCTATGGACTCTCCCTAGGTTATATTGTTTTTCAAAGGGCGGGCACCTCTACCTAAAATATGAAACACATAAACAGCCGCAGCTAGCCCAAAAATCCAGAGATCTAGTCCCTGGATACAGAATCTGAAAGAAAACGAAGGCAGCGCAACAATACTCAAAAATTGAACAAAATTAACAAAAAATTAACTCTGTGCCCTGTGAACCATTTAGTGTTGAAATCCTTCGTATGTATTTCTCAATCCCCAGGATAAATAAATGGGGTGTGTGGTAGTCACAGAAAATCTCTTGTGACTTTCCCCAACTTTCTGAGCATCTAAATAAAAATGATATGTGACAAAATCGTATAACCATTTGATACATTATTCAATGTGGGACAATTCAAAAAGGTGCATATCCCAATGGGCAACCCTGTATAGAAAAAGTGCAAATGTGCTCAAAGTGACAAATATATATACTCTATGTAAACAAAGTCCTATAGTCCATGAACTGATGTCATAAATAAATCTTCACAGTTTCATGTGCATCATTCTTGAACCAAAGATCATGCTGATAAAATCTTGGTGTATAAGTGACTCTTCTATAAACATCCAGTGCGTTCCGCCACCAAGTTCACTATAAGTTCACCAGACGGAATGGCTGGTCTTAATATAAACCAGCAATCTGGTTTCATTTAACCATTCACCAGGTCTCCAATGATCACCGTGAGTTCCACTGTGCTCCGACCATCATATGAAAAAAAGGAGTAAGACAGCTCACATAGCGTAAAACCGTACTTAAAAATGTATTAAAGTAATAAAAACAGGGGGCATGGCTGGCCGCGATCACGTTTGGACGTTCTCCCGGGAGCTCCGCTGCCATCCTCGCAGAATCCATCGGAATACGGCCTTCTGGACAGTGGGTGAGCAACATCAGCTACCTCACTCTTCTCCCCACCACCCAAGCTCCGCATTGAGCCATGTATCATGCAGATCTGCGGCTGCCGCCCACGACGGCTAAAAATTGAGGCCACAACTTTTGCGGCCTAGGAGGGTCGGATCCACGGACGGGACCCCCGGCTTTCCAAACCACCATCCACTTAGCCCTCCAGCTTCCAACACCTCCCTGGGCAACAGCCATCCTAAGCACTCCCCCCTATCCACGCAACCACCAGACTAAACGGACCGGCGGCTGCCATCCGTGATAGCAGAAATTGAAGCCGCGGCTTTGGCAGCCTACGGTGTTAAAACCCAGGGTTACGGTGCTTGGAAACTTTAATCACTACTTCTGCATTAACTAAATTCGTGGCGCACCTGGCACCGGATAGAAATGGCCACCTAACCCTCTAGCTCCTGCACATAGAGGATTGTTATCAATGTAAAAGAGGATATAGATATCGCCACCATGGGCAAGGGTGACAGAAGTTCATCGGCCACAAGGTCACAATCTCCCCGAGACGGAGAAACCCAGTTGAGTCACAGCATTCCTGAGCTGTTCAGATCTCAACAGCGGAACGCTCAGCCCTCCCCACAGGTCCGGCAGCGCACCGCACAGTCTGCCAGCTGCATCTCCCACCATGACAAGCCCAATCTCCTGGCGAGCGCAGCCTGCCCGGTTAACAACAACACATTGCCATTATGCCTAGGCGATATGCAGGCAATCACCGCTGACATCAAACACACACTGTCTGCAGCAATCTCCGACCTTCGGGCTGATATTAAATCTATGGCAGAGCGCCTGGACAAAGTAGAATCATCCACTTGCAGACAAGAGGCCACCATTTCTCAGGTACAACAAGTGACAGAAGACCAAGCGTTCCAGATGAGAGAGATGCAGAGACACATTGAGGACCTTGACAACAGGGGTCGTAGATACAACATAAGAGTGAGAGGCCTCACGGAAAACGTCGACACAGACAACCTACTTCAGTGCGTCCAAGCAATATTCAACGGGCTACTAGACAGGCCCCCGGACTCCCCAATAGAGATGGAACGCATACACAGGACCCTGCGCCCTCGGGGTAGAGATACTGACCCGCCACGGGATGTCATCTGCTGCTTGGTGAATTTCCCCCTGAAGGAAGACATCCTCAAGAGGGCCAGGGAAAGGCGACAAGTACTACACAAAGGCACTGAAATCAAACTGTTTCAGGACTTATCTCCCATAACGCTTCAACATCGGAGAGATCTCCGTCCCCTACTGGACCTTCTGAGATCCAGAAACATAACCTACAGATGGAAATTCCCCTTTTGTTTGTCCGCATCTGCCCTGGGTCGCACCGCCTTGCTCCGGGTGCCCGAAGACCTATGTCAGTTTTGCAACACCCTGGATCTACCAATACCCCCTTTACCAGACTGGTACAGTGATTTCCGCATTGTCGCCACCCGACCCACAGAACAACATGAGGATCCGATGGAGTGGAATGCTCAAAGGCTCGGGCAAAGAAGATCCCCAGATACTCTTCCACCCCATGCGAGCCGCCAAATACAGGTAGGAAGCCCCTCGGCTCCTCCGGCGCAGAGGAGACTACGCCAAGATGCCTAACATGGCCATCGCCAGAACACTGACCGGTTCCTGGAGATCACTACGCTCAAAATATTCTGGTGCCGCAGTAAGCTCAACATGTCTCCTTTTTCTCTGTTCTTACCATTTAACCCCCTGGAACCCTTCACTATGATTGTTGCTTATCCGAGAATACCACCAAGATAACCCCACGTCTAAAACTGTAATGCTACTTGGACACTTACGCGTTCTGCATTCCTCATATAACCCCAGGGACTGTCCCACCCGGTAGCCCACGGATACTTTAATATGCTCCCCCCCATCCCCACACCCATGGCACCAAAGGAGCCCCCCCAAGGAGGACAAGACTTTGCCCCAATAAGACTCAAGACTCTTCTTGCTCTGCCCGAAGAGGTTATGATAGTTTCCTTGCTGAGCCATGACAGCCCCCCCCCCTTTTTTTTTTTGTCTATACGTAAATAATGCTTACACGCTACTAAGCCTCTATTATGTGAACGGGGGGGGTGTGTGAAGCCAAGCTCCGACTTATTCACTACTCCCAAAACAAGCATCCATAATCTCAGATGCGCTACCGTACAATAAGGGCATCCCCCCCAGTTCATGCTCCACCCAAACACTAACATGGTGACCTGATCCTGATACCCACCAAACCACGGCGCTCGGCTCTGCCACCACCCTCCTCCCCGCTCCAACTCTTGTTATTGTAGCTCTAACTATATGATAACATAACACTCACCTCGGAGCAGGTCCAACACCTCTGGCTAAACAACTCCTGTATGCTTCATATGGCACCTAACTTACACTTAGGTCACACCCAGGACACTTCTGTACTTCTTAATCACATACTCAATACGGGCATATACAACCGATGAGCGCTCTATTCGAACGCGCGACTACAAGGGGAAAGACCTCCCCTCCCACCTCTCCATTGCACCCACACCTCCACGGTTACACTCAGGGGGACTCAGAATGCTACTGATTCACACCCTTGGTGACCACGTTTCCCGATGTAACACAACCAGATACAAACTTACTCCTGACCCCAGGAGCACATTACCACCTAAAACACATGCGCGATACCCACAGTACCGCAAAACCCAGCAACTCATCCAGACACTCCACACTCTCCGGGCTTACAAACGCGTTACAGCTCCTCACGCGCAATTGACTACCTATTCCAACCTGGTATTCGACATTACGATCTCTAAGTGAAGCAAATGTTAAGATGGTATTTTTTTATGTTATGATGTTATGACGTTAAAATGTTGCCATGCTGTAATGTTATTGCATGGCAGAACCAATCTACCCCACCGCTGCCTTGCGCAATCAATCTCTCCCAGGTAATTTACCAATACCTACTCTCACTCCATCAGACAACCCCCTCTCTATTTCCCACCTCCAAGCGCCTCTGCGTGCCTCCGCTCACCGTCACCTCTTCACGGACCATAATTCTAATTCTCTACTCATATACCCTTCCCAGTGTACTGGGATCCCACCCTTGACATCCTCTGACATGGGATTCTCAGCCCTCTATAGCGGGACTAGAACTCTATCTACCAGTACCTCCACGTCCCCCACACAGCGGGCCCTCTGGATCCCTGCTGACCAAAATTGAATTCCCTTGAACACCCTAATCAAGTAGCCGGTCTACCTTGATTATCGGTACACCCCCTTCCTCTTTGGTCCGCTCACCAGTGCTGCAACGCTCTACAGTTTTGCATTACCTCTACGCATTGACCATAGCCTCACATATCGTTCCAACGAGTCTTTAAACCCCGGCCCACTCCCCACCTTCCAAGTCTCTCCCCCATCCCCACTTTTGACGGCCAATCCCCCCTTCAAAACAATAAGATGCTCGCCCCGGACACGGCATCCCCCCTTAAACTGAAACTCCTATCGCTGAACGCAAAGGGTCTCAATATCCCTGAAAAACGTTTGCAAATCCTAGCTTCCATGAGAGCCCACAAAGCAGATATTATATACCTGCAGGAAACCCACTTCAGAACAAACTCCATCCCTAAGCTATATAGCCCCTCTTACCCGAAGGCCTTCCATGCCTCGAATCCCTTGGCCAAATCAAAAGGAGTATCCATTCTATTCGCAAGGCACTGCCCCATAGAAATAACAGACACCTTGATAGACCCAGATGGCTGGTATCTCTTCTTAAAAGGCCTCCTTGGACATAAACCAATCACTCTAGCAAACATTTACACCACAAATGTACAACAAGTTCCTTTCTTTCGCAAAATCGCAACTCTCCTTTCCTCATTCCAATCAGGGATGTTGATTTTAGGAGGAGAGTTCAATACTCCCCTCAACCCTGTTATGGACTCCTCCACAGGCACCTCTTCTATCCCATACCGAGCCCTATGCCAAATTCACATACAGCTCCACGACCTGCTTCTCCATGACACCTGGCGCACCCTACACCCAAAAAACAAAGATTACTCCTTTTACTCGGCACCACACAATAGATATTCAAGAATTGATTATTTCTTCATATCCCAACCAGACCTACACCTCCTTCGGAAGGCCACAATCGAACCCAAGTATCTTACTGACCACTATCCCATTTCCATCCAGCTATCCTTTCCTGCAACCACAAAATGGTCGAACATCTGGAGGCTAGACGCCTCACTATTGACAGACCAATCAAACTTGAAACACATCCGATCGGGCTTAGAATCCTTCTTCCAAGCCAACAACACCCCTGAGATACACCCCATTACTCAATGGGAAGCCCATAAGTGCACAATCAGGGGTGAATTCATAGAGTTCGCTGCCAGATGCAAGAAACAACGCTCAGCTCATATACAAAACATGACAGAACAAATCAGACTCCTCGAATCCACTCACAAAAAAACACTAGCCATAAAGACTCTGCAAGAGCTCACCCACCAGAGATCCCTTCTACTGACGGAATTGAACATAAAAATTAGACGCAAGTTTACCCTGATTCATAAAGTATTCTATGAGTACGGAAATAAAAGCGGCGCGCTGCTCACAAGGGCCCTACAAGCTAAGAAATCAAACCAATCAATCCGCCAAATTCAGAAACCAGATGGCACGCTCGCAACAAACAACTTAGACATAGCCTCATGTTTTGAACAATTTTACCACAATCTCTATAACCTCCCACCCCCAGATATGCCCCGACGCACAACAAAAGAGAGATCTACGCTCATTAGAGACTTCCTCAGCCAATACTCACCCAAACCCATATCACAGGAGATATCCCAATCTCTTAACAACCCCATCTCCAAGGAAGAATTAGCGCAGGCAATTCAGCAAATGAAGTCAGGGAAAAGCCCAGGCCCAGATGGCTTTACAGCTGCATATTATAAAACATTCCTAGACATGCTTACAGACCCTCTCTTATCCACACTTAATTCCCTTGCCTCCTCATCAAAACCACACCACCGTTTGCTGGAAGCGCACATTACAGTGCTGCCCAAAGATGGGAAGGACCCCTCATTAGTGTCCAACTACCGCCCCATATCCCTTCTTAATGTCGACACGAAAATTTTAGCAAAAATACTTGCCAATCGCCTTCTTCCACTCCTTCCGTCGTTAATCTCAACAGACCAGGTTGGCTTTGTCCCTGGGCGAGAAGCCAGGGACAACACCATCAAGGCCATTAACTTACACTATTACCTGACAGCCTCCAAACAAAAGGGCTTCTTCCTTTCACTTGACGCTGAGAAGGCATTCGACAGAGTGGCCTGGGACTACATGTTTGAGACCCTCACGCGTGTAGGCATCCAAGACCGCATGCTAGCTATGATCTCAACGTTGTACTCTAGCCCCTCCGCTCGGGTGAGGGTCAATGGCCACTTGTCGAATGCCTTCCCCGTCAGAAATGGGACGTGACAAGGCTGCCCTCTATCCCCGCTTCTCTATGTCCTCACGCTAGAACCTCTCCTCAACCGCCTCCGCGATAACCAGAACATCAAGGGCCTCCCCATCTCAGGCCACAAATACAAAATTGCAGCTTTCGCAGATGACATTCTGCTATTCCTGAAGGATCCCCACATCATTCTACCCAACCTACTTCAAGACTTCTCGTACTTCCATGCTATCTCAAACCTTAAAATTAACTTTGCCAAATCACATGCCCTAAATGTTTCCCTGACAACTGATGAGGTCTCACTCTGCCAAAGTAATTTCCCCTTTATATGGCAAGCAAGATATATCCCGTACCTGGGGATCCAATTACTTACCGATCTATCTGACTTGTTCGCATTTAATTTTACTCCACTCTTGACATCCATAAAACGTGACCTTAAAAGTTGGGAGAACTCATCTATCTCATGGTTTGGAAGGGCAGCCGTCCTCAAAATGAACATCCTGACAAGACTCCTTTATGTTATGCAAGCCATTCCCATACATCTACTCCCACACTTCTTCTCGACCTACAAAACCCTAAGTACCAACTTCCTCTGGCATAACAAACCCCCGTACATTAATTATGAACACCTGACCCTCCCTAAGGCCAGAGGGGGCATTGGCTTACCAGACCTGAGAAACTATTAAAGAGCGTGCCTCTTAACTAGGGTAGTGGACTGGAACATACATACAGCCCTCAAGCAATGGGTAGACTTAGAGAACTCCCTCTCCCACATCACACTAGCTACGGTGCCTTGGATAACTCCCCGCTCCATCCTTTCAACTATCAAAGACCATCCCCTCATTGGCCCTACATTATGTTGCTTTCAAGACCTGAGCAATAAATGCCAACTTGCATCCATACCAGGACCTCTAACCCCTCTCAGGTCCAACCCCGAATTCCCTCCAGGGATCTCTACCCGATTCCTAGCAGGAAATTAGCCACACAAGCATGTCCTAGCACGTCATTTTTTCCACAGGGACTCTCTACGAACCTGCGAAGACTTAGCCGCACTAATGACAGACCTTGAATTCCCTCTATGGACGTACCTTCAAATCCAACACTTTCTCTCAGACCCACGTCACAGAGCCCTATGGCTTAAACAACTCACACCCATGGAAACGTTATGTTCTGAACCCACCCCGCAAAAGCATCTGATATCCTCCATCTACACACTACTTTTCCATCATCGCCCCCTGAAACACAAAACGTGCCTCACATGGGAAAAAGAACTGTCGCTGGACCTCACAGAGGACCAGTGGGTACGGATATTCATCAATGTCCTTAAAGGTTCAATAAATGTATCCACCCAAGAAAACAGGTATAAAGTCCTAAGTCGGTGGTACAGAGTCCCTACCCTCATCCATAAATTCGCACCAACAGCATCCAACTTGTGTTGGAGATGCCACTCAGAGCCGGGCTCGCTTATCCAAATCTGGTGGTCCTGCACCATGATCCACAAGTTTTGGCAGGAAGTCCACAGAATCACCTCAAAGGTCTCCACCCTAAACTTAGAATTCTCGCCCGCCCAATTTCTATTACATCACCCCCACCCCCCCACCAGTTATCCCGGTTATCTCCCCACTAAGGCACACTACATATGCTCGTAGGAGAGCAAGGACAACCCCTACATCTCGCCCGAATCTCTAGCTCCAAACATCACATCGGATATTGTCCGATTTAATAGGCCTTATAACCTGAGACTCGGATACTCATACCTAGACAGGCTACCGAGGAAACCTATACCGATGGACGCGACAATCTAATTCCCCCCATCCCCCGGTTCGGTCTGACCTCCGACAAGGTACTGCAGTGGGGGATCTTCTCAGACAATGCTGACTTTCTGTCTCCACACTCAACTATAGCTTAAGCCCCAAGGGTAACCTCAGGGGCAACAATCTGACTTCCCAAATGTTTAACCGCCCTATGTTTTGGTTATTATGTATATCGGATATTGTCACGGTTCCCTATCTTATGCCTGAAATACCTTTGTACTTGTTCTTCTTGAAAACCCAATAAAATCTTTTAAATAAAGTAATAAAAACAGATTACACTCACATGTACCAAGTGTCCAACCCGACACTAGGGATTATTCACAGAAAATGCATGTCCCCCGACCAGCTTCGGCTTGTCTCGGGATCCCACAAGCCGCAAATGAACGATCGTGGATGGCGTGTTCGTCAGCAAATGTGCTGACTGAACCCTACGTACGTTTTGTCAGAGCGACGTCTTCCGCCAATTCATTGTTGCCAGGATCCTTAGGAACTCTATTGTTGCATCTCCAAACACTAACTGGAGCACGTATACTTTTCCACCAGAGAGATAGAAATAGCAGCTTGGTCATAATATCTGAGAAGGTGGAAGAGGATACTTGCTGAAGCAACCATTTATTGGTAACAAACAAATCTATACGGGAATAAGATATCTTAGAGAGAAAAAGGTAAAGTCTTTTGCACTGGCATGTAGGCAGCGCCAGACATCATAGAAATATTTTTCATGCAACAGTGGCCATAAGCTTGGGGAGCCCTTTTAGGGGATGCATATAGGTCCACATATGAGTATGTTGTGATGTTGAAATCTTTGCCTACCAGGAGGTTACCCCGCTTGACCTTAGCTATTTCCTAAAATTCTTTCCACAGAAAACTGAGTTGTTTGGTGTTGGGAGCATACAAGATCACCAGAGAGAGCGGTATGTTGTTGATGTCGCATGTTAAGAATAATCAAGACTTCCGGTTCCGGCGCCATATGGAGAGGAGCTAGGAAGCCACTGCTCTACTCCCCTGCCTCTTAACCTGCTCCAAATCCGGCTGATCTAATGGAGGGACATACCCGCATCCTCGCTCCCCCACCCCTGGTGATCATCATGGACCGTTATGTGGAGCGCTCCAGCCCACGAACACTCACCACGCAGCCGATCACAGGAGAAGAGGGGACACGTGCTGCAGCCAATATGGCTGCTACCTCACCAGCTCAATCCTACGCTGCCAAACTCGTGGCCCCCCCACCACAACCTTCCGATGCTTTGTCCACCCGACCTCCGCAGCTTACACCAAATCCCCCCCCCCTGTGGAATCTTCCTCACCAGCGGACATCACTCAAGCGGTCATTGCGCTAATACAACCGGTCATTACCGAAGCTGTAGACGCCGCAGTACAGAAGGGCCTGGAACAGCTCCACACAGAGCTCCAGAAGCAAGCCTCCAGGTTGGACCAGGCTGAGGGCAGAATCAACACCATGGAGGATGACACCACAGCCCTGATTGCTGCAGTGGCCAAACTGACCAGCACACAAAAAAAACTCCAGGAAAAGGTCATAGACCTCGAAAATAGGGGCAGAAGGAATAACCTCAGAATTATTGACCTGCCTGAGTCCTACTCACCCCAGGACCTTCCCAAATTGTGCGCAGTTGCCATCCCTGAAATCCTAGTCCTCCGTGCGCCGTGCATGGTTGAGAGAGCCCACCGAATCGGCCAGCCTGCTGATACACGCACCAAGCCCAGGGCGGTCATTGTGCGCTACTTAAACTATGCGAACAAACAGGCCACCTTACAGCGCTTCAGAAAACAATGTTCTCTATCATTCGAGGGCCACAATCTCTTAATATTTGCTGATTATTCAATCGAGGTTATGCAGAAGAGAAAAGCCTTCTCCCCAATTTGCTCCACCTTGCATAATCAAAACATTAGGTTCAGCCTGGCATATCCAGCTACACTATACCTCCAATATCCACAGGGAGAGAAGCTCGCCTTTTCATCGCCCCAGGAGGCGTATCACTACGTATCCAACTCTCTTCATTCAGAAATGGATCAATCATCTCCGTCGGGAGACAATGCTCCCAACTCACCCAGAAGATCTTCCATTTTGAGCAACAAACCTAGGAGCCCGGAAAAACCTCCTTATAAGAGAGTCTGCTTCAGTCTCCCAGACACCCCCCCCCCCGTCTCCTCAAGCCTAAGCTGGTACCGTACATGACTTCTCAGCCCTGTGTTCATTACTCGGTGGGCTAAGATCCAAGCTCTAGGATGCTTTGTTCCTTATACCGTTCTTTCCTCCAAATAGACTCCACTCACCTTCCCCATGGCCGACCGATACACGAACTGTGAGTGCCTCTTGGGGGTCCCCCTACGGGGGGCTCCGCAAGTTTAATTATTTTTGCTCCTTATCCTATTCATCTATTTGAAACTGTTTGTATTATGCTATGAAGCTATGGAATATTGCTATGGTTCTCCTTTTGCATTATTGGGTATATGTTATTGTTTTACTATTTGGTTCTGTCTCATTTGGTCCTTATAGATTTTCTGGCTGCCATCTGGTCCCTGCCTCCTTGGGTTCTCTCCACGGGGACAGGTACCACCTTTCTTGGTCAGTGCTTCTGCTCCCAGCGGAAGTGGCAGTTCCCCCTCCGGGCTCAGCCAAGATGCGGCCTGCTTTTGGCAGGGGTGGAAAATCTCAATGTGCGAAATCCCCCTCTTGCGGAAAAAAGTTAAGTCCTTAAGCCATGATTTGTATGGCATCTTCTTCCATTGGTTAGTATGTTTTGCTCAGCTCTTGATATGCAAGAAAGATAGTGTTTCTCTGTGTCTACTCCCCAGCTCTGGAGGGCAGGTTGCCTTAGAGCTGCCCCAGTGGCCTGTTCTCTCACACCCGTCAATTTTTAGCTCGCAATGGATCCTACAAAGCTTGGGAGTAACCTGAATATTGTTACATGGAACGTCAGGGGGTTGAGGTCCCCCAAAAACGTATGCAGATACTCAGAAATTTGACGAGGCTAAAAATAGATGTGGCTCTGCTCCAGAAAACCCACCTTGGGGCAGAGGATTTCTACAGACTCCACAAGCTGTGGGTGGGTGAGGTGGTGGGTTCCCCTGCGGTGGGGAGGAAAGCAGGAGTTGCAATTCTTCTCCACAAAAACCTCCCTTACTCTATCCGCGATACCGAAATAGACAATGCTGGCCATAGAATCACTCCTCACATCACCATCGCTGATAGGGATTTGGCCATCTCCAACATTTATGCTGATAACTCCCCAACCCAGTCCTACTTTCAAAATCTTACTACTTGGGTATTCCAGGTTGGGGAGCCCCTTCACCTCCTGGGAGGTGACTTTAATTCGACTATGCATCCAAGCGATGACCGGACTTCCTCTGGGCCCCACCTCCTCCTGTCCAGCTCAGACTTCACAGCTAGCCACAGCCATGGTGTCCCTCAACATGGTAGACGTTTGGCGTATGAAAAATCCTATTGACAAATAGTTTACCTTTTTTTCATCCCCCATCAGTCATTTTCTTGGATAGACTACTTATTTTCCTCGCCAGCCCTCCTTCCCCTGATATCATCTGCAGCTATAGAGAACATGGTCATTTCAGACCACTTACCAGTGGTGGTAGGGCTCTCTAACTTGACACATAGGGGGATTGGGTCACCTTGGCGATTTCCTTCATATCTTGCTGGAAATTAGGAATTGAAAGACTCCCTACAACTTGCCTGGTCAGAATATCAGACAGCGAATAAGGCCTACCTTTCTACACCCAATCTCTTTTGGGAGGCTGGCAAAGCCTTTCTGAGAGGTCACATTATCTCTTTTGCTACCAGATTCAAAAAGAAAGGTCACTCCAATCTCCATACAGCAAGTAATACACTCATTTAGGCCCACAGGACTTTGAATGCATCCCGAACATCCAAGCCTGGCAGCAGGCTAAATAAGCCTTTGATGAGTGGTCATCTCAACAAGAGTCTATCCACCTATTCCATTCGGCTTTGTTTTTCTACAAATATGGTAACAAGGCTGGGAGAGTGCTGGCTCGGATGGTCTCTGGCAAACACTCCCCTATCCATATTTCAGCTTTGAGAGAGTCCTCGGGAGACATAGCTTCCACCCCTTCAAAGGTTGGTTCCATACTCACAAAGTTTTACACGGAGCAGTACGCGGAAGATCAAATCGATCCGCTTAAGGCTGCTGAGTTCTTGGCCTCTGTTCCTCTACCCACCATTACGGACGCCCAGGGGGAGTTGTTAAATGCTCCATATCCCTTTTAGAGGTCCAGTCAACCATCAAATCATTGGCTAGTCAGAAAGCTCCTGGGCCAGACGGTCTCTCCTCAGACTTCTATAAACTCACTGCACATTTCATGTCAGAAATTCTAGCCCTAGTATTCAGCACCATCTGGGAAGGTGGTCCCGTGCATGGATCTGAGCTTCATTAGGAGTAGAGTGGGAGCCCTGTGGTAGGCAGCGTGTCCCAGTATCCCATAATTAATAGTAGACAGTAGATGGGCAGTGACTGAGCCTGTAACCTTCCCTTTAACCCCTGCCATTATACCTAGACAAATGTCCCAACCAACTCGCTTACAACCCCTCGTTAGTCCGGTATGCGGCTTGTAGTCCCAAACTGAACTCCAACAAGAAAAAAAAAAATCCCGAACAAAACAAAAAAACTGTTGTTTTTGGTTGCTTAACCGAACGAAAGTTAAAGTCCTCCAGCTTCGATCTTCCTCTCTCTCTGTCCGTAGTTACAAACATATAAGGCTATGTTAATCCATGTAAACACAACTTGAGCAACTTGGCTTTAAACCAAACAACAGCTCCCCCTAGCAACAAGTTCCAGGAACACCGCCTTAGTATACCAAGACTCTGCGGCAGTCATCAGGGTCACTTCCTCATGTTGCCATGTTTTCTTTTTGACCAATAGACTGGCGTTTAGAACAGTACACACATCTATGTGGACCCGTATACACCAGGGGGAGCTATCCTGTAATCCTTTACCATTATGTGGGATTTAAGTCACTCTGATTTTGTCCCCTTCCATATTTCAGAAAACATATTACCATCTCTCATATACAACCTGGTTACAGGGCACTGTCCATCCAATCACAGGCTTCTTGCGGGGTATCGAAAAATTTCACGCTTCCATTATGTTGCACACGGAGCCTGTTAGGGTAGAGCATACTGTACTGCACGTTCTTTTCTCGTAGAAGTTTCCTGATGTCGTTAAAAGATCTCCTTCTCCTCTGTGTTTCAGCAGAAAAGTCAGAGAATAGCATTATCCGAGCGTTATTGAATTTGAGATCTTTAATTTTCCTGGCTGCTGCCAAGATCCTGTCCCGGTCCCTGTAATTCAGGAATCTGGTTAGAAAAGCCCTGGGAAAGGCGCCAGGAGGGCGGGCACCCGTTGGGACTCTGTGGGCTCTTTCCACAACATAAGTGGGGGGTAACTCTTTCAAGTTTAGGATCTGCTTGAAAAACTGTTCAGCAAAAATGGCAGGCCTGTCCCCCTCCGCTCCCTCCGGGAGACCCACCACCCTCACATTATTTCTTCTCTGTCTGTCCTCAGCGTCCTCGGCCCTGCATTGCAATATCTTCACCGCGGCCTGCAGATCATTTATTTTTGTGGCCTGGGACTGAGAGGAGTCTTCTATCTCAGAGATCCTGTCCTCTGCGGTCGTAAGTCTATTGCGCACTTTGTCTATGTCATGGCGGATTAAATTACATTCAGCCGCCAGGTGGTCTATTCGCACCATGACTGCCATGCTGCTTGCTGCTATGGCCTCTAGAATGGGCTTAGTTATGGCCTCTTGTTGCGACTCACCTCCTGCTGAGTCTCCGGGAGACCGCGGCGGGGCCTGTTGATCACTCGGGTCCGAACGGAGTTCCTCCATGTCAGCCGCCCTCCCGTCTCTGGCGCGCTTGAGCCTCTGCTCCTGAGGCAAGATGGCGGAGGCGGCGTTCTTCCCCAGGCCTTGAGAGGAGCGGGTCGTCCGTGGCTCCACCAGTGCCGCTTTGTAAGATTTGGCAGGGGTTGATGGCATGCCTGAAAGGACCTGATAGTGTTCCAGCGTGTGCCAGGGCCAGTCACAGGGTATAAAAGCCTTATTTTAAGGATATTAAAGTGGATGGCTACGGAGCTCCAGAGAGACGCTGCTGCCTGCTTCACATCCGGTCACGCCCCCCAATAAAATATGTTTAAAAAAAAAAAAGAATAATCAATAATAATCAATGAGTGTAAAGTGAAGGAGACCAAGTTCCTAACAGCTAGGAGTACTCCACTCTTTTTGGAGTTGTAACCAGAGAAGAAGATATGGGGATAGCCCTTGTGTGTGCACTTTGGGGTGGAATCAGACTAAAAATGCATTTCTTGCACAGCAAGGATATCTGCAGGCAGGGTATGTGCCTTACGCCAAAGGGAATGCCTTTTGGCCGGGTGGATGTAGCCTCTGGTATTAATAGAGACTAATTTGATTGTTATCAGGAAACAAGAACTGGTGTGAGATGGTGTGACTCACATGAGAGAATGGCTTACATGTAGACTGTTGAGATCAATGGAGGCTGATCATGCACATCCATGGTCATGTACAGTGCAGGAGCACTTGGAGGGTGTCTCCAGAGAATGTTGTTGAACCCTGTGGAGGCGAGGCTGAATAGTGGACAAATGAAAACAGTCAAAAAGGAACTCCAGGAGAAGAGCCACCCTGGGGAGAGCATACCATTTGAAGAAACAACAGCAACACAACTAAGAAGAATAAAAAAGGATCCCATGGGACTGAGCACAGACAAGCTGCAACAACTTGGGGGAAGACAAAATGGTAGATTCATAGCGATTTCCTATAGCTGGGAATCTTTACACAGAAGATGTAGGCATATAGTAGGTATCACATCCTGGGGCCTTCAGGTTGATGTGGCCTGTTGCCACGCTTATGGGAAATGACTTGCCATTCTTCAGCTAGCGGCAATGTTGAGGGTCTGGAAGACGACGTATGTGGTTGGTTGGGAAGAATATCCCACTCTCTGAGCAGGCAGAGGCACTGTCCTAATTTTTTTACAACAGTGGTAGAGCCTTCTCTGGTGATCTGCAGCTTGACAGGATACTTACATTGGTAGCTCAGTGAATGGTTACGAAGGGCCTTTGTTGTGGTGTCCATATTCTTGCGTTGGTGCATGGTGTGCACGGAGAGGTCTAACCTGTCACCTATGTCTTGAAATTCAGCAGAGATTTTATGAATGTAGGAGAACAGGTCAGCTTGCAGGGATGTTCTCAGGGAGAGCAGCATCTTTTTCATGGTTGTATCTGACATAGGTTGGTCAGATGTGGGAAAGGACAGCATAGGGTCCTCTGCAGGAGATGGTGTTGGTGGTAGGACTGGTGATGCACTCACCTCCATGTCAGGTCCATCTCTCAGGGAAGCCTTTGAATCCCCCCTGGGTCGGGACTTAGCTGGGCTCCTTGTTGATGAAGTGGAACTCCCTGAGCCAGCAGGGCCATTGGGCTCACTCGCTGATTTCAGCTCCCATTATTGGATGGGCGGCCACTAGAGGCCTTTCCGTTTCAGCCAAGGCCTGGGGCCTGCAGTCATTTTGGCGAAGCCTTATTTTTACTAGTAATTGTAGCCATTACTGGGACTAGGACATTGTGGCAGACAAATCTGACACTAAGTGACACTTGTTGATACTTTTTTGGGGACCAGTGACACTAATACAGTGATCAGTGTTAAAAATATGCACTGTCACTGTACTAATGACACTGGCAGGGAAGGGGTAAACATCAGGGGTGATCAAAGCAATAAATGTGTTTCTAGGGAGTGCTTTGTAACTGTGTGGGTGGTGCTTTAGCTGTGGTAAGACTGAGATCCATGTCTTCCCTACTAACAGATCGGCAATGTGCCTTGTTTACATAAGCAGAACGCTGTTCTTCCTCTGTCGGGAATCATTGGCAGGTCCAGGCAGATACCGTGGGTGGATGCCATCTGATCCAGGTGTTTTATTCACCTTTATTCTTTCTAAATATTTCTGGACCATATCAATTTTGAGCCATAGTGATTCATTTGGTTCTGTGTCAATATCGTCGCCATTATGGACATGAGCTCTCCCTTGCTCCTTTGTATATACAGAGCTGAAGAAAGTATTTAATAAATTTGCTTCTCTTTGCCCCAAGTCACCCACTTCAGATTATTTTGTAAAGGACCTACATGCTCAGACCTGAACTTTTTACTATTAATATATTTGAAGAATTTTTGGGGGTTTGTCCTCCTATCTTTTGCAATCTGTCATTTTGAATTTGTGCATCTTTAATTTCCTTTTTACATATTCTGTTATATTCTTTGTAACTTTTATGTTTACGATTATAGCGTTCCTTCATTTTTATATGTTTTAAAAGCTCTTTTCGTATTATCTGTAGCTGTATAGGATAACTAGCAATAGTAAATTAAACCGCGCTCCCACAAAAAATTGATGTGCAAATATAAATCAAGAACATGCAGTGCAAAATTCAATATATAAGGTGCAGTATGTCAAAATGACCTGTAGGGGTCAGAATACTCTGCCAAACAACATAAATTATAATAAATGGAAATTTCCAATGAAGTCCATATAGAATAAGTAAAAATGAGTGAATAAATAGGTATCCAATACAAGTGAAATGTGGACAGTTCATTTATGAAGATGTGCCAAATTCATAAAGTTCTTGGTGCAAATTTTGCCAGGGATTGGGGTGACATCAATACCTCCATGATCACCAGTCACACACCCTACTCATCAGAAAGCAATGATCCCTATTACAGAGATCATATGTGTCTGTAAGGAAATACTCCAGTGGCAGCAATCAGCTTACTTGGAACCTAGGATGAGTCACCATACCTCCATGGATCACAAGGTGATATGAAGAGAGGGAGCTCTCTTCACGCCTGAAATGGGCGCTTAGTCATAGCCAGCTATGAATAAGCGCCCATCTCAGGAATGAAATGGGTTAGCTGGGATCTCTAGTTCACCGCATTGCTGTACATGTTCTTTTATCGGTTGAAAATAAAGGAGTATCATATTGGGAGTGCGGCCATTCAGCCTCTTCTTTTTGTTACATTTAATTCAATCATGTTATGGTCACTGCTACCCAGATATTTTTTTATGTGAACATTAGTAATAAGCTCTGCATGGCCTGAGATTACCAGGTCAAGCAGAACATCATTCCTAGTTGGGGCCTTTATGAACTGATCTTTATGAACTGGACCATAAAATTGTATTGTAAAAGGTTTATGCATTTTTGCCCTTTTACTGTTCCTGCAGTGCCATTACTCCAGTCAATGTAACGGGTAGTTACAACCCCCCATTATTATCACTGTCCCAGCCCCTGCAGCCCTTTCCATCTGTGCAAGGAGTCCCCACCTTCCCATTAACACTGGGAGGTCTATAACAAACTCCAATGATTAACTTTGGGTTACACACATATATACGTAGTTCCACCCATAATGCTTAAGCATAATCACACTCTATTAATATCTCAGTTGAAGAATGAAGCCAAGATCCAGCAATACCAATTAAATCATACTTCTCTTTGTGCACCAAAGTTTCCAACTCACATATTATGCTTGGCAGACTTCTGGCCTTGGTGAACAAACACTTTAATACATTATGATGTTTTGCTCTTGTGTTTTGTATATTTTTTTTGTACTACAAATATATTAGCACTATAATTTCCAATGATTGTTTGTAACATGGGAACCTTCTTGTCACCTGCCACAACCCTCCATCTATCATTATTCCACCTTCAATTAATGGCTGACCCCCTAACTCACCTATCTGCTTGATTGAATCCCCCCTCAATCCTAGTTTAACTACTCCTCCAGCCTTCCCATAAACCTCTCCCCTAGCACAGCAGGCCCCCTTCCATTTAGGTGCAAACAATCTTTAGCATACAGACTGTACCTTAATGAAAAGTCAGCCCAGTGCTCTAGAAACCCAAACCCTTCCTTCTTAGGTCTTTAGCAATGAACTCAGTTCTCTAATCTCCCTATCTTTCCTGTGTTGCCCATGGCCCAGGCAATATTTTTGTGGGGCACTCAGTGGGGTATTAGCCTGCTGAGCACCCTACAATGCACTGCATGCTTCACAGTGCATTCTAGGGCCCTAATAGGATGAAGCAATGCACCTGTCTGCCGGTGGGCAGTCATGTTTTCCCCTCAACTGCAGCGTATTGCCAAGCTAGCTCCAGTCATGAGGAGGATGGAAGGGATGATGAGGATGGAGTGGATGATGATGATGAGGTTATTATCTCCCGGCCCACTTCCTACAGCTCAGCTGTTTGGGCCTTTTTTAGCACATGTGCAAATTTGCAATCTCTGCTGCAAGAAGATCAATTGAGGCAAAAAGGTCAGTTATTTGGGTACCATATGCTGAAAGCCATGCACAAGGGACAAAATTGTTCTCCTCCTAACTCCTAACCTTTCATATCTACTCCTCTATATCTCATGACCTCTCAGCAGCCTCCACCGACAGGGATGATGGTATAGCAAAGGGTGTCATAGGTCCTTGCCACACTTCTGCCAGTAGCACACCACCAGCTGTAGAGTATATTAGGCAAATTTCTCTGCCCCAGCTGCTGTATAAAAAAAAAAATACACTCACATGCCCAGCATCTAAATTCCAGCCTGTCCAAATTGCTGGCTTTACAATCCCTGCCTTTCCATCCGGTGGATTCTGCCCCCTTCCATGAAATTGCAGAATGAGCTGTACCACAATGGTAGGTTCCAAGTCACTATTTATTTTCATGTAAGGCTATTCCAGCTCTCTGCCATTACGTGGAAGGCAATGTTTTGGCATCATTGGGAAAGGCAATCAGCTGCAAGATCCACATTACTGCTGGCATGTGTTCCAGCAAGCATGGTCAGGGACAATATATTTTGTTCACAGCACACTGGGTAACTCTGCTTGCAACTAGGAAGGATATAGGACAGGGCTCAGTATTGGAGCTTGTTTTGCCACCACATCTCCATACAACTGGTGGTGATGAGGCAAGATCTGTCAGCTCCACCCCCTCCTCCTCCTCCATGCCCTCCTCTGCTAAATTGTCCTATGAAACAAGAGTATCCCCTAAGCATTCAAGGGGCTATTCAAGGAATCAGGCTAAAGATGCTATGCAGTGCTTCAGCTGGTCTGTCTAGGCGACAAGATCCACACCGGAGAAGAAATAATTTTAGCTCTGCAGGGGTATGCCCAGATGTTGTTCACTCCATGACAGCTTGAGATAGGAATGGTGGTGTGTGATAATGGCACTAACCTTCTACCCACCCTCCAACAGGAAAAGTTGACAAATGTGCCATGCCTGGTAAATGTCCTCAATTTGGTGGTGCAGCGTTTCTTAAACAGGTACCCAGGGTTGCAAGATCTTCTAAGGCAGGTCAGAAGAGTATGTAGCCATTTCAGATGGTCATACACAGCCAGTGTTTGGTTGGCTAATATCCGTAAACCGCCTGATTTGTGGCATGCCCACCAGGTGGAACTCAACTTTGGCAATGTTGCAGTGGCTATACATGCAGCAGAGGGTCATCAAGTAATTTATCAACCAGGTCCACCACCTGTCAAAACCTAGCACCAGGGAGACAGCAAACCGGTTGAGCTGATCCTGATGACAAATTATTCTATCGATCCTACAGATTATAGAGTCCCCTACTACCACCAACTGTCTAGGCCTACCTGCACAACCCTCACCACCCCCACTAGATGGGTTGTTCTCCTGGCTGTTAGGGGTAGCAGTGACATCTGAGGCTGCCACCTCTGAGTTTGCCACCTGCACATCTTCTCTCAACTCGGCAAAGTTGTTTTAGTGCTCAACCACAAGTCTGGTCTTCCTTTTCTGTGAGCCCCTACAATTTCCCCTAGCTACCTCCACCCTCCACATCAACCCCATTGACCAAATGCTCAGTGAGCAGAGGATCCCTTTCAATGTTGTCCTTTCTGCTCAGTGTTGCAATTTGCACCTCCAGATCTCTAACATAAACTTCCAGAATGGCAGCCAGCTCACATCTGTCACAAATGTATCCATCCTGGAGCTCTTGCACCATTTTTGCATACATGTGGGACACTGTGCACTGAACAATACCTTCAACCTTGCTAGCACTCATGATCCCAGTTACAATATGATTACTTATAGGAAGTTTAAGATGTTACTTACAGGTTAGAATACTCCTGTCTTAACTTTTGCTTTCAACTCCTTGTTTTAACTCCCCATTTTGTTCACAAATTCCACATGCAAGCCAGCATCAACAGGGAGCCATCTCACATGTGAGCTGCATAGAAACTTATATACAGTACACCTGTGAACAATTAACCACTCCCCTTAATTAACAGACTAAGAAAGAAAGAAAAAAAGAAGTACTGTTTAACCACTTAGCGACCACCCTATAACAGTTTTATATACTGTACATGATCCTGCACTCCTGGGTAGGGGGCCAAATGTGCGCTGCCACTGACTCACTCCCGCTGTGATTACGCACAGTGGAAGTCGATCAATGGGTACCGTGGACTCAATGTCCTCTGGCACCCCCCAATCATCATCCAGAGAGACAGAACTGCAATCTGCCTAAATAAACAAGGCAGATCACAGTTCTAACAGGATGGAAGGCATGCATCCTGTGTTTATGCAAAGGAGGGACTAGAATCTCTTCCCCTAGCAAAAGCACCTCCCACAGTTTAGATAAGCAATGGTAAGATGCACATTTAACCCTTTGATCGCCCCAATGCAAACACCTTCCCAGCCAGTTTCATTAGTACAGTGACTATACACGTGCATGGCAAAATAATTTGCTTAGTTATTTAGTTTAGTTAAATTTGGTTGATTCGTTCAATTCATATTCAATTCGTATTCGGGATTCGTTTCATGTCTTTTTAAAATTTTCTTTGAATGTACAGATTTTTTTCAATTCAAAACATTTGAATAGATACATTTTGAATCGGTTGAATCCAAAACTTTAGATTTATTTTTTTTTTATTCAAATGTGACAAAGGTCAACAAAAAAGAAATATCAAATGATTACAATGACTCTTTAAATCACATTTGGCCTAACAAAAACAGCATTATTTCAAAATGGTGCTCTAATATCATACACGGTCTTTGATTTCAGCAATATGTGTACAGTTAGAATTCAACTGGATTTCGATGTAAAATTCGATTAAAATTTCAGTCCAAATTTCTAAAATTCAGATGAATTTTGTTTCATCATTTGGAGCATTTGGCAAAGTTTGTTTATATTGTAATTGGGGTATTCGGATGTATCCGTTTCTCTGAATAATGAAAAATGTGTCTGAATATTAATTCGGAACTAAGTCGCTGATCACCAACATTACCAGTAAATAAATAAATACAATTTTTAAAAATATCCCATAGTTTGTAGACGCTTTAACTAGAGTTGTGCGGACACCTGGATGTTCGGCGGGTTCGGCCTAACTCCGCGAAAAAGTTTGAATTAGGCCCCGAACTTGACCCAAACTTAACCCCGAACCCCATTGAAGTCAATGGTGAGCCGAACTTTTGGGCACTAAAATGGCTCTAAAAAAGTCCTGGAAAGGGCTAGATGGCTGCAAAAGGAAGCAAAATTGGGGTAAGAGTAGGACAAGTGCCCTGCAAACAAATGTGGATAGAGAAATAACTTAAAATCACAAAAAAAAAAATGGAGGAGGTGGATGTGGAGTAGGAGCCTAGAGGTTAAAGAGGAGGTGACCATGGCGGTGTAGGTGGAAGTGGCGGTGGAGGAGGAGGAGGTAGCCAACACAGTTTTTTGTTTGTTTGGTTTTTTTTCTAATTGGGGTAGTCCCCAAAATATTGAGACATAAAGTATACCAAGGGCTGTGTGAGGCCGGTCTAAATGTTTATTCTGCACAAGGTACAGACAAGTCTTGTGGGATCCATGCCTGGTTCATTTTAATAAATGTTAGCTTGCCCACATTGCCTGTGGACAGGCGACTGCACTTGTCTGTGAAAATGCCCCCTGCCATGCTAAACACACTTTCAGGCAATACACTGGCTGCAGGGCAGGCCAGCACCTCCAAGGCAAAAAGGGCAAGCTCAGGCCATGTGCCCAATTTGGAGACCCAGAAGTTGAATGGGGCAGACCCATCAGTCAGCACTTGTAGGCATGTGCACACATACTGTTCCACCATGTTGCTGAAATGCTGCCTCCTGCTAAGACGTTGCCTATCAGCTGGTGGTGCTGTTTGTTGTGGCGCTGCTGACAAAGCTTTTCCAAATTTCGGCCATGCTAACCCTGCCTTCTGGGGTGCTGGCTGTGCCACAGCTGTCAACAGGAGGCAAAGAGAAATGCCCTGCAATCCTTGGTGGCGGAAGGACATGCGCCAAACGGCTAGCCGCCTCAGGCCCACCCACCACTACATTTGCCCAGTGTACAGTTAGCGAGATATAGCACCCCTGCCCATGCTTACTGGTCCATGTATCAGTGGTTATGTGGACCTTGCCACAGATGGCGTTGCGCCGTGCACACTTGATCTTGTCCCCGACTTGTTTGTGCAGGGAAGGGATGGCTCGCCTAGAAAAGTAGTGGCAGCTGGGAACCACATACTGTGGGACAGCCACCGCCATCAGGTTTTTAAAACTGTCCGTGTCCACCAGACAGAATGATAGCATTTCAAAGGCCAGGAATTTGGAAATGCTGCCATTCAGGGCCAGGGATCGCTGGTGGGTAGGGGGGTACTTCCTCTTTCTCTCCAGTGTTTGGGAGATGGAGACCATGGGACCATGTGGAAATGCTTGGGGACGGTGGCGGACATGGTGGCGTTGCTGTCACATGCTCTATTTGCTGGGTGGCAGGTGACACTGGCACTGTAGAGGTGGAGGAAAATGCTGAGGCAGCAGCACAAGAGGAAGCAGGAGGAGACCGAGACCTTTCTTGGATTTTGAGGTACTTATTCCACTGCAGCTTGTGCTTTGAATTTAGATGCCTGGTCATGCAGGTTGTGCTCAGGTTTAGAACATTTATGCCTCGCTTTAGGCTCTCATTGCACAGCGTGCAAACCACTCGTGTCTTGTCAGCACATTGTCTGAAGAACTGCCACGCCGGGGAATGCCTTTGAGCTGCCTTTGGGGTGCTAGGTCCCTGGGTGTGGTGGGTAGTAGCAGGCGTACTGTCTAGGGGACGATCGCTCCGCTTTTGCAACCTGCTTCCTCTTTTGCTGTGCTGGTGCCTCTGTGCGACCACCACCTCTTCCTCCAAACTGCACACGTCACTCGCATGGCCATCATTCCATGTGGGGTCTAGGACCTCATCATCCTCCACATCATCTTCCACCCACCCTTCACCACTGCCCTCCTTGTCAGTCTGCACACTGTGGAGAGCAGCAGCAGTTGGCACCTGTGTTTCGTCATCATCAGAGACGTGCTGTGGTGGTGTTTCTATGTCCTCATCCTGCAACAGAAGTGGTTGGGCATCGGTGCACTCAATGTCTTCCACTTCTGGGCCAGGGCTATGTGGATGGCCCAAGGAAAGCACACCAGGAGAGTCATCAAAAAGCATAAGAGTCTGTTGCAAGACTTGGGGCTCAGACTGCTTGGCTAATTTACAAGGGGCTGAGGTGAAAGACAGATGGCAGTGGGGTTCAGGTGCCAACTCTGAGCTTTCATCAAGGGACCGGGTAGGAGACAATGTGAAGGAACTGGAGGCATTGTCAGCCACCCAGTCTACTATCGCCTGTACTTCTTCTGGCCTCACCATTCATTGAGCGGCATTTGGGCCTACCATATAACGTTGAAGGTTTTGTTGGCTACCTGAGGAAGGTGTTTCACCTGTGCGTGTAGCTGGCACAGATCGACCACGTCCTCTCCTTCCAACAGGAGCTTCACCAGCACCAGCAGCACCACGACCATGTCCCTTATTTGACGCTCTCCTAATTCTGCCCGCAAATGTACTATGTAGCACTATTTAAGTATTTATTAATACAAAAAAAATGAATTTTAGAACAATAATCTGTCCCTGAAAGCAAAAGCAGGAACTTGACCCTATAGGAGTAGGCGATGATTTTAGAACAATAATCTGTCCCTTACAGCACCAGCAGGAACCTCTCCCTTTAGAACTAGGAGATGATTATAGAACAATAATCTGTCCCTTACAGCACCAGCAGGAACCTGACCCTATAGGAGTAGGCGATGATTTTAGAACAATAATCTGTCCCTTACAGCAACAGCAGGAACCTGACCCTATAGGAGTAGGCGATGATTTTAGAACAATAATCTGTCCCTTACAGCAACAGCTGGAACCTGACCCTATAGGAGTAGGCGATGATTTTAGAACAATAATCTGTCCTCATTTTAGAACAATAATCATCTCATACTGCTATAGGGAGAGGTTCCTGCTGCTGGTGTGAGGGATAGATTATTGTTCTAAAATCATCTCATCGTGCTATAGGGAGAGGTTCCTGCTGCTGCTGTGAGGAACAGATTACTGTTCTAAAACCATACCATACTGCTATAGGGAGAGGATCCTGCTTCTGGTGTGAGGGACAGATTCTTGTTCTAAAATCATCTCATAGTGCTATAGGGAGAGGTTCCTGCTGCTGATGTGAGGGAAAGATTCCTGTTTTAAAATCTTCTTATACTGCTATAGGGGGAGGTTCCTGCTGCTGGTGTGAGGGACAGATTAGTGTTCTAAAATCATCTCATACTGCTATAGGGAGAGGTTCCTGCTGCTGGTGTGAGGGACAGATTACTGTTCTAATCTTG
>BLSH010289979.1:242247-255852 GCA_018402905.1 Glandirana rugosa | reverse complement strand
AAAATCACAAAAAAAAAAATGGAGGAGGTGGATGTGGAGTAGGAGCCTAGAGGTTAAAGAGGAGGTGACCATGGCGGTGTAGGTGGAAGTGGCGGTGGAGGAGGAGGAGGTAGCCAACACAGTTTTTTGTTTGTTTGGTTTTTTTTCTAATTGGGGTAGTCCCCAAAATATTGAGACATAAAGTATACCAAGGGCTGTGTGAGGCCGGTCTAAATGTTTATTCTGCACAAGGTACAGACAAGTCTTGTGGGATCCATGCCTGGTTCATTTTAATAAATGTTAGCTTGCCCACATTGCCTGTGGACAGGCGACTGCACTTGTCTGTGAAAATGCCCCCTGCCATGCTAAACACACTTTCAGGCAATACACTGGCTGCAGGGCAGGCCAGCACCTCCAAGGCAAAAAGGGCAAGCTCAGGCCATGTGCCCAATTTGGAGACCCAGAAGTTGAATGGGGCAGACCCATCAGTCAGTACGTATAGGTGTGTGCACACATACTGTTCCACCATGTTGCTGAAATGCTGCCTCCTGCTAAGACGTTGCCTATCAGCTGGTGGTGCTGTTTGTTGTGGCATGCTGCTGACAAAGCTTTTCCAAATATTGGCCATGCTAACCCTGCCTTCCGAAGTGCTGGCGGTGCCACAGGTACGTTGGCGACCTCTTCCTCCTCCTCCTCTGTCTTCGCCTTGTGCTTCCACTGAGCCCTGGGGTCATTTGGGAATGCCCCCAGCAGCGCGTCTACCAGCGTGTGCTTGTAGTCGCGCATCTTCCGACCATGCTCCAGTGAGGGAATTAAGGACAGCACGTTGTCCTTGTAACTGGGATCCAGCAGGGAGGCCACCCAATAATCAGCACAAGTTACAATGTGGGCAACTCGACTGTCATTGCGCAGGCACTGCAGTATGTAGTCGCTCATGTGTGCCAGGCTGCCCAGATACAAATACAAGCTGTCCTCTGTGGGAGGTGTATCATCTGTGTCCTCCGTATCCCCCCAGCAATGCTCCAGTGATGCCCACGACCTGCGTTGGGTGCCACCCTGCTGTGAACACGGTTCCTCCTCCTCCTCATCATCATCCTCGTCCTCCTCATCCTCCAGAACTGTGCCCTGGCTTGAAAATTTTATACCTGGCCTATGCTGGTGCAGGAACCCACCCTCCGAGCCACTTGTGAATGACTGGCCTGATAACCATGGAAATTACCACTCTTCCTCCTCCTCTTCCTCCTGTGCCACATCCTCTTCCATCATCGCCCAAAGGGTTTTTTCAAGGAGACATAGAAGCGGGATAGTAACACTGAGAACAGCGTCATCGGCACTGGTCATGTTGGTGGAGTACTCCAAACACCGCAATATGGTACACAGGTCTTGCATGGAGGCCTACTCGTTGGTGGTGTAGTGGTGCTGTTTCGCAGAGCGACTGACCCGTGCATGCTGCAGCTGAAACTCCACTATTGCCTGCTGCTGCTCGCACAGTCTCTCCAGCATGTGCAAGGTGGAGTTCCACCTTGTGGGCACATCCCATAGGAGGCGGTGAGCAGGAAGGCTGAAGTTCCGCTGCAGTGCAGACAGGCAAGCAGCAGCAGGGTGAGAATGGCAAAAGCGCGCACAGATGGCCCGCACTTTCTGCAGCAGCTCTGACATATCCGGGTAGTTTTTTAGAAATTTCTGCACCACCAAATTCAGCACATGCACCAGGCAAGGGATGTGCGTCAAACCAGCTAGGCACAGAGCTGCTACGAGATTTTGCCCATTATTGCACACCACCAGGCCAGGCTTGAGGCTCAGTGGCAACAACCACTCATTGGTCTGTTGTTCAATGCCCATCCACAGCTACTGCACAGTGTGGGGTTTATACCCCAAACATATCAGTTTTAAAACAGCCTGCTGTCGTTTCTCCCTGGATGTGTTGAAGTTGGTGGTGAAGGTGTTACGCTGACCGGATGAGGAGGAGGTAGAGGAGGAGGAAGCAGAGTAGGAGGAGGAGGCAACAGGAGGCAAAGAGAAATGCCCTGCAATCCTTGGTGGTGGAAGGACATGTGCAAAACTGCTATCCGCCTCAGGCCCACCCGCCACTACATTTGCCCAGTGTGCAGTTAGGGAGATATAGCGTCCCTGCCCATGCTTACTGGTCCACATATCAGTGGTTATGTGGACCTTGCCACAGATGGCGTTGCACAGTGCACACTTGATCTTGTCCCCAACTTGTTTGTGCAGGGAAGGGATGGCTCGTCTGGAAAAGTAGTGGGGGCTGGGAAACACGTACTGTGGGACAGCCACAGACATCAAGTTTTTAAAACTGTCTGTGTCCACCAGACGGAATGACAGCATTTCAAAGGCCAGGAATTTGGAAATGCTGGCATTCAGGGCCAGGGATCGTGGGTGGGTAGAGGGGTGCTTCCTCTTTCTCTCCAGTGTTTCGGAGATGGACAGCTGTAAGCTTCCATGGGACTTTGGTGTGGAAATGCTTGGGGACGGTGGCGGACATGGTGGCTTTGCTGTCACATCGTCTGTTTGCTGGGTGGCAGGTGACACTGGCACTGTAGAGGTGGAGGAAGAGGCCGAGGCAGCAGCAGAAGAGGAAGCAGGAGGAGCCCGAGAACTTTCATGGATTTTGAGGTACTTATTCCACTGCAGCTTGTGCTTTGCATTTAGATGCCTGGTCATGCAGGTTGTGCTCAGGTTTAGAACATTTATGCCTCGCTTCAGGCTCTGATTGCACAGCGTGCAAACCACTCGTGTCTTGTTGTCAGCACATTGTCTGAAGAACTGCCACGCCTGGGAACTCCTTTGAGCTGCCTTTGGTGTGCTAGGTCCCTGGGTGCGGTGGATAGTAGAAGGCGTACTGTCTAGGGGACGGTCGCTCCACTTTTGCAACCTGCTTCCTCTTTGCTGTTCTGGTGCCTCTGTGGGACCACAACCTCTTCCTCCAAACTACACACGTCACTCGCATGACCTTCATTTCATGTGGGGTCTAGGACCTCATCATCCTCCACATCATCTTCCACCCACTCTTCACCACTGCCCTCCTTGTCAGTCTGCACACTGTAGAAAGCCGCAGCAGTTGGCACCTGTGTCTCGTCATCATTAGAGACATGCTGCCGTGGTGTTTCCATGTCCTCATCCTGAAGCAGAAGTGGTTGGACATCGGTGCACTCAATGTCTTCCACTTCTGGAGCAGGGCTATGTGGATGGCCCATGGAAAGCACACCAGCAGAGTCATCAAAAAGCATAAGAGACTGCTGCATGACTTGGGGCTCAGACTGCTTGGCTGATTTACAAGGGGCTGAGGTGAAAGACAGATGGCCATGGGTTTCAGGTGCCAACTCTGAGCTTTCAGCAAGGGACCAGGTGGGAGACAATGTGAAGGAACGGGAGGCATTGTCAGCCACCCAATCTACTATCGCCTGTACTTGTTCTGGCCTCACCATTCGTTGAGTGGCATTCGGGCCTACCATATAACGTTGAAGGTTCTGTCAGCTACTCGCACCTGAGGAAGGTGTTTCACTTGTGCGTGTAGCTGGCACAGATCGACCATGTCCTCTCCTTGCAACAAGAGCTTCACCAACACCAGCAGTACCGTGACCACGACCATGTCCCTTATTTGACGCTCTCCTCATTCTGTAGGCAAATGTACTATTTAGTACAAATTTATATTATTTGTTAAACCAGAAATGTAGACACACTTTTTAATTTTGTGCAAGAAATGCACAGCAAGGTGCAAATGTACTATGTAGCACTATTTATTAATAAAAAAAATAAAAATAAAAGAATAATAAATTATTATTCTTTTTTTTTTAAACCAGTATTGTAGATGCACTTTTTATTTTTGTGCAAGAAATGCACAGCAAGGTGCAAATGTACTATGTAGCACTATTTATTAACAATAAAAAAATAATAAATGATTATTCTTTTTTTCTTAAACCAGCAATGTAGACACACTTTTTATTTTTGTGCAAGAAATGCACCGCTCATACCAGCAGCAGGAACCTCCCTACACCAGTATGAGAGGATTTTATAACGCTAATCTGTCCCTCACACCAGCAGCAGGAACCTCTCCCTAAACCAGTATGAGATGATTTTAGAATGCTAATTCTGTCCTTCACACCAACAGCAGGAACCTCTTCCTACACCAGTATGAGATGATTTTAGAACGCTAATCTGTCCCTCACTCCAGCGCCAGTAACCTCTCCCTACACAAATATGAGATGATTTTAGAACGCTAATCTGTCCCACACTCCAGCACCAGGAACCTCTCCCTATACTAGTATGAGATGATGTGACACGCAGCCCTACGTGACTCCAGCTCATATAGAGGCTGGGTCACATGATGCACTGGCCAATCACAGCCATGCTATTATTATATACAGAATACATATTGGCCTAAATTTATGAAGAAATTCGATTTTTTATTATTTTTATTGCATATGTTTGATGGTGTTTTTTTGTTTTTAGCACAAAAAATAAAAATGCAGAGGTGATCAAATACCACCAAAAGTAAGCTCTATTTGTAGAAAAAATGAGCATACATTTTATTTGGGTACACCGTCACATGACCGCACAATTGTCGGTTAAAGTAACGCAGTATTGTGCCACAAAAAGTGGCCTGGTCATGATGGGGGGTAAATCTTTTGGAGGTCAAGTGGTTAAAAGGTGTGAGAAAAAGGTGGGGGGAAAAGGAATAAAGGTGTTTTAAAAACTGATAGCAAACTTATCAAATAAGGGGAAAAAAACACATTCAACAACAAGTAGGCCCCAAGAAGTCAAAAGCACAACTAGGTCCATAAAGACAAAAGAACAAGGTCCATAAAGACATGGATCAGCGAGGTTTGGGTAGTGGAACTTGACTGGCCTGCAAAGAGTCCTGATCTCAAACTGACAGAACACCTTTGGGATGAATTAGAGTGGAGACAGTGATCCAGTCCTATATCAGTGTCTGACCTCACAAATGCTCTTCTGGTAAAATGGTCAAACATTCCCATAGACCAGTGGTTCTCAACTCCGGTCCTCGGGACCCACTAACAGGCCAGGTTTGCTGGATAACTGAAATACATCCCAGGTGATATAATTTGCTGCTCAATGATTGCAGTATTCTAGTCTGCCTCTCCCCAAGGTAATACTTAAAATCTGGCCTGTTGGTGGGTCCCGAGGACTGGAGTTAAGAACCACTGCCATAGACACACTCCCAAACTTTGTGGACAGACTTCCTAGAAGAGTTGAAGCTGTTATAGCTGTAAAGGGTGAACCAACTCAATATTGAACCCTACGGACTAAGACTGGGATGCCATTAAAGGTCATGTGCATGGAAAGGCAGAAATACTTTTGGTAATATAGTGTATATATATATATATATATATATATATATATATATATATATATACACAGCAACTCACAGAAGTGCGTACACACCTCCCTTTTTTAAATATTTCATTATATATTTTCACGTGACAACGCTGAAGAAATTACACTTTGCTACAATGTAAAATAGTGATTGTACAGCTTGTATAACAGTGTACATTTGCTGCCCCCTCAAAATAACTCAACACACAGCCATTAATGTATAAACCGCTGGCAACAAAAGTGAGTACACCCCTAAGTGAAAATGTCCAAATTGGGCCCAATTAGCCATTTTCCCTCACTGGTGTCATGTGACTCATTAGTGTTACAAGGTCTCAGGTGTGAATGGGGAGCAGGTTTGTTAAATTTGATGTTATTGTTCACTTTCTCATTCTGGTCACTGGAATTTCAATATGGCACCTCATGGCAACGAACTCTCTGAGGATCTAAAAAAAGGATTGTTGCTCTACATTAAGATGGCCCAGGCTATAAGAAGACTGCCAATTGAGCTGCAGCATAGTGCCCAAGACCATACAGCAGTTTAACCCGACAGGTTCAACTCAGAACAGGCCTCGCCATGGTCGGCCAAAGAAGTTAAGTGCACATGCTCAGCGTCATATCCAGAGATTGTCTTTGGGAAATAGACGTATGAGTGCTGCCAGCATTGCTGCAGAGGTTGAAGGGGTGGGGGGTCAGCCTGTCAGTGCTCAGACCATACACTGCACACTGCATCAAATTGGTCTGCATGGCTGTTGTCCCAGAAGGAATCCTCTTCTAAAGATGATGCACAAGAAAGTCCGCAAACAATTTGCTGAAGACAAGCAGACTAAGGACATGGATTACTGGAATCATGTCCCGTGGTCTGATGAGACCAAGATAAACGTATTTGGTTCAGATGGTGTCAAGCGTGTGTGACGGCAACCAGGTGGGGAGGAGTACAAAGACAAGTGTGTCTTGCCTACAGTTAAGCATGGTGGTGGGAGTGTCATAGTCTGGGGCTGCATGAGTGCTGCCGACACTACATTTCATTGAGGGAACCATGAATGCCAACATGTACTGTGACATACTGAAGCAGAGCATGATCCCCTCCATTCGGAGACTTGGCCGCAGGGCAGTATTCCAACATGACCACTGCCCTGCTAAAGAATCTGAGGGTAAAGGTGATGGACTGGCCAAGCATGTTTCCAGACCTAAACCCTATTGAGCATCTGCAGTGCATCCTCAAATGGAAGGTGGAGGAACGCAATATCTCTAACATCCACCAGCCCTGTGATGTCGTCATGGAGGAGGAGAAGAGGACTCCAGTGGCAACCTGTGAAGCTCTGGTGAACTCCATGCCCAAGAGGGTTAAGGCAGTGCTGGAAAATAATGGTGGCCACTCAAAATATTGACACTTTGGGCCAAGTTTTGACATTTTCACTTAGGGGTGTACTCACTTTTGTTGCCAGCAGTTTAGACAGTAATGGCTGTGTGTTGAGTTATTTTGAGGGGACAGCAAATTAACATTGTTATACAAGCTGTACAATCACAACTTTACATTGTAGCAAAGTGTAATTTCTTCTGTGTTGTCTCATGAAAAGATATAATAATAATATTTACAAAAATGTGAGAGGTGTACTCACTTTTGTGAGATACTGTAAGTACCATGAGAAAATATGGTCCAATGAACTCACTCTATTATTGTACAAATATTGATAGGTGACTCCCAGGTATATTGACACCACTCAATGGAAAGTTAGTATAACTTTGTAATCGTTCAGTTATATACCAATACATGTACAATTAACAGTAATAATTATTTAACTGAATTCTCCAGCTATTATTCAGAGAGTTCCTTTGGAGAATAAACTTTGCATTTGGTCAAGTGAGAAATGGTAGCCACAATAGTAGAAATCCTGATAAGAACGTGCAGTTGATCTTCTGCCGGCTCAGTTTAATTTAGCAGTTAGTTATCTAAATTCACTGTGTCTGCTAATCCCTGGGATAAGGCACAAAGAGGTAAAACTTCATTGAATTTAAATAAAGCCTTTGCTGTGATCACTGACTCCAGGGTAAGCAGACTATTAAAGGTACGCCTGTGCACAAGTTATTGTAATCAACTGGATGAACGGGGTCTGTCTTATTAAAGAAGGATTATAAAACAATTCAGTACACTCAGAGATAGGCTTTCGCCTGCTCACCACACTGGTCAGATGACTACAGATAGCGGTCTGGTTGCTTGGATGATGCTGATGGTGCTGGCAGTGATGGTATCTGCTTGATCTTTATTTTGGGGAAAATGGCTTCCACTGCACTCCCTGCAGATCTCTCCGGATCAATCGCCACCCACTCTGCTGCTGCTCTCGGCTGTGGGACAGACTCAGATGCTGGTATGCTGGTTCCACATATCGCTTTCTGGAACATTGTAGCACCACAGCTCGCTAGATCAATGTGGGAATTCAGCCCACTGGAACACTTGTGTAGGCCGCAGGCCGCAATCTTGCTGAAGAGGCACACAGGTCCCTGCAGGTGGACCACACCATCCAAGGAGACTGGAGAAAACTCCTCCCCTCACTTAAATAGGTTCTCCCACAAAGCATTGTTCCCCCTTAAGAGCCTTTCCTGTAGCACAGCACACTGGGAAACTCTTCCTCCGCAGAGTCCAAGGACAGATAGTAAAGGAATGTTAAGTAAACATTCCCAGGTTTTAAGAGGTGCTAGAACACAAATAGGTATAGCGTTTGCCTGAGAACGTAAGGATGGCAAAATCCATAGTAGAGACATGAGGCAATACGGAGATAGTATTTCCTCAATTTATTCTCATATTTTCCTCAAAGAGTTATGGAACCAGTCTATTACTCAAGCTATGTGGGCCACTTCATTATAATGAACCATGTGGGGCAGGGCAGACTCACTACTCCCAAATATTCAGGACTGTTAAGGGTGTCATAGTCAATTCTGGCATGGGAGTCGGCCCAAATATAGCAAACTAATAAGGATTTTAAAGCAGAGTTCCACCCAAAAGTGGAACTTCAGCTTTAAGTGTAGGCGACCCCCTGACATGCCACAATTGGCATGTCATTTTGGGGGGGGGCAGGAACCCTGTTTTCGCAGGGTCCCAGGTCCCACTTCCTCTCCGGGCTCCATGGAACTGGAAGGAAGTTCACCTGTCCCCTCTCCCTCCCAGCGATCTTCTTGGACATGTCACAGGTCCCAGAAGATACACTGGCCATTTACAGCATGTAGCACGGCTTGCGCATGTGCAGTGCATGCTCGGCTTCGAAGCCAAAGCCAGGCACCCACACCTGTGATGCTGGCACTGCACGGAGTAGGGGAAGAAGAGCGAGGCCTCGGGCGGCCGCTCGCTGGAGCGTGGGACAGGTAAGTGTCTGATTATTAAAAGTCAGCAACTACACTTTTTGTCGCTGCTGACTTTTGCAAGGGTGGAACTCCGCTTTAAAGAACTGAATAACTGAAGAAGGAATGTGGGTGAATTATTGGTACAGTTTGAAAGATATAAAGAATATGGGGCAAAATATCAATTTTTAGAAGGGCCATCCTTCCGAACCACGAGTGATTGAAAATGCGCCAGTCTTTCAACTTGATATTTACTAATGATAATAAAGGATTATAATTTAAATCATGAAGAGATTCTAGATTAGGTGGTATTTGAATACTTAGATATTTAATAGCTTTAGTTTTCCAAAGCTTTGCAACACTTTACCCAATCAGGGCGCAGTAAAATCTGGTTGTTACGGCATGGGGCCGGGAAGCCGGCCACGGCGTCCTTAACAACTGATGAGTCATCAGCTGTCAATGGCCTTTCCTGCTGACAGCTGAAAAAAAAAAACATTTGCAAGTAAAAATAGTAAAAAAAATTGGTGTGAGTTCCCCCTCAATCTATACCAGAACCTTTGGGTCTGGTATGGATTTTAAGGGGAACCCAATGCCAAAATGTTTAAAAAAATAGCTTGAGGTCCCCCCAAAATCCTTACCAGACTCTTATCCAAGCATGCAGCCTGGTAGATCAGGAAAGGAGGGGGCAAGCGCCCCCCCCTCCTGAACCATACCAGGCCACATGTCCTGAACATGGGGTGACTAATGAGTCACATGACACCGGGGAGGGAAAATGGCTAATTGGGCCCAATTTGGACATTTTCACTTAGGGGTGTACTCACTTTTGTTGCCAGTGGTTTAGACATTAATGGCTGTGTGTTGAGTTATTTTGAGGGGAAAGCAAATTTACACTGTTATACAAGCTGTACACTCACTACTTTACTTTGTAGCAAAGTGTTATTTCTTCAGTGTTGTCACGTGAAAAGTTATAATAAAATATTTACAAAAATATGAGGGGCGTACTCACTTTTGTGAGATACTGTATATTCTTCCACTGCCTAAACTGACTCTATATACTATACACTGAATGAGCTGTATAAGTATATAGTCGACACTGAAAGCAGCGTATTATATACAGTATCTCACTAAAGTGAGTACACCCCTCACATTTTGTAAATATTTTATTATCTATTTTCATGTGACAATAGTGAAGAAATGACACTTTGCTACAATTTCAAGCAAAGCCCACGAGGCTGCATGACATGCCAGGCTGCTTGCTTGGATAAGGGTCTGGTATGGATTTTTTTTTTTAATATTTGATGTGTGGTTCTATATAGGCTACGGATGCACCACTTTACAGGCAAACTAAGGGGACCCCCCAGGCACTATATTTTTCATTTTATCTGTTTCACTATAAGAATCATTAAAATCACTGTTCCTGAAAAAACAATAATTTTTAATAAAAAAAATGCATTGATACATGTCCCCAAGGGCAGTACCTGGACCCCATACCCTTTTTATGGCCAATTACTTGCATATAAGCTTTCAAAATGGGTGCTTTTGATTTTTCATGTGCAGCTCCCTTAGACTTCAATGGAGTTCACGATTTGGGGCAGAACGTTCAACCTGTTTGGTTAACAGCAGAACTCCCAAAAGGGGGGGGGGGGGTATTCAATTCATCTCTATTAATAAGTCATCAGCAAAAAGACTTTTATTTCATTGGCCTATAACAAGACCTTGAATAGAAAGGTTAGATCTAATAGAGTTTGTAGGGTGTTCCGTTGCCAGGATATAGAGATAAGGCAAAAGAGGGCACCCTTGATGTGTTCTATTGTGGATTTAAATGGGATCAGATACAATACCATTGACTTGAGCCCTAGCCAAGGGTGAGTCATATAGGACCATGATTTTGGTTAGTAAGCTAGAGGGTACAACAATTTGTATGAGACAGGTAAAAATAAAGTACACGGTCAAAGGCCTTCTTGTCGTCTACCACTAAGAGGCAAAGGGGAAGATGTTTTATTCTTTGCATTGTCCATGATGAGGGTAATCATTTTGATAGTGCTATCCCTCGCTTCTCTGCTAGGGACAATCCTTACCTGGTCCAAATAGACCAAGGAGAAAATATAAGAATGAAGTCTATGGGCTATCATTTTGTGTATAGTTTTAAATCACCAATAATAAGAGAAATCGGTCTATAATTACTACATAACACAGAATATTTATTGTCTTATGTTTGGTATGACAGTTATGAAAGCTTCTTGTGAGTATCTATGAAAAGGACAAATTTGTGAGATAGAATTAAAGGCCTCCCTCATAGGTGGACATAAAATCTAGAAATTGGGAGTCAAAGTGAAGGGTAAAGCCATCAGAGCCAGGATTTTTTTCTGGCCGGAGAGGACATAATTGCTGATGCAATTTCTTCCATCGTAAATGGCACTGAAAATTCTTCAATATCGGCAAGAGGAAGAGTTGGAAGAGCGATAGTTTGTATATATTGCTTTAGTTGACTTGCATGGGATCTACTAAGATTTGATTTTAAAATGGAAAGCTTTGTTTGGAAAATATGTCTATCCTGCTCCTCTGATTTTTTTTATCACTAGAGTCAAAAACAAACATCAATTTAACCCCATTAACTATTAGAACATTTAAAATGTAATTCCACTGTTGTTGAGGAAAAAAAATTCCCTCTGGGTAATCTATGTCCATGGCAGGGATTATAACAAACTTTGTTGCAGATTCCTATCTTTTGTTATTCTGAAGAAATCCCTCTGTTCCCCTGTGCTTCTGTACTGAGTGGGTCTAATGGGAGTGGTTTCATAATTATATCTGTCAGGTGTACAGCTGCAGGCTACTAATGAGGAAAGCTGCTGGACATCCCTTTAGACGTGTTCCTATTGAAAGTATCTCTCCAAAAAGTACATTTTTGTTGCAGGGGATGCCTAAAATCTGACTTGTATCTTAGGCAGACTTCTGGGAAAATTGGTGATTCAATCACACAAGCAGGAAATTATGTTTCTGGGGAGTGGTCAGTACACACTATGTGTACAGTACATATTTCACTGCATTCTCAGAAAATTACGGCAGCTGTTGATTGAAAAGAAAAGGTAATTTTTAGTTCAATCTCGTTTTATTGGTCATGGAGAGGAACAAAAAACTCTTACAGACAACGTTGTTAGAGTAAAGCAGTATGAGCTATCTAGTAAAACATTGACATTCAGAGTGTATCCATTGCATGTTCATATGGTAACAACTTGACAATTTGGTTGATCCAACAGGTCTGCCATTTGCATTGGTTATATGTTTTAACTAGTCATATTCTAGATTATGATAGAAATATGTCTTAGCAATCTGCGTACTCATGATGAGGGCATTTAGCTACTCTTATTGTCCAAATGTATATGTCGAATGGATCTGTCTACTATCTGCATAGATATGATACCTGTATATGGGTAGTATGGAACAAGTATGGTAAAAGATAACCTGTATAACAAAGTGAAGAAGATAAAGAATAGAGGGGAATAGTGCGGGGTATGTGCTCCATCATGGCTCAGTTGTATTGGGAGCAAGTGTAGATTCTGTCCATGGGATATAATCCGCAGAGTGTCGAAACAAGGACCAGGAGGTCCACGTTGCAGTATACAATTCTACTTTATCACATTCCTGAGCCACCATGCCCAAAGGTGTTTTATTGGGTTGAGGTCAGGCCAGTCAAGTTCTTCCACCCCAAACACGCTCATCCATGTCTTTATGGACTTTGCTTTGTGCACTGGGCCAAATGACTTGATGGAGGTGGGATTATGGTGTGGGGTTGTTTTTCAGGGGTTTGACTTGGCTCCTTAGTTTCATTGAAGCAACTTTTAAAGAGTTTGTCCTCGTCATAATGACTTTCGCCCATACGATTCACCCGAACCGATACCCAGAGACATTGGTTCACATCTACATGGGCTGATTACCCCTACAATCACCTGCAACACACACCGGGTGCCAGGGATGATAGGTACCAGAGCATGTGAGTGTAACAGCTTGTTTTAAAGTTTTTTTAGATGTTTTATTAAATTGTTTCAAGAGTTTCAAGAGTTGCGCAATGAGGTTTGTTCTTGTCGTCTCTGTTTTTAACATTGGGAGAAAACAATCGTAAAAGGAACCAAAGAAAATCAACAGTCCGCTAGGGGTTACCCACAAGCGCATTTGACCACACTAGCAATAGGTGGTCCATGTTGGAGGGTGAGTGTACATCCATGTGGGACACCCATATTGCACTGTGGAGCACTTGAACCTACGTTCAAAGAGCATGAATACCTTATATGCACGGGAATGGGATTTAACGTCTGTTCTGATTCCTGATTGTTTTTGACTGGTTCAATTATTACATGGACTGATTTTGGGACTCTTTACAGATAGAACACTGTGTGAACTAGTATCACTGTGTGGCTACAGTTGTATTTGTACCATAATAAAGTACAAGTATTTTTGTGTATTTAACTCTTAAGGCATTAGGATACCAAAGACATTATGGACAATTTCATGCTCCAAACTTTGTGGGAACAGTTTGGGGATGTCCCCTTCCTGTTTCAACATGACTGTGCACCAGTGCACAAAGCCAGGTCCATAAAGACATGGATGAGAGAGTTTGGGGTGGAGGAACTTGACTGGCCTGCACAGAGTCCTGACCTCAACCTGAGAGAAGGCCTTTGGGATGAATTAGAGCAGACGAGCCAGGCCTTCTTGTCCACATCAGTGCCTGACCTCACAAATGCGCTTCTGGAAGAATGGTCAAACATTCCCATAGACACATTCCTAAACCTTGTGGACATCCTTCCCGGTATTACAGAAACCATAGGATTACGGAATTCTCAATTTATGTGTTTTTATGAACATGAAATAATACCATGTTTATGTTGACATCGGTGTGTCACTATGATCAAGTGTGTCACAAGATAGACATTTCTCAGGGTT
>BLSH010289979.1:212102-242237 GCA_018402905.1 Glandirana rugosa | reverse complement strand
ATCTTTTGCCAGAATTGTCGTATAGGTGGGCAATCCCACCATATGTGGAGCATGGTGCCCCTTTCAGATGAACACCTCCAACAGACGTCTGACCTGGATGGGTCACAGTATTTAACGGTGGCCGGGCATCTATACCATCTGGTTATTAGCTTGAACCCTTTTTCCTGAGTGATGGTTGCAGGTGAGAGCTTATGTGTCAGGATGAAACATTTTAGCCAATCGGTGCGTGGTATAGAGTGTTGCAGTTCTCGCTCCCATGTCTGTGTGTAGGGGGGGAGGTCAGGTGAGGATGCGTTAAGTAATATGGCATATATTTGAGAAACAACATGAGTTGGAGGATCGTTTTGAACTAGTAAGTCTTCAAAGCTCGATGTGTCGGAGAGGATTGTTGTCAGGGAAGAAAAACTACATATATAGGATAGAGCCTGTCGTCTCTGAATCCAATGTATTGGGGGCTGGGAAATCATAGGGAGTGAAGAGTTAGCCATCAAAGAGGGGTCTGCTCGTAGAATTTGAGCAAGTCTCCTACAGTCTTTCTTTTGCCAGGGTCCAAATTCTGCTCTCTTCTCTGCTGGTGGGAAGGCAGGGGTTCCAAAGAATGGTGTCATAGGGCAGAAAAGGTAATTTTTAATAACATTCAATTACAATATGACTTGCATCTCAATTATATGCACTATATTATTTTTTCTTTATTTACTATTTTTTTCCCCACAAAAGTGGAGTTACCCGTTAACCACTTCCTAACTGGCGTATTGTAATAATACACCAGTAAGGTGCACTCCCCATCCTGAGTGGGCGTCATATCACGTCCTCCATTTCCGCTGCTCTGCGGGCCCCCAGGGACCCGCATCGGGTCGATCAGGGATCTCTGCCATGTTAAGGCCATTTACCAAGTGACCGGCTGTGTCCATCAAGAAATGAGATCCATCAGTACGTCAGGCGTGATCAATTTTCAATAATTGAAAAGTATGTAAAAGTGACTGGATAGTGGCGCTGCTTTTGGCGACTCGATTGTTCTCAAGATCTATTCATGTATAGGTGCCTACCAATTTCATAAAGTGCATAACATATATAAATAATTGTGTACAAAATGTGCAGTTATTTAAAATAATTAATGTACAGTGTGCAAAGCGAATAAATATAAAACTGAGGTATAATTATAGTATGTGCAATAAGATGCTCCTAGGGCTTGATAGGATTAATTATGAAAAAGTGCGGTAGTGATCAGTTGTCTAAAACAAGAAAAAAAAAAAATATATATATGTGTAAACAAAGATTGAATAAGATATATAATCACAAATCAGATATAAGATCAATAATGATTGTAAAAGTGCAGCAAACTCAACAAACTATCAAGGAAACAATAGTGCTTTCAATACTACCTAACCATCCCTAGGTGGTTTTGTAATTGGTTACTAAGTTAATGGCAAAAAGTTCATAAATGTAGCCATTGTTCATGTATCAACAGTTTATATTTCATATCAGTAATACGATCCCCCAAAGTGCACGGTGCTTAAAGCTGTTTCATTCAGATCTTTATACTCCAGAGGCTTTCTGAATAACTCATGAGGTGCTTGGTGAAGATCACATGTGCTCCCCTCAAGGTCCCCTCCCTACCAAAGAACGCCACCCCTGCAGGGGTAAAACGCCTAGACGTGTCTCCAATGTTGGTGTTCATCCTGCTCCAGGAACGGTCCCGTTATCTATGTCAGGGCCCTGTTTCTTCAGGTCAGAAAAAGTCTGGTAAGGCTTCCGCTGGTTCCAATAAAAGGCCCTGGCAACATAAGTCCGAAAAAAAGAAGGATAAGTCAACCTCTGCATGATGGGTTGCCTCCGCCCGACTCACGGGCTGGGGGTCAGTTGCTGGGGTTTGCAGACAGATGGGCTGCCCGCATCACCGATCTGTGGGTGCTGGAGGTGGTGTCCTCCGGGTACAGGATAGAATTAATCTCTCTACCCCCAGAAAGGTTCTTCCCTTTGAACTTAAGACTCCCTCAGGGGCGTCGGGAGGCGCTTCTGGGCGCCGTTCAGGCGCTTGCCAAACAGGGGGTGATTGTACCGGTACCCACTGTGGAAAATTTTCACGGGTTTTACTCAAACCTCTTTGTGGTGCCCAAGAAGGGCGGTGTCGGGCCAGTGCTGCTTTGTAAAAACAAGGAGATTCAGGATGGAATCCATCTGCTCGGTCGTGGCCGCCCTGCACCAAGGGGAATTCATGGCGTCCCTGGATATCAGGGACGCGTATCTCCACGTTCCAGTTGGTCGCGGTCACCAGCGTTTTCTACGCTTCGCAGTGAGAGATCTGCATTACCAGTTTGTGGTGGTGACCCCGATGCTGCCACTGTTGAGACAGAGAGGTATCACGGTGGTGGCGTACCTCGACGATTTACTCCTGAGAGCAGAGTTGGCTGTGGCTCTGGAGGAGAACGGGATAATCACGGTGTCCATGTTATAAGAATTCGGTTGGCTGATCAACCTGCAGAAGTCATCATTGACTCCATCTTACCGGCTGGAATACCTGGGTCTGATTCTGGACACGGTGCAGGCAAGGGTGTTTTTACCGCCGAACAAGCTCCTGGCATTACAGGCAGCAGTGCGAACCCTGTTATCACGCCAGTGGTCCTCCCTACGGTTCTGTATGCGAGTGTTGGGGCTCATGGTGTCGGCTTTCGAAGCGTTAACTTACACCCAGAGTCACACTCGGCTCCTGCAGAAGGCGATTTTGTCACAATGGGACAAATCTCCCCTATCCCTAGACAGGCTGATCAGGTTGGATCATCAGTTCCTAGGATCCTTGATTTGGTGGATTCGGGCTCCAGCCCTAAAATTGGGAAAATGTTTTCTCCCCCTCAATTGGTCGATAGTAATGAGGGATGCCAGCCTGTCGGGCTGGGGAGGGGTCCTGGGGCAGTTCTCTGCCCAGGGTCATTGGTCAGTTCAGGAAGCTTGCCTTCCGATAAATGGACTGGAACTGAGAGTGATCAGGCTTTGTCTGTCCCATTGGTCAGCGAGCCTGCGAAGCCTCCCTGTCTGGGTTCAGTCGGACAATGCCACGGCTGTGGCATATGTGAACCATCAGGGTGGAACAAGAAGCTCGGCAGCAGCTACGGAGGCGGCTCTGATCTTTTGGTGTGCAGAACTTCACATGCCAGCTCTCTCTACAATCTACATTCCAGTCGTGGAAAACGAACAGGCGGACTTTCTCAGCTTTACCTCAAGTGGGGCACACCAGAGGTGGACCTCATGGCCTCCAGGTTCAATCACAAGGTACAGGCCTTTGTGTGCAGAACAAGAGATCCGTTGGTGGTTGCCTTGGACGCACTGGTAGCACCCTGGGGTCGGTATCGGCTACTGTACATTTTTCCTCCTCCAAAGCTTCTACCGTGGGTTCTGCACAGGGTAGAAGCAGAGGGATTCCTGACAATCCTGGTAGCTCTGGATTGGCCTCAGCATCCTTGGTACGCCGGCGTGGTGCGGATGGTGACAGATGTTCCGTGGCGTCTTCCGCTTTGCGGAGACCTACTCTCTCAGGGGTCCATCTTGCACCCTGCTTTACCTTCGCTGGCTTTGACGGCTTGGCTATTGAGTCCCAGGTGTTGAGGGATAGGGGTGTCTCGGACTCCGTGATCCCTACTATGATTGAAGCACGTAAGGGTACTTCACGTAAGATTTATCATATGACCTGGAAGGCCTATATTGCCTGGTGCGAGACAGAGGATTGGAACCCCCGCTCTTATATAGTGTCCAGAGTACTGACTTTTTTGCAGCAAGGACTGGACATGAACCTGGCGTTAAGTACGCTTAAGGGTCAGATTTCGGCCCTGGTGGTTCTTTTTCAACAGCCCTTGGCGTCACATTCATTGATCCGTACATTTGTACAGGGTGTACGTCATGTGGCTCCTCGGATACGGTTGCCTCTGGTGCCGTGGGATTTGAATCTGGTGCTTTCTGTGCTGCAGAAGCCACCATATGAAAAGATCAGGGACATTCCCTTGTGACTGTTGTCGCAGAAAGTGGCCTTTCTGGTGGCTGTTACATCCGCTAGGCGGATGTTTGAGTTGGCAGCATTATCCTGCAAGTCACCTTACTTGGTCCTTCACAAGGACAAAGCGGTTTTGCGACCTTCCCCTTCCTTTCTTCCGAAGGTGGTTTCTTCTTTTCATTTGAATGAGGATATTATTCTTCCCTCATTGTGCCCGCAACCCGTCGCATCCCAAGGAATTTGGACTGCATTCGTTAGATGTAGTGAGGGCTTTGCAGGTGTATTTGATTTCTACAGCTTCTTTTCGGAAGTCTGATTCTTTATTTGTGCTGACGGAAGGGTCGCGCAAAGGCATGGCGGCCTCATCAGCTACCATTTCCCGTTGGATCAGAAAGACTGTGACTCATTCCACCAGGGCAGTCAGTACTTCCTGGGTGTTTAGACACCAGGCTTCGGTGTCTCAGGTGTGCAAAGCGGCTACTTGGGCCTCAGTGCACACATTTACTAAGTTTTGCAAAATTGATGTTTCAGCATCTTCGGATGCTGCCTTTGGCCGCAAAGTATTACAAGCGGCAGTGTAGGTGCGGATGGCGCCGTCTGAGAGGGCTCTTTTTGTTGGGTACAGTTGTTATAGTTTGCCCACCCCTCTTGATTGGCACAGCTTTGGGACGTCCCCATGTGTCATAAGAAGAGCTGGGTCTGTCAGTGAACGTAAGAGTAAAAGGGATTTTATTATAACTTACCGTAAAATCCTTTTCTCTGAGTTCACTGACAGACACAGCACCCACCCCTCTGTGGAGTTTGTACGACTTGTTACGAACTGATGTGTTAAGGAGAGCAGGGGGATTATATGCTAAGGTGAGGACGGCCCCCTGGGAGGGGCCAACCTATGCTTTTGTTTTATTTTTGCCTAGTCTACTCCTAGTGATATGAGCATAACCCCATGTGTCATAAGAAGAGCTGCGTCTGTCAGTGAACTCAGAGAAAAGTATTTTACGGTAAGTTATAATAAAATCCCTTAATTTGCAAAATTTTATCATAGAAACTAAAAAAATTGTTTTTTTTTTTTCAAAAATGTCGCAAAAAATAAAAAACCTAGAGGTGATTAAATACCACCAAAAGAAAGCTCTATTTGTGTGAAAAAAATAAATATAAAATGTTTGGGTACAGTGTTGCATGACTATGTAATGGTCATTCAAAGTGTGAGAGCGCTGAAAGCTGAAAATTGGTCTGGGAAGGAAGGGGGTGAAAGTGTCCTGTATTGAAGTGTTTAATGAACATTAAAAAAATGTACTTTTTTGAACAAAAAGACAATTAGACTGTTTTCATGAGGTCTGAAAACAGACAGGTGGATCTGATTGGAACCTCCATTTTCCACTATGAAGCAGTAGATGTAAACTGACTTGTGTCTGTTTACACCTGCCTACCTCCAATCTGATCTGATCAAGCAAAAACAAATGGAAGGGGATTGATTCCCTATCGTCTACCAGATTAGATCAGATGGCATGGGTGTTGGGTGAAAATGAACAACCAGTCTGTTTACATCTGACTGCCAATAGAGCAGAGCGAGACTTGCTTGTGTATGCTCTGCATAAACAAAGAGGACATGGACCTGTCAATCACCCACTCTGCTCTGCTCTGCTCAGCAGGGGATTAGTGGACAGATCCCCTGCTGAGCAAACTGGAGTTAAGTGGAGCCTGGCCCATGTGAAAAGGGCCTTAGGGCTCAGTGTAGGGCAATAGCAGAAGCAAATGCTGTAAGCAAATTACACCATAAGGAGAAATTTGACAAAAAGACACTAGGGAATTTATTTGAAAATCATAATCTGGTTACTGAAGTGATTCACTAAATAGGTTTATTTGAAATATTAAATATTGAATGGATAATGCATTTGAGGACTCCAACATCAGCCCCTTCACCAAGGCTTAACAAAATATAGGGTTAACACTCTGGTCACTCAGATATAACTAATGAATTAAGATTTGTTGCAGAGTGAAAAAAGTGAAGGGGTGTCATCAGCACACCAAGGATTCCTCAAAAGTGCCCAAAGCTTTATTTCAATGGTCACATAATAAACATACAGCAACACTTCGGAGCCACACAGGCCCCTTCATCAGCCAAGTGACACAGAGGCAAATTAAACACACACACACACATATTAATTCATCAGTTCCCAATTCAGTTTTGGAATAAACTTAAATTTGGACTCAAACAATTTGGTATGTCTATCCAATTTCTTGATCAAAGTTTGGAAAACACAATCCAGGGCAATTGTAGTAACCCCTTGGTTTGCAGAACACAAAACCATCATCCACTTCCAGCCCTAGGTTTCATCACCCTCCAACTACTGCTCCTGAGTATTTACTGTAAAAACAAAACACATGAGATTCATGCAACTTTCATCCAGGATTTACATTTTCCACTTGAATCTCTTTAGACTATGTACAGGAACTATGTAACTAAATGTCAGTGATGTGACACTTGTGTGAAAACATTTATAAACAGATCCCTAAGAGTAGTTACTCATGTCTGTTTTTGCTATCAAGTAAACATGATTGTGTATTCAATTTAGGTTTAAATAAAATAATGAAACATTTTGGAAGAAATATACAGCTTAGAAGTCCAGCACTTGAGGCCAATATGGCAAATATCTCCACAGCCACCATGTATTTCCCTTTAGTGCTCAGATAGGCTGGGATCATGGCAATCCAGACACTGCAGAACACCAGCATGCTGAAGGTGATGTATTTGGCTTCATTAAAACTGTCCGGTAATGTCCTCACCATGAAAGCCAGAACAAAACTCACAGATGCCAGAAACCCCATGTAACCCAACACAGAGTAGAACCCAATAACTGACCCTTCATTACACTGAATGATGATCTTGTCTTTATAAGAGTGAGTGTCCATTTCCTTGAAAGGGTGAGAAGAGGACAACCAAATAATACATATTATTACTTGAATGGATGAACACACTGATACTATGGAATTGGCAAGTTTGCTTCCAAGCCATTTCTTCCAGTAGCTGCCAGGTTTGGTGGATTTGAAAGCGATGTAAACCATGATTGTTTTAGCAAGAAGAGAGGAGATAGCTATGGAAAAAATGATTCCAAATGTCGTGACACGCAATATACAGGTTATATCCAGTGGCTCACCAAGGAACAAGAACACACAGAGGAAGCTGAACAAGATGGAGACAAGGAGAACAAAACTCAGATTTCTGTTATTAGCTTTGACGATGGGGGTGTTCAGATAAGAAATACAAATCCCCTTTATTAAAACAGTCACAATGCAGAGTAAAACAGAAACTGTTGTGAATACTTTAGAAATGCCATCAGTGTAGGAAAGGAATTCAAGGAGTTTTGGAACACACCGATCCTTCTGCTCATTGGGCCATTCTTCCTCTGGGCAATTCATGCAGTTCTCACTGTCTGCCAGAAACAATAGATACAATACAGATACATTTTTAATTGGAGTAATTAATCCAGTAATTTGTAGAGGAGCAGTGGTAGTGTACTGTGTGCATGCATGAAATTAAAATAAAATAATTAAATAGAATAGAAAATAAAGGAATAGAATAGAATGCAATAGAATATAACCCTCTTTTGAAATTGGAATTACAAATAGAATAAACTTGAATTGGAATAGAATAGAAAAGAATAGATTAGAATAGAATAGACAATAAAAGCATAGATTAGAATATAAAATATTAGAACAGTAGAATAGAAAATAAAACAATAAATAATACTACTACTACTAATACTGTACAAAAACATCTGTAACACTAGTGTCCCAGAACCATCCAATGTGAAATCTGAAAAATGGCAGGAAAGAATTGTCCAGTATTTAGATGTTTAAATGGAACATACTGTATATCTGCATTGTACAAGGGCTACCTGAGCTGGCAGAAAAAAAAAAATCCAATATTCAAATTGTTACTAATTCAAATTGATTTGAATTTGAAAACAAAATCAAAATGAGTACATAATATTCCTGCTGATGAAAAAAATGATGCTCATTCTTCTGTTATAAAAATGTTGTTTCTAGGTCAGGAGTACTACTCGTGCCCCATCAACATCTGTCACAGTGTACCTGTGCCCAAAAACATCTGTAGTAGTAATAGTAGCGTGTCTTCAATCAACATCTGTCAGAATTTAGCAGTGCAACCAATCAGCTGTCACAGTAGGAATGTTCCAGTGTGCAAAAACATCTGTATGACTAGCATCCCATCAACATCTGTGTGTACCAGCGCACACCCACACATCTGTCACACACAGGTTTGGTTGAAATGTTTTCTATTGCAGTAAAAATGTGTATTAGGGGGGCGTGACCTGGCCGCTTTTGAAGATGGCCTGTTGGAACCTGCTGCTCTGCTCCTCCACAGAACAAATGTGCACATCCAGCCTCTTCACAACCAGAAAACACCCTCTGGAAAGGAGGGCAATATTAAGGCACCACCTGACCATCCCAAAAAAAAAATGCAGCTTCAGGGATCCCGTAGGCTGCTAGATTTTTACACGAAGCCTGCACAGCAAGAACACCAACATGCCACTGGCCGGGAGCATGGAGACCCGGAGCAGCCACCGGATCAGCATACTGCAGCTTCCTCTGTATCGCTTGACATAGAGAACGAAATGGATCCCTCCTTTGGGCAATCCACATCTCCAGGAGACAGAGCTAAGAGGCTAGCTGACTTATCTGCACAATACCCTGATAAATAGCCTCCCAATAAGAAACAATATAGTGCTGGGACTTGTAGTCCCCCAACAGTCCGGTCAGCTCTACAATCCCTTGCAGCATACCACACAACTGATAATCCAGCCTCTGATTACTCTCTGAAAGCCATGCTACTATCCCTGCAGGCTGATCTTCATCAGGAATTAAAAAATCTCCATTAAACAGATGCAAGACAAAATTCCTTAGAGCAATGCACAGACCACATTGAGCAGCACTTCTCTGATGCCACCAAGGCCCACAATCCCATTGTGGATATACAAGATGACGAAGCCACTACTATTCACATGCTCCGCTTAAAAGTCGCAGACCTCGAAGACCACTTGCGGCGGAACAATATCAAGGTTAGGGGGGTCTCTGAATCCCTAGCCACCCCTTAAATAATACCAATGTTAACAACAAATGACATGCTCTTTGGCCATGCACATAGGATCCACAAACCACAACACCTACCAGCCTCTGTACCCAGAGATATCCTTGCAAGGGTACACTCCTTCCATGTTAAGGAGGATATCATGCGGCAGTGAGGTCCATGCGTTCCCTACCAGAACCCTTTAATAAGCTATCCCTATACAATGACATCTCTGCATCTACATCTCAAGCAAGCAAAGCCTTTGCCCCGGTCACCTCTGTACTGAACAAACACAAGTTAACTTACAAATGGGGCTACCCCACAAAACCTCTGGTAACTTATCGCAACCAACAAGTCTCATCTTGACACCTAAGGAATGCATTAAACATTTCAACAACTGGGGTATGAGCACCCTCCACCAACCCCCAAAGTGAGGCCATCCTCCAAAATTCATAACCCCTGGGACTCGCATGCTCCGGCTTAATCCGGCTTAATCCTGGGAGGCCCTCTAACAACATGGCTAATGCCAGAAAAGTGGACCCCTAAGGCTGGATTCCATTCCCTTTACTCAATTTGATAAGTTAGTGAAGGGGCAGAAGTACTCATGTTACCCCTTCCACGTTCCACAGTTTTTTTTCTGGTGTGCTAAGCACATCCGCTGGTTAACATTCAAAAGTGTAAAACTGTTAGAATTGCATTAATATTTAGCTTGTTTCATTAGCGTATTTGTACATCAAGCATTTTTTTGTGTGCCCAGAACTAGGGATGGGTCGAACACCCCCCCGGTTCGGTTTGCACCAAAACACACGAACAGGCAATAAATTTGTGCGAACATTCGAACCCTATTAAAGTCTATGGGACCGGAACATGAAAAATCAAAAGTGCTAATTTTAAAGGCTTATATGCAAGTTATTGCCATACAAAGTGTATGGGGAGCCGGGTACTTCCCTAGGGGACATGTTTTAAATCAATCAAAGATTTTAATAATGATTAAAGTGAAAAAATAAAAATTAAATATTCCTTTAAATATCGTGCCCGGGGGGTCCCCCTAGTCTGCCCGTAAAGTGGACATTTTTGTGTCTTTACCGATAACACTGGCTCCGTCTCAAATCCAAGTACATTTTGGAACGCCCACAAATCTGTAATAAGAGGGACTTGTCTGCAGCTGGGTGCCCGGGAAAAGAAAAAGAGAACAATTAATTCCTTTCTCCACCATATACGAAAACTTGAATTCCTGAATAAACAAAACCCTAATCTAGCTAACACAGAGTAATTAAGTAAGCTGAGAAATTATCTCAGCTCTTACCTCCGAAAAGGCCATGACTTCTACCTTAAGCGCCTCTGCCTCACCTGGTACTCCCAAGGGAATAAGGCGGGGAAATTCCTGGCCCAGCAATATAAATGGAGAGCAGTGCAAAACAGAATCCCATTCCTACTAAATGATAAGGGACATAAAGTAACAAACCCAAAAGACATAGCCGATGGATTTAGAGCTTTTTAGTCAAAACTCTACAACCTCTCACTTTCTAATTCTGAGCCCAGCCTCACTCCACAATTAATACAAGAATTTCTGGACCCCCTCTAACTGCTCTCAGTATCCCCATCTCAGCTTGAATCACTCGCCCAGCCACTTTCCCATCAAGAGATTCTCCAAGCCATCAAAGATCTCCTCTCCCTTCATTAATCAATACTATAAATCATATGCAGCTCAACTAGTACCTCACCTATGTAATACTTTAATAAGTTTTTATCAACAGGCAAAATTCCATCCGAATCCCTTGAAGTGAAACCTTGCCACGATCCAGCCAATTACCACTCCATATAGCTGCTTAACACAGATCTAATGCTCTATAGAAAATGATTAGCTACCTGACTTGCGATTTACATGCCTAACCTGGTCCACCCAGATCAAGTGAGCTTCATCCCCTTCTGACAAGCTTCAAATGGCACTCGTAGGTTTATAGACCTTATCTACTGGGCAGAGCACCACCACGAGCACGCAGAGAAGGCGGTCTGCAGTGTTAATTGGTTATGCTTAGACTCAGTCCTTCTGAAATTTGGTATTCAGGGCCCCTTCTGCCAAGCCATCCTGGGTCTCTATTCTACACCGAGCACAAGAGTTCTCACATCGGGCATGTTATCCACCCCCTTCCCCATCACCAACGGGGCCCAACAGGGCTGCCCTCCCTAATATTTGCACTGGTGATTGAACCACTGGCACAAGCAATTCGAGCACACCCAAATATCGCTGGCCTATCAGTTCATCAAACCCCTCACAAGATTGGCCTCTATGCTGATGATATAATCATCTGGCTCATCGATCCTTTGCAATCCCTATCCCCACTGTGTGATCTCTTACAACAGTTTAGTCAAGTATCCGTGTACAAATGAAATCATTCTAAATCAGCTATGCTAGGAGTCTCCCTATCCCCACAACTTAAAGCAGCTATTACTACCTCTTCCCCCTTTTCCTGGGCCCCCAGCTCCTCCATGATCTATTTAGGTATTCAGATAACTTCCCCTTCTACCCTACTTCTCTGTACTAACATCTCTCTTCTGAGTCAGAAATTAAAAGATATTGCCAAATCACTTCTTTCCACCAACACTTCTTGGGCAGGCCAAATGATCCTGTAAAAGATGTTCCTCCAGCCACACGGTCTATAATTCTTCAGGACTATGCCACTCCCGATACTACAATCAGACATAGCCATGCTTCAGCGGATAATAAATAACTTTATCTCGGCTGCACGCAAACCACGCATCAAAGTCTCTTTACTCAACACACCCAAGACCTATGTGGGCCTTGGAGTCCCTCATCTTCGTATATACTACAAATTAATAATTTTAGATCAAACCATAAAGCTATGGGACATGTCCTCATAGAAACCTTGGACCCTGATTGAAGCAAATGCCTTCGCTCAAACCCCTTCACTTTTATTAGCTGCCATTTGAATGGGATACCGCCCCACATGCTCCTTCCTTCCAACAGTTAACGCTATACTAGCCACCTGGAGATTGGTTCTACAAACCTCAAAAGGACTACGCGTACAGGCTCTTCACCAACTCCCATTATCAGCTCTGTCATTCTTATCACAAGATCTTCCCCTTCAGATATGGTCCTCAAAGTGCCTCTGAAAGATTGGAGACATGTTCCAGCATAACCAACTTTTATCCTTCCTCCGAATTAAGGACCGCTCACACAATACTTAGACTAAGGACATCCTACAATTTCTTACCTCAAACAACAACAACATTCATGGCATATCCTATCTGTATGGCCTACTAACAAAACCAAATCTGGAGGCACACACCCCAACTATAACCTACTGGGAATCCAAGTTACAAATGCAGATCCCTCCTACTATCTGATACCGAGCGCTTTGCTCACCCACCATGAGCTCTAAAAACATTTCCCACTGGGAAACCTCAATGAAGATATTGTATAGGTGGCACTGCACTCCTGTGAAATTAGCTTGAATGTTCCTGACTCACTCCAGTAAATGTTGGAGAAATTGAGGCATGGATGGACATATTTTTCATATTTGGTAGGCATGTCGTCTATGGGTGCTTTCTTGATGGACATCTTTGCACTTATTCAGGATGTTACTACCTACTTATTGACCTAACCCCACAAATGGCTCTCTTTGGACTAGGCCTCTCAAATTGGCCCTCAAAACTTCATCCCATTATTACACATATAATTATAGCTGCCCGGTTATCTATTGCTCGGCTCTGAAAAAAGACCTGTGCACCTGCTCTTCATTACATCGATGCTATCCTTAAAGAACACCTAACAATAGAATTTCTGTTTGCAAAGGCACAGCTGACACTTGATACATTTTATCACCACTGGCAATTCTGGCTTTCAGATCATAGAGCTCTGTCTTGTCCTTGATTAAAACTAACAAACACCAACTCTCACAGTAGGGTCCTCCCTTCTGAGAGACCCTATATCCTGGTTCATCTCCTGAAACGAACTGAGCCTCATGGGTTTGACTACTGATAAACTCACTATACTATTTCACCCTATACTACTGAGCACTCACCTACTCATCATCTATCTACTCCCTTTTCCCCTTCCTACCTCTCCCCCCTACCTATTCCTTCCTCTTGTTTATGCTCTCTTCTAGACATGTGCAGCTGAAAAAAATGTTTAGTTTTGCTTTGTTTTGATTAGTTTTTGACATAAGTTTGTTTAGTTAGATTTGTTTAATTTGTTTAATTCATTTTCGGAAATTTGTTTTGTTTATTCGTTTTCAAATTGATTTGAAAAGTTTTCGAATCAATTTAGAATAGTTTTTGAACTCAAAAAGTTTTCAAATTCGAATCGTTTTCAAACTCGAATATTTTTCAAATTTAAATTGTTTTCAAATTTGAATAGTTTTCAAATTGTTTTCCAATTTCCAAGGAGAACGGGGTGGAGTGGAAAGAGGAGGAATATAATTGAAAAAGATAGAATACAATAGAGGGGAATGTAACTGAAAATAAAAGAATATAATGTATTGGAGTGGAACAGAGCTGTTTTACTCTGTTGTATTCTATTTAGATTTGAGCGTACCCAGACTGTAAAGTTCGGGTTCATACCAGACTTTGGGGTGTTCGTGTCCCAAACCCGGACATTTGAAAAAAAGTCTGGGTTCGGGATCGGTATTCGGGTATTTTTTGTGCCTTTTCAACAAGTGTTTCACTCGTTTGCCCTTAGAAGCCATCACAGCCATGCCTACTAATGGCATGGCTGTGAATAGCCAGTGCATCGTGTGACCCAGACTATTTTTGTCGCTTGTTGAATAGCTGCAGGGCAGCCAATCAACAAGCGTTTCACTTGTTTGCCCTTAAAAGCCATCACAGCCATGCCTACTAATGGCATGGCTGTGATAGGTTAGTGCATCATGTGACCCAGTCTCTATATGAGCTGGAGTCACGTATGCCGCGTGTCACATCGTCTCAGGCTAGTGTAGGGAGAGCATGCTGCCGCTGTTGTGAGGGATAGATTAAAGATCTAATATGATCTCATCCTGCATTACAGACAGGTTCCTGGCGGTGCTGTCAGGAGAAAGCTTAGCATTCTAAAACCATCTGATACTGGACTAGGTACAGTTTACTAGTGCTGTGAGGGATAGATGAACGATCTAATATCATCTCATCCTGCATTACAGACAGGTTCCTGGCAGTGCTCTGATGTGAAAGATTGGTGTTCTAAAACCATCTGATACTGGATTAGGTACAGTTTACTGGTGCTGTGAGGGACAGATTATTGTTCTAAAATCATCTCATAGTGTTACAGGGAGAGGTTCCTGCTGCTCCTGTGAGGGACAGATTATTGTTCTAAAATCATCTCATAGTGCTAGAGGGAGAGGCTCCTGCTGCTCCTGTGAGGGACAGATTATTGTTCTAAAATCATCTCATAGTGCTATAGGGAGAGGTTCCTGCTGCTCCTGTGAGGGACAGATTATTGTTCTAAAATCATCTCATAGGGCTAGAGGGAGAGGTTCCTGCTGCTTGTCACGTACCTGATCCTGAAGCCGATATACTGAGAGGGACCCCTTTGCGGCTAACTGCAGTATACCCCTGAAGGTGATACAGGAGGTACGGTGCGTAGAGAAGCACTGGTTACCAGATGCATGAGTAGACTTGATCCGAAGCACTGGAATAGCAGGAAGTGCTGGGCTGTGGCGTTCGTCAGAGCTGCTGGTGGAACTGGTAACCAGAACAGAGTGGTCAGAAGGGTCATACACAGGAGGTCAATCACAGAGGAGCAAAGTTTGGGATGCAAGCCAGGGGTCAACACATAAGAACGGTAGCAAAGTCCATAAGCAAGCCAATAGGTCATGCACAGGAGATCCAGAGAGGCAAGGTCATGGGCAGGCAGGGATTCAGGTCGCTGGAGAAGGCAAGCCGTAGTCGGGGACAAGCCGGGATCGGAAGCCAAGGGAGCAGAGCAGAAGCAGATCCAAGAGCAAGCCAGGTCAAAACAGGAAACACAGAAACAAGTGCTGATTCAGGTGCAGAAGACTGAAGACAATCCAGCAATTTGCTGCAGTCAGGGGTTGCCTTAAATAGGGCAGCCTTTGAGCTCATTGGACACGCCGTGTGCCCGGATTGCGCCTGCGTCATCCCATTCTGCCGCGTCTGCGCACCAGCGTACGTTTGTTCCGATTGGAACGATTTTTCCGATTGTTCCGATTGCCACGAACGTTCCGATTTCTATTGGAATGAACGTTCGGCACTTCATTGTTACTTCTCTGACAGTGCCCTCCCAAGGGGCAGCCTCCGTATGCCCATACTGGCCCATTTCTCCTGGTACTTGTTCTGGAAGGCTTGAACCAGGCATGGTGCGTGCACATTGCTAGCAGGTTCCCAGGAATTGTCTTCCAGTGGGTATCCCTTCCATTTGACCAGATATTGTACTTGTCTGCCTCTCTTCCTCCAGTCCTGGATGGACTCCACCTCAAACTCAGTCTCACCTTCAACCGTGATAGGAGGTGGTGGTACTTCCTCTCTTACCAGAAAAGGGCTAGGCACAGCGGGCTTCAGTAGGGACACATGGAATACCGGATGGATCTTATAAGAACTGGGGAGGGCTAATTCAAAGGCCACAGGATTTATCATCCTCTTGATTTCAAAGGGCCCAATGAATCCAAGTCCAAGCTTCCGGGAAGGGCAGGTAAGCCGAAGATTTAAGGCTGATAACCAAACCTTGTCTCCTACTCCGAATGTAGGACACTCTTTCCTTCCTCTGTCATGGAATTTCTTGTAACTCATCTGTGCTTCCTTCATAGCTTCCTGGAGATGTACGTAGTTATACAGGAGAAAGTTAATCCGATCCTGAACCGCGGGGACTGATGCTTCTGGTATGATATTGGGCAAAAAGGAGGGATGTAACCCATAATTTGCCCAAAAAGGCGACTGGTTGGTAGCAGAATGAATGGAGTTGTATGCGAACTCCGCACATGGAAGGAATGTCGTCCTGCGAGCAAGTGCAGAAACAACGCAGGTATTGTTCGACTGTTTGATTGGTCCTCTCTGTTTGACCATTGCTCTGCGGGTGGAAGGCTGATGAGAGGCAAACCTCAATGGATAGGGATTTGCAAAGATCTTTCCAGAACTTCGAGGTAAATTGAACACCTCTGTCGGACACTATGTTGTCTGGTATTTCATGCAGCCTGACAATTTCTTTGATAAAGATCTTTGCTGTTTCAGAGGCTGTAGGAGTACCAATCATGGGTAAATAGTGTGCCATCTTAGAGAGGCAATCCACCACCAAGATGGTAGTGAATCCCTCAGAGGGGGGTAGATCAACATTAAAGTCCATCATGACCTTCTTCCAGGGTTGCTCGGGGGTGGGTAAAGGTCTCAACAACTTCCAGGACTTGTTGTTGGAGCCCTTCTTTCGTTGGCACACTGTACATGAGCTGATATAGTCCTTACAGTCCTGTTTCCAATTGGGCCACCAGAAGGAGTACTGAACAAGCTCTTAAGTCTTTTGCACCCCAAAATGTCCCGCAAGCTTGTGATCATGGAATGTCCTCAGGATCTGTAGTCTTATTGGCTGGGGGACAAAAATTTTATTTTGGGCCCATAATAAGCCTTCTTTTCTTAATATCTTGGGAACCTCTAGCTCTGAGCACTGGCTGGAAGCTTGCCGAATAGCCTTCATCACATCGGGCAGGATGAGGAGAAAATTTTGTGCCGTCGGGATAGTCTCAAGTTCTGAAGCCTCATGGGTGTCAGCGAACATCCGGGACAAGGCTTTCCCATTCTTGGAGCCTAGCCTGTAGGAGATGTGAAAGTTGAACCTAGAGAAGAAGAGGGCCCATCTGGCTTGCCGAGGTCTTAGCCATTTCGCAGTTCTGAGATACTGTAAGTACTTATGGTCTGTAAAGATCATGATAGGATGGGCCGCTCCCTCCAACAGGTATTTCCACTCCTCCAAAGCAAATTTAATGGCCAAGAGTTCTCTGGTCCCCAACATCATAGTTCCTCTCCGGAGGGGTCATTTCCGGGAAGCGAAGGCTATGGGGTGCAGAAGAGCTCTAGGTCCTTGGCGTTGGGACAGCACTGCGCCTGTTGCTATTTCCGAGGCGTCCACTTCCAACACATAAGGCAACGTTGGATCAGGGTGCTGGAGTACTGGTGCTGAAATAAACAGGGCTTTAAGCTTGTCAAAGGCGATCTGAGCTTCAGGAGACCAACAGAACTGAATCTGCTGTCGAGTCAACTGTGTGATGGGTGCGATAATGGCAGAGAACCCCTTCACGAATCTCCGGTAGAAGTTGGCAAACCTGATGAATCGCTGGACCCCCTTCCTGTCAGAAGGGGCTGGCCACTCTAGGATTGCTTTCACCTTCTGGGGGTCCATGGAAATACCACCAGTGGAGATTACCAGGCCCAAAAACTGGATGGAGGTCTTCTTGAAATCACACTTTTCTGCCTTGACATACAGTCCACGTTTCCTCAGGGTGGCAAGCACTTTCTTGACGTGAGTACGGTGAAGTTCCAAGGTGGCAGAAAAAATCAAGAAGTCATCAAGATAGACAATCACAAAGTTGTCCAGAAATTCTCAAAAGATATCATTAACCAGATGTTAGAAGGTTGCAGGTGCATTATACAGTCCAAGCGGCATAACCAAGTACTCATAGTGCCCGAAGCGGGTTCTAAAGACTGTCTTCCACTCATCTCCTTCACGGATCCAAATGAGGTTGTAGGCTCCTCGTAGATCCAATTTTGTGAAGATCTGAGCTCTCCGGAACCTTTGGAAGAGTTCCGGGATGTGTGGAAGGGGGTAACGGTTCTTCACGGTGATTTTATTAAGTTCTCTATAGTCCACCCAGGGCCAGAGGGTGCCATCTTTCTTTTCCACAAAAAAGATGCCGGCCCCTGCTGGAGAAGAGGAAGGGTGAATGAACCCCTTCTCTAGATTTTCATCGATGTAACCTCGCAGGGCTTCCAGTTCAGTTTCAGATAAGGGGAATATTCGTCCAATTGGGATGTCTGCCCCGGGTAACAGTTCAATCGGGCAGTTGTACGGCCGATGAGGTGGTAATGTGTCAGCTCCCCGTTTATCAAAAACGTCCATGAATTCTTGGTATTCCACTGCAACCTCTGGATATATGTTGGACTGAATTGTGAGACACATGGCAAGTTTACTGGGAGCATGAGCAAAGCAGTGCTGAAAGCAGTAAGTGGAGGAAAATAAGATTTCTTTATTGGACCAGTTTATTTGAGGGTCATGAGCCTGTAGCCAAGGAAGTCCCAGAATTACAGGAAACATGGGGGAGCTGATGATATCGAAGCATAGAAATTCTTGATGACCCAAGTCTGTGGTGGTGAAGACGGGCTTGGTTTCTTGTGTGACGGGCCCTAATCAGGGTAAAGAACCATAAGCGAGGCAGACCTGGAGACTTTGCTGCTTGTGGTGCAGGGGAATGCAGAGTCTTGCTGCCAGTGTACAGTCCAGGAAGCAGCTACAAGCTCCAGAATCAATAATTGCCAGAAGCCGGACTTCCTCTTTTGCCACTTGCAGGGTGACAGGAAGGACAAGGTGAGACAAGGAAGGACCAGCAACTTGAAAGTTCATTACATACTGTGGGGGAGACTTACTAGGTCTAACTGGGCAGTGGAGCAAGTAGTGACTGGCACCCCCGCAGTAAAGGCACAGGTTGGCCCGTCGGCAATGTTGCTTTTCTTCTGGGGTGAGCAGAGGGCGGATCACTCCCAACTGCATGGGTACTCCTTCAGGACCTTAATAAATAAAAACAGTAGTGCGCTAAAGTGTCCAGTGCAGCAGAACCATAATGTGCGATAATAACACAATTAAATCAGATATAAAACAGTTGCGCTAAAGTGCATAAGAGACTTGAATATAAACAGACAAAATAAATATGTGAAATTAAGGTGCATAAAATAAGAGTCACAGGCCGTATAGCCTAAAGTGTCCAAAAAGTTCTGAAACAAGCAAAACAGTTCTTATTAATGGGTGATCCAATATTCAGTCCAACACCCCTATGGTGAGAATAACTTGAGCCTTATCAACCAATGGGATTCACTAGGAGTAGATAAACCACCACCAGAAACACGCACACCTTGAAGTGTTTAGGAGCGGGGGAAGGTACCCTTACCAGAGATCCAGGACTCACTATCTCTAGTAAGTCATGCAACCTAGCAGATAAAACCCTGTGCGGGGTATATATGCAGACTTCTCCCTTCTCCGAATGGTCCGGCAGGATGACACCAACCACAATCTTCAAGTCAGGCTACCAACTCCACCAACTCCACCAGGTAAAACGTTATAAAAGAGAAGAAGGATCCAATCGTGTAAATCCGTAATGCAAAATTTATTTAAAACAAATTGGGGTACTCACATTTAAAACAAGTCATTCATGTGTGATAAGCCGGCTAGCACTTGAACATATGAGGGTTCCCATTCCTGTCCGAACGTGTAGGTGTGGTGACGTCAGCACATAGCTCCGCCCTACATGTTTCGTCATACGTGACGTCTTCCAGGGGCCTGGGACCCACTCCTTCAGGACCTGCCGTGGGTGTAACTGGATTGGGAGCAGGTGGATGAGCAGAGATGACCTTGGGAAGCATTGAGGTGGGTGGAGAGGTGCACAGGTAGTGGGAGTTTCAACTCAGGCCAGTTCATCTTTAAGAGTGTCTGAGTGCCCCTGCGGGAATTTATATTTAAGAGAGGCCTCATTCCACACCGTATCTGCAGACCATCTCCGGAAATCCACTGTATAATCCTTGACAGGGCATGTGCCCTGGAGCAGGGTATGCAATGCCACCTCAACGGTGGTGGTGCACTGGGGGTCATATATAGCTGTGCCATAGCCTTAAAGAAAGCATCAACAGAGTCCAGCGAAAGGCTCTTCTGCTCCAGCAGATTATGAGCCCAGGCCTAGGGTTCCTCAGACAACAGGGAAATAATGAACCCCACTTTCATAGTCTCAGAAGAAAATTTCCATGGTTGCAGAGCCTGGTACAGGAGACAGGCATTCTTGAAGACCTTGAACTTCTTCCAATCGCCCAGAAATCGCTTAGGAGTAGGGACCCTGGATTTGGGAGCTGGGAGGAGCACGTGTATCGCAGGGTTCACATGTGGAGGTGAAGCTGTGGAAGAGCTTGTTGTGGGTGCACCAGTATCAGCAGGAATGGGGGTAACAGTCCTGTGCTGGAGGCAACCTTCTAAATGGAAGTAACCATCTTGTAGCCGCTGGACTGCTTGGGTCAAGGCCCTAACTTGCTGACATAGGGCCTTGAGCGGGGAGCCACCTCTGTGGGCTTCTGACATGGCTGGATTGTACTGTCACGTACCTGATCCTGAAGCTGATATGCCAAGAGGGACCCCCTTGCGGCTAAACACAGTATAACCCTGAAGGTGATACAGGAGGTACGGTTCGTAGAGAAGCACGGGTTACCAGCTGCAGGCGTAGACTTGATCCGAAGCACTGGAACAGCAGGAAGTGCTGGGCTGTGGTGTTCGTAAGAGCTGCTGGTGGGGCTGGTAACTAGAACAGAGTGGTCAGTAGGATGAGCCGGGGTCATACACAGGAGGTCAATCACAGAGGAGCAAAGTCCGGGATGCAAGCCAGGGGTCAACACAGGAGAACAGCAGCAAAGTCCATAAGCAAGCAAATAGGTCATGAACAGGAGATACAGAGAGGCAAGGTCCGTGGGCAGGCAGGGGTTCAGGTCACTGGAGAAGGCAAGCCGTAGCCGGGGACAAGCCAGAATTGGAAGCCAAGGGAGCAGAGCAGAAGCAGGTCCAAGAGCAAGCCGGGTTAAAACAGGAAACACAGGAACAAGTGCTGATTCAGGTGCAGAAGACTGAAGACAATCAAGTGATTTGCTGCAGTCAGGGGTTGACTTAAATAAGGCGGCCTTTGAGCTCATTGGGCTAGCCGTGTGCCCGCATTGCGCCTGCATCGTCCCGTTCTCCCACGTCTGCACACCAGCGTACGATCGTTCCGACTGACACAATCGTTCCGATTTCTATTGGAACGAACGTTCGCCACTTCATTTTTACTTCTCTGACACTGCTCCAGAAAGGGACAGATTATTGTTCTAAAATCATCTCATAGTGCTATAGGGAGAGCTTCCTGCTGTTCCTGTGAGGGACAGATTATTGTTCTAAAATTATCTTATACTGCTATAGAGAGAGGTTCCTGATGCTCCTGTGAGGGACAGATTATTGTTCTAAAATCATCTCATAGTGCTACAGGGAGAGGTTCCTGCTGCTTCTGTGAGGGACAGATTATTGTTCTAAGATCATCTCATAGTGCTACAGGGAGAGGTTGCTTCTGCTGGTGTGAGGGACAGATTATTGTTCTAAAATCATCTCATCATAGTGCTATAGGGAACGGTTCCTGCTGTTGGTGTGAGGGACAGATTATTGTTCTAAAATCATCTCATCATAGTGCTACAGGGAGAGGTCCCTGCTGCTGTTGTGAGAGACAGATTATTGTTCTAAAATCATCTCATAGTGCTACAGGGAGAGATCCCTGCTGCTACTGTGAGGGACAGATTATTGTTCTAAAATCATCTCCTCATAGTGCTAGAGGGAGATGTTCCTGCTGCTGGTGTGGGGGGACAGATAATTTTCCTAAAATCATCTCATCATAGTGCTATAGAGAGAGGTTCCTGCTGCTGGTGTGAGGGACAGATTATTGTTCTAAAATCATGTCATAGTGCTACAGGGAGAGGACCCTGCTGCTCCTGTGAGGGACAGATTATTGTTCTAAAATCATCTCATCATAGTGCTAGAGGGAGAGGTTCTTGCTGCTACTGTGAGGGACAGATTATTGTTCTAAAATAATCTCATAGTGCTAGAGGGAGAGGTTACTGCTGCTATTGTGAAGGACAGATTATTGTTCCAAAATCATTTCATAGTGTTTTAGGGAGAGGTTCCTGCTCCTGGTGTGAGGGACAGATTATGGTTCTAAAATCATCTAATAGTGCTAGAGGGAGAGGTTCCTTCCTGCTCCTGTGAGGGACAGATTATTGTTCTAAAATCATCTCATAGTGCTATAGGGAGAGGTTTCAGCTGCTCCTGTGAGGGAAAGATTATTGCTCTAAAATCATCTCATAGTGCTACAGGGAGAGGTTCCTGCTGCAGGTGTGAGGGACAGATTATTGTTCTAAAATCATCGAATTATAGTGCTCAAGGCAGAGGTTTCTGTTGTTGGTGTGAGGGACAGATTATTGTTCTAAAATCATCTCATAGTGCTACAGGGAGAGGTTCCTGCTTCTCTTGTGATTGACTGATTATTGTTCTAAAATCATCTCATAGTGCTATAGGGAGAGGTTTCAGCTGCTCCTGTGAGGGAAAGATTATTGCTCTAAAATCATCTCATAGTGCTACAGGGAGAGGTTCCTGCTTCTCTTGTGATTGACTGATTATTGTTCTTAAAGCATCTCATAGTGCTATAGGGAGAGGTTCCTGCTGCTGGTGTGAGGGACAGAATTTTGTTCTAAAATCATCTCATCATAGTGCTAAAGGGAGAGGTTCCTTCTTCTGGTGTGAGGGACAGATTATTGTTCTAAAATCATCTCATCATAGTGCTCAAGGAGAGGTTCCTGCTGTTGGTATGAGGGACAGATTATTCTTCTAAGATCATCTCATAGTGCTACAGGGAGAGGTTCCTGCTGCTCCTGTGTGGGAAAGATTACTGTTCTAAAATCATCTCATCATAATGCTACAGGGAGAGTTTCCTGCTGCTGGTGTGAGGGACAGATTATTGTTCTTAAATCATCTCATCATAGTGCTACAGTGAGAGGTTCCTGCTGCTGGTGTGAGGGACAGATTATTGTTCTAAAATCATCTCATCATAGTGTAAAAGGGAGAGGATCCTGCTGCTCATGTGAGGGACAGATTATTGTTCTAAAATCATCTCATCATAGTGCTAGAGGGAGAGGTTCCTGATGCTGTTGTGAGGGACAGATTATTGTTCTAAAATCAGCTCATTCTGCTACAGGGAGAGGTTCCTGATTCTCCTGTGATTGACAGATTTTTGTTCTAAAATCATCTCATAGTGCTATAGGGAGAGGTTCCTGCTGCTGGTGTGAGGGACAGATTATTGTTCTAAAATCATCTCATAGTGCTACAGGGAGAGGTTCCTGCTGCTCCTGTGAGGGACAAATCATTGTTCTAAAATCATCTCATAGTGCTACAGGGAGAGGTTCCTGCTGCTCCTGTGAGGGACAGATGATTGTTATAAAATCATATTATGCTGCTACAGGGAGAAGTTCCTGCTGCTCCTGTGAGGGGCATATTATTGTTTTAAAATCATCTCATCATAATGCTACAGGGAGAGTTTCCTGCTGCTGGTGTGAGGGACAGATTATTGTTCTTAAATCATCTCATCATAGTGCTACAGTGAGAGGTTCCTGCTGCTGGTGTGAGGGACAGATTATTGTTCTAAAATCATCTCATCATAGTGTAAAAGGGAGAGGATCCTGCTGCTCATGTGAGGGACAGATTATTGTTCTAAAATCATCTCATCATAGTGCTACAGGGAGAGGTTCCTGCTGCTCCTGTGAGGGACAGAATATTGTTCTAAAATCATCTCATAGTGCTATAGGGGGATGTTCCTGCTGCTCCTTTGAGGGACATATTACTTTTCTAAAATCATCTCATATTGCTATAGGGAGAGGTTTGTGTTGCTCCTGTGAGGGACAGATTATTGTTCTAAAATCATCTCAAAGTGCTACAGGAAGAGGTTCCTGCTGCTGGTGTGAGGGACAGATTATTGTTCTAAAATCATCTCAACATAGTGCTACAGGGAGAGGTTCCTGTTGCTATTGTTATTGAAAGATTACTGTTCTAAAATCGTCTCATAGTGTACAGGGAGATGTTCCTTCTGCTCCTGTGAGGGACAGATTATTGTTCTAAAATCATATCATACTGCTAGAGGGAGAGGTTCCTGCTGCTCATGTGAGGGACAAATTATTGTTCTAAAATCATCTCATTATAGTGCTAGAGGGAGAGTTTCCGACTGCTCCTGTGAGAGACAGATTATTGTTCTAAAATCATCTCATCATAGTGCTACAGGGAGAGGTTCCTGTTGCTATTGTGAATGAAAGATTACTGTTCTAAAATCATCTCATAGTGTACAGAGAGATGTTCCTTCTGCTCCTGTGAGGGACAGATTATTGTTCTAAAAATCATATCATAGTGCTACAGGGAGAGATTCCTGCTGCTCCTGTGAGGGACACATTGTTCTAAAATCATCTCATCATATTGCTACAGGGAAGGTTCCTGCTGCTGGTGTGAGGGACATGTTGTTCTAAAATCATCTCATCATAGTGCTACAGGGAGAAGTTCCTGCTACTGGTGTGAGGGACAGATTATTGTTTTAAAATCATCTCATAGTGCTACAGGGAGAGGTTCCTGCTGCTCCTGTGAGTGACAGATTATTGTTCTAAAATCATCTCATTGTGCTACAGGGCGAGGTTCCTGCAGCTCCTGTGAGGGACAGATTATTGTTCTAAAATCATCTCATAGTGCTATAGGGAAAGGTTTCTGCTGGTCCTGTGAGGGACAGATTATTGTTCTAAAATCATCTCATAGTGCTAAAGGGAGAGGTTCTTACTGCTCCTGTGAGCGACAGATTATTGTACTAGAATCATCTCCTCATAGTGCTACAGTGAGAGGTTCCTGCTGCTGGTGTGAGGGGCAGTTTATTGTTCTAAAATCATCTCATCATAGTGCTACAGGGAGATTTTCCTGCTGCTCCTGTGAGCGACAGATTATTGTACTAAAATCATCTCATCATAGTGCTACAGGGAGAGATTCCTGCTGCTCCTGTGAGGGACACATTGTTCTAAAATCATCTCATCATATTGCTACAGGGAAGGTTCCTGCTGCTGGTGTGAGGGACATGTTGTTCTAAAATCATCTCATCATAGTGCTACAGGGAGAAGTTCCTGCTACTGGTGTGAGGGACAGATTATTGTTTTAAAATCATCTCATAGTGCTACAGGGAGAGGTTCCTGCTGCTCCTGTGAGTGACAGATTATTGTTCTAAAATCATCTCATTGTGCTACAGGGCGAGGTTCCTGCAGCTCCTGTGAGGGACAGATTATTGTTCTAAAATCATCTCATAGTGCTATAGGGAAAGGTTTCTGCTGGTCCTGTGAGGGACAGATTATTGTTCTAAAATCATCTCATAGTGCTAAAGGGAGAGGTTCTTACTGCTCCTGTGAGCGACAGATTATTGTACTAGAATCATCTCCTCATAGTGCTACAGTGAGAGGTTCCTGCTGCTGGTGTGAGGGGCAGTTTATTGTTCTAAAATCATCTCATCATAGTGCTACAGGGAGATTTTCCTGCTGCTCCTGTGAGCGACAGATTATTGTACTAAAATCATCTCATCATAGTGCTACAGGGAGAGATTCCTGCTGCTCCTGTGAGGGACACATTGTTCTAAAATCATCTCATCATATTGCTACAGGGAAGGTTCCTGCTGCTGGTGTGAGGGACATATTATTGTTCTAAAATCATCTCATCATAGTGCTACAGGGAGAGGATCCTGCTGCTCCGGTGAGGGACAGATTGTTGTTCTAAAATCTTCTCATAGTGCTATAGGGAGAGGTTCCTGCTGCTCCTGTGAATAACAGATTATTGTTCTAAAATCATCTCATAGTGCTACAGGGAGAGTATCCTGCTGGTGGTGTGAGGGACAGATTATTGTTCTAAAATCATCTCATCATGGTGCTACAGGGAGAAGTTCCTGCTGCTGGTGTGAAGGACAGATTATTGTTTTAAAATCATCTCATAGTGCTACAGGGAGAGGTTCCTGCTGCTCCCGTGAGTGACAGATTATTGTTCTAAAATCATCTCATTGTGCTACAGGATAAGGTTCCTGCAGCTCCTGTGAGGGACAGATTATTGTTCTAAAATCATGTCATAGTGCTATATGGAGAGGTTCCTGCTGCTCCTGTGAGGGACATATTACTTTTCTAAAATCATCTCATAGTGCTATAGGGAAAGGTTTCTGCTGGTCCTGTGAGGGACAGATTATTGTTCTAAAATAATCTCATAGTGCTACAGGGAGAGGTTCCTGCTGCTGGTGTGAGGGACAGATTAGTGTTCTTAAATTATCACATAGTGCTACAGGGAGAGGTTCCTACTGCTCCTGTGAGCGACAGATTATTGTACTAAAATCATCTCATCATAGTGCTACAGTGAGAGGTTCCTGCTGCTGGTGTGAGGGACAGTTTATTGTTCTAAAATCATCTCATCATAGTGCTACAGGGAGATTTCCCTGCTGCTCCTGTGAGGGATAGATTATTGTTCTAAAATCATCTCATAGTGCTACAGGGAGAGGTTCCTGCTGCTCCTGTGAGGGACAGATTGTTGTTCTAATATAATCTTATCATAGAGCTAGAGGTATGGGTTCCTGCTGCTCCTGTGAGGGACAGAATATTGTTCTAAAATCATATAAAACTGCTACAGGGAGAGTTTCCTGCTGCTCCTGTGAGGGACAGATTATTGTTCTAAAAATATCTCATCATAGTGCTACAGGGAGAGGTTCCTGCTGCTGGTGTGAGAGACAGATTATTGTTCTAAAATCATCTCATCATATTGCTAGAGGGAGAGGTTCCTGCTGCTCCTGTGAGGGACAGATTATTGTTCTAAAATCATCTCATAGTGCTAGAGGGAGAGGTTCCTGCTGCTATTGTGAAGGAAAGATTACTGTTCTAAAATCATCTCATAGTGCTACAGGGAGATGTTCCTTCTCCTCCTATGAGGGACAGATTATTGTTCTAAAATCATATCATACTGCTAGAGGGAGATGTTCCTGCTGCTCCTGTTATTACAGTTATTGTTCTAAAGTTATCTCATAGTGCTATAGGGAGAGATTCCTGCTGCTGGTGTGAAGGACAGATTATTGTTCTAAAATCATCTCATCATAGTGCTAAAGGGAGAGGTTCCTGCTGCTGGTGTGAGGGACAAATTATTGTTCTAAAATCATCTCATCATAGTGCTACAAGGAGAGGTCCCTGCTGCTGGTGTGAGGGACAGATTATTGTTCTAAAATCATCTCATAGTGCTACAGGGAGATATTCCTGCTGCTCCTGTGAGGGACACATTGTTCTAAAATCATCTCATCATATTGCTACAGGGAAGGTTCCTGCTGCTGGTGTGAGGGACATATTGTTGTTCTACAATCATCTCATCATAGTGCTACAGGGAGAGGTTCCTGCTGCTCCAGTGAGGGACAGATTATTGTTCTAAAATCTTCTCATAGTGCTACAGGGAGAGGATCCAGCTGGTGGTGTGAGGGACAAATTATTGTTCTAAAATCATCTCATCATGGTGCTACAGGGAGAAGTTCCTGCTGCTGGTGTGAGGGACAGATTATTGTTTTAAAATCATCTTATAGTGCTACAGGGAGAGGTTCCTGCTGCTCCTGTGAGTGACAGATTATTGTTCTAAAATCATCTCATAGTGCTATATGGAGAGGTTCCTGCTGCTCCTGTGAGGGACATATTACTTTTCTAAAACCATCTCATAGTGCTATAGGGAAAGGTTTCTGCTGGTCCTGTGAGGGACAGATTATTGTTCTAAAATCATCTCATAGTGCTACAGTGAGAGGTTCCTGCTGCTGGTGTGAGGGACAGTTTATTGTTCTAAAATCATCTCATCATAGTGCTACAGGGAGATTTTCCTGCTGCTCCAGTGAGGGATAGATTATTGTTCTAAAATCATCTCATCATAGTGCTACAGTGAGAGGTTCCTGCTGCTGGTGTGAGGGACAGTTTATTGTTCTAAAATCATCTCATCATAGTGCTAGAGGGAGAGGTTCCTGCTGCTCCTGTGAGGGACAGATTGTTGTTCTAATATAATCTTATCATAGAGCTAGAGGTATGGGTTCCTGCTGCTCCTGTGAGGGACAGAATATTGTTCTAAAATCATATAATACTGCTACAGGGAGAGTTTCCTGCTGCTCCTGTGAGGGACAGATTATTGTTCTAAAAAGATCTCATCATAGTGCTACAGGGAGAGGTTCCTGCTGCTGGTGTGAGAGACAGATTATTGTTCTAAAATCATCTCACCATATTGCTAGAGGGAGAGGTTCCTGCTGCTCCTGTGAGGGACAGATTGTTGTATTAATATAATCTTATCATAGTGCTACAGGGAGATGGTCCTTCTGCTCCTATGAGGGGCAGATTATTGTTCTAAAATCATATCATACTGCTAGAGGGAGATGTTCCTGCTGTTCCTGTTAGTTACAGTTATTGTTCTAAAGTTATCTCATAGTGCTATAGGGAGAGATTCCTGCTGCTGGTGTGAAGGACAGATTATTGTTCTAAAATCATCTCATCATATTGCTACAGGGAAGGTTCCTGCTGCTGGTGTGAGGGACATATTATTGTTCTAAAATCATCTCATCATAGTGCTACATGGAGAGGTTCCTGCTGCTCCGGTGAGGGACAGATTATTGTTCTAAAATCTTCTCATAGTGCTATAGGGAGAGGTTCCTGCTGCTCCTGTGAATGACAGATTATTGTTCTAAAATCATCTCATAGTGCTACAGGGAGAGGTTCCTGTTGGTGGTGTGAGGGACAGATTATTGTTCTAAAATCATTTCATAGTGCTGCAGGGAGAGGTTCCTGCTGCTCCTGTGAGGGACAGATTATTGTTCTAAAATCATCTCATAGTGCTATAGGGAGGGGTACCTGCAGCTCCTGTGAGGGACATATTACTTTTCCAAAATCATCTCATAGTGCTATAGGGAGAGGTTTCTGCTGCTCCTGTGAGGGACAGATTATTGTTATAAAATAATCTCATAGTGCTAAAGGGAGAGGTTCCTGCTGCTAGTGCGAGGGACAGATTATTGTTCTCAAATCATCTCATCATAGTGCTCAAACGAGAGGTTCCTGCTGGTGCTGTGAGGGATAGATTATTGTTCTAAAATTATCTCATAGTGCTACAGGGAGAGGTTCCTGCTGCTACTGTGAGTGACAGATTATTGTACTAAAATCATTTCATCATAGTGCCACAGTGAGAGGTTCCTGCTGCTGGTGTGAGGGATACTTTATTGTTCTAAAATCTTCTCTATAATTATCTCATAGTGCTACAGGGAGAGGTTCCTGCTGCTCCTCTGAGTGACAGATTATTGTACTAAAATCATCTCATCATAGTGCTACAGTGAGAGGTTCCTGCTGCTGGTGTGAGAGACAGATTATTGTTCTAAAATCATCTCATCATATTGCTAGAGAGAGAGGATGCTGCTGCTCCTGTGAGGGACAGATTGTTGTTCTAAAATCATCTCATAGTGCTAGAGGGAGAGGTTCCTGCTGCTCCTGTGAGGGACAGATTATTGTTCTAAAATAATCTCATAGTGCTAGAGGGAGAGGTTCCTGCTGCTATTGTGAAGGAAAGATTACTGTTCTAAAATCATCTCATACTGCTACAGGGAGATGTTCCTTCTGCTCCTATGAGGGACAGATTATTGTTCTAAAATCATATCATACTGCTAGAGGGAGAGGTTTCTGCTGCTCATGTGAGGGACAGATTATTGTTCTAAAATCATCTCATCATAGTGCTACAGGGAGAGGTTCCTGCTGCTCCTGTGGGGAACAGATTGTTGATCTAAAATCATCTCATCATAGTGCTACAGGGAGATGTTCCTGCTGCTGGTGTGAGGGACAGATTATTGTTCTAAAATCAGATCATCATAGTGCTATAGGGAGATGTTCTTGCTGCCCCTGTGAGTTACAGTTATTGTTCTAAAGTTACAGGAAGTGTGGTCGTCGTCCTTAGAGAGGGACATCGTGATACTCTATTGAAATCTTGTTATTGACATTGAGTGTCCCCGTCGTTCTTGTAGAGGGATATCGTGATACTACTAGACTAAAATCTTGTTATTAGACAGGGAGTGTGGTCGTCGTCCTTGTAGAGGGACATCGTGATACTACTCTACTAAAATCTAGTTGTTAGACAAGGGGTGTCCTCGTCGTCCTTGGAGAGGGACATCGTGATACTACTCTACTAAAATCTTGTTATTAGACAGGGAGTGTACTCGTCGTCTTTGGAGAGGGAGATCGTCATACTATA
>BLSH010289979.1:196087-206820 GCA_018402905.1 Glandirana rugosa | reverse complement strand
ATTATTGTTCTAAAATCATCTCATCATATTGCTAGAGGGAGAGGTTCCTGCTGCTCCTGTGAGGGACAGATTGTTGTATTAATATAATCTTATCATAGTGCTACAGGGAGATGGTCCTTCTGCTCCTATGAGGGCAGGATTATTGTTCTAAAATCATATCATACTGCTAGAGGGAGATGTTCCTGCTGTTCCTGTTAGTTACAGTTATTGTTCTAAAGTTATCTCATAGTGCTATAGGGAGAGATTCCTGCTGCTGGTGTGAAGGACAGATTATTGTTCTAAAATCATCTCATCATATTGCTACAGGGAAGGTTCCTGCTGCTGGTGTGAGGGACATATTATTGTTCTAAAATCATCTCATCATAGTGCTACAGGGAGAGGTTCCTGCTGCTCCAGTGAGGGACAGATTATTGTTCTAAAATCTTCTCATAGTGCTATAGGGAGCGGTTCCTGCTGCTCCTGTGAATGACAGATTATTGTTCTAAAATCATCTCATAGTGCTACAGGGAGAGGTTCCTGCTGGTGGTGTGAGGGACAGATTATTTCTCTAAAATCATCTCATCATGGTGCTACAGGGAGAAGTTCCTGCTGCTGGTGTGAGGGACAGATTATTGTTCTGAAATCATCTCATCGTGCTACAGGGAGAGATTCCTGCTGCTCCTGTGAGGGACATATTATTGTTCTAAAATCATCTCATAGTGCTATAGGGAGGGGTTCCTGCTGCTCCTGTGAGGGAGAAATTACTTTTCTAAAATCATCTCATAGTGCTATAGGGAGATGTTTCTGCTGCTCCTGTGAGGGACAGATTATTGTTCTAAAATCATCTCATAGTGCTACGGGGAGAGGTTCCTGCTGCTGGTGTGAGGGACAGGTTATTGTTCTAAAATCATCTCATCATAGTGCTAAAGGGCGAGGTTCCTGCTGCTGGTGCGAGGGACAGATTATTGTTCTAAAATCATCTCATCATAGTGCTCAAAGGAGAGGTTCCTGCTGTTGGAATGAGGGACAGATTATTGTCCTAAAATCAGATCATATTGCTACAGGGAGAGGTTCCTGCTTCTCTTGTGTTTGACAGATTATTGTTCTAAAATCATCTCATAGTGCTACAGGGAAAGGTTCCTGCTGCTCCTGTGAGGGACAGAATATTGTTCTAAAATCATCTCATCATAGTGCTACAGAGAGAGGTCCTGCTGCTGGTGTGTGAGACAGATTATTGTTCTAAAATCATCTTATCATAGTGCTGGAGGAAGAGGTTCCTGCTGCTCCTGTGAGGGACAGATTATTGTTCTAAAATCATCTCATAGTGCTACAGGGAGAGGTTCCTGCTGCTCCTGTGAGTTACAGATTATTGTTCTAAAATCATATTATACTGCTACAGGGAGAGTTTATTGCTGCTCCTGTGAAGGACAGGTTATTGTTCTAAAATCATCTCATCATAGTGCTACAGGGAGAGGTTCCTGCTGCTGGTGTGAAAGACTGATTCTTGTTCTAAAATCATCTCATCACATTGCTAGAGGGAAAGGTTCCTGCTGCTCCTGTGAGGGACAGATTATTGTTCTAAAATCATCTTATCATAGTGCTGGAGGAAGAGGGTTCTGCTGCTCCTGTGAGGGACAGATTATTGTTCTAAAATCATATCATACTGGTGTAGGGAGATGTTCCTGCTGCTGGTGTGTGCGGTGCATTTCTTGCACTAAAATAGAAATTGCGTCTACGTTGCTGTTTTCCAAAAAAAAAGAAGAATTTATAATTCTTGGTTTTTGTATTAATAAATAGTGATACATAGTACATTTGCGGCCAGAATGAGGAGAGCATCAAAGAAGGGACGTGGTCGTGGTGCTGCTGGTGTTGGTGCTGTTGGTGAAGTTCCTGTTGCAAGGAGAGGACATTGTCGATGTGTGCCAGCTACACGCACAAATGAACACCTTCCTCGGGTGAGAGTAGCCGACAGAACCTTCAACGTTATATGGTTCCTTCACATTGTCTCCCACCTGGTCCCTTGATGAATGCTCAGAGTTGGCACCTGAACCCCATGTCCATCTGTCTTTCACCTCAGCCAAGCAGTCTGAACCCCAAGTCATGCAACAGTCTCTTATGCTTTTTGATGACTCTGCTGGTGTGCTTTCCGTGGGCCATCCACATAGCCCTGCCCCAGAAGTGGAAGACATTCAATGCACCGATGCCCAACCACTTCTGGTTCAGGATGAGGACATGGAAACACCACCGCAGCACGTCTCTGATGATGACAAAACACATTTGCCAACTGCTGCAGCTTTCCACAGTGTGCAGACTGACAAGGAGGGAAATAGTGAAGGGTAAGAAGATACTTATTTCCTTCAGCACATAGTTGGACTTTGCGCTGCAGTATAAAAGCACTTTATATTTCATTGGTTTGGACTTTGCGCTGCAGTATATTAGCACTTTAAGTGGGAGATGATGTGGAGGAGGATGATGAGGTCCTAGACTCCACATGGAATGAAGGGCATGCGAGTGACGTGTGCAGTTTGGAGGAAGAGGTGGTGGTCGCACAGAGGCACCAGCACAGCAAAAGAGGAAGCAGACATTACGCCTGCTACTACCCACCGCACCCAAGGACCTAGCACACCAAAGGCAGCTCAAAGGCGTTCCCCGGCTTGGCAATCCTTCAGAAAATGTGCTGACGACAGCACACGAGTGGTTTGCACGCTGTGCAATGAGAGCCTGAAGCAAGGCATAAATGTTCTAAACCTGAGCACAAACTGCATGACCAGGCATCTACATGCAAAGCACGAGCTGCAGTGGAATAAGCACATCAAATTCCAAGAAAGGTCTCTGCCTCCACCTGCTTCCTCTTCCGCTGCTGCCTCGGCCTATTCCTCCACCTCTACAGTGCCAGTGTCACCTGCCACCCAGCAAACAGACCATGTGACAGCAAAGCCACCATGTCTGCCACCGTCCCCAAGCATTTCCACATGGTCCCATGGAAGCTTACAGCTCTCCATCTCCCAAACACTAGAGAGAAAGAGGAAGTACCCCCCTACCCACTCGCGATCCCTGGCCCTGAATGCCAGCATTTCAGATCTCCTGGCCTTTGAAATACTGTCATTCTGTCTGGTGGACACGGACAGTTTTAAATACCTGATGGCGGTGTCTGTCCCACAGTATGTGGTTCCCAGCCTCTACTGCTTTTCCAGGCGAGCAATCCCTTCCCTGCACAAACAAGTCGGGGATGAGATCAAGTGTGCACTGCGCAACGCCATCTGTGGCAAGGTCCACAGAACTATTGATACGTGGACCCGAAAGCATGGGCAGGGACGCTATATCTTAATAACTGCACACTTGGCAAATGTAGTGGCGGGTGGGCCTGAGGCGGCTAGCCGTTGGGCGCATGTCCTGCCGCCACGCAGGATTGCAGGGCATTTCTCGCACACCACTAGGCCGGGCTTGAGACTCAGTGGCAACAACCACTCATCGGTCTGTTGTTCAATACCCGTCCACAGCAGCTGTGCAGTGTGGGGTTTATCCGTTTATCAGTTTTAAAACAGCCCGCTGTCATTTCCCCCTGGATGTGCTGAAGTTGGTGTTGAAGGTGTTATGCTGAGCGGATGAGGAGGTGGCATAGGAGGAGGAAGCTCAGTAGGAGGAGGAGGCAAAGAGATATGTCCTGCAATCCTGGGTGGCGGAAGGACATGCGCCAAATGGCTAGCCGCCTCAGGCCCACCCGCCACTACATTTGCCCAGTGTGCAGTTAGTGAGATATAGCGTTTCTGCCCATGCTTACTGGTCCACGTAAGTGGTTATGTGGACCTTGCCACAGATGGCGTTGTGCAGTGCACACTTGATCTCATCCCTGACTTGTTTGTGCAGGGAAGGGATGGCTCACCTGGAAAAGCAGCGGCAGCTGGGAACCACGTACTGTGGGACAGACACCGCCATCAGGTTTTTAAAACTATACGTGTCCACCAGACGAAATGAAAGCATTTCAAAGGCCAGGAATTTTAAAATGCTGGCATTCAGGGCCAGGGATCGTGGGTGGGTAGGGGGGTACTTCCTCTTTCTCTCCAATGTTTGGGAGATGGAGAGCTGGAAGCTTCCATGGGACCGTGAGGAAATGCTTGGGACGGTGGTGGGCATGGTGGTGTTGCTGTCACATGGTCTGTTTGCTGGGTGGAGGGTGACACTGGCACTGAAGAGGTGGAGGAAGAGGCCGAGGCAACAGCAGAATAGGAAGCAGGAGGAGGCTGAGACCTTTCTTGAATTTTGAGGTGCTTATTCAACTGCAGCTCGTGCTTTGAATTTAGATGCCTGGTGATGCACGTTGTGCTCAGGTTTAGAACATTTATGCCTCGCTTCAGGATCTCATTGCACAGCGTGCAAACCACTCAGTCATGTCTTGTCGTCAGCACATTGTCTGAAGAACTGCCACGCTGGGGAATGCCTTTGAGCTGCCTTTGGTGTGCTAGGTCCTTGGGTGCGGTGGGTAGTAGCAGGCGTACTGTCTAGGGGATGGTCGCTCCACTTTTGCAACCTGCTTCCTCTTTTGCTATGCTGGTGCGTCTGTGCGACCACCACCTCTTCCTCCAAACTCCACACGTCACTCGCATGACCCTCATTCCACGTGGGGTCTAGGACCTCATCATCCTCCTCCACATCATCTTCCACCCACCCTTCACCACTGCCCTCCTTGTCTGTCTGCGCACAGTGGAGAGCCGCAGCAGTGGGCACCTGTGTTTTGTCATCATCAGAGACGTGCTGCGGTGGTGTTTCCATGTTCTCATCCTGCAACAGAAGTGGTTGGGCATCGGTGCACTCAATGTCTTCCACTTCTGGGGCAGGGCTATGTGGATGGCCCACAGAAAGCACACCAAGAGAGTCATCAAAAAGCATAAGAGACTGCTGAATGACTTGGGGCTCAGACTGCTTGGCTGATTTACAAGGGGCTGAGGTGAAAGACAGATGGCCATGGGGTTCTGGTGCCAAATCTGAGCTTTCATCAAGGGACCGGGTGGGAGACAATTTAAAGGGACTGGAAGCATTGTCAGCCACCCAATCTACTATCGCCTGTACATGTTCTGGCTTCACCATTCGTTGAGCGGCATTCGGGCCTACCATATAACGTTGAAGGTTCTGTTGGCTACTCGCACCTGAGGAAGGTGTTTCACTTGTGCATGTAGCTGCCACAAATGGACCATATCCTTTCCTTTCAACAGGAACTTCACCAACACCAGCAGCACCAGCAGCTCCACGACCACGACCATGTCCCTTATTTGATGCTCTCCTCATTCTGGTCACGAATGTACTATGTAGCACTATTTATTAATACAAAAAGAAGAAGAAAAAAAATATTCTTATTTTTTTTTTTTGGAAAACAGCAAAGTAGACGCACTTTTTATTTTTGTGCAAGAAATGCACCGCTCACACCAGCAGCAGGAACCTCTCCCTACACCAGTATGAGATGATTTTAGAACAATAATCTGTCCTTCACTGGAGCAGCAAGAACCTCTCCCTATAGCACTATGAGATGATTTTAGAGCAATAATCTGTCCCTCACAGGAGCAGCAGGAACCTCTCCCTATAGCACTATAAGATGATTTTAGAACAATAATCTTTCCATCATGGGAGCAGCAGGAACCTCTCCCTATAGCACTATGAGATTATTTTAAAACAATAATCTGTCCCTCATACCAGCAGCAGGAACCTCTCCCTATAGCACTATGAGATGATTTTAGAACAATAATCTGTCCCTCCCAGGAGCAACAGGAACCTCTCCCTATAGCACTATGAGATGATTTTAGAGCAATAATGATTTCATAGCACTATGAGATGACTTTAGAACAATAATCTGTCCCTCACAGGGGCAGCAGGAACCTCTCCCTACAGCAATATCAGATGATTTTAGAACAATAATCTCTCCCTCACACCAGCAGCAGGAACCTCTCCCTATAGCACTATATGATGATTTTAGAACAATAATCTGTCCCTCACACCAGCCACAGGAACCTCTCCTTATAACACTATGAGATGATTTTAGAACAATAATCTGTCCCTCATACCAGCAGCAGGAACCTCTCCCTATAGCACCATGAGATGATTTTATAACAATAATCTTTCCCTCGCAGGAGCAGCAGGAACCTCTAACTATAGCAGTATAATATGATTTTAGAACAATAACCTGTCCTTCACAGGGGGAGATCTAGGGGTTAACTGTGTCCCTAGATGTGTTCTAACTGTGAGGGGGCTGGGCTGTCAGGGGCATATAAGATCTAACTGATCCCAGTGACAGAGATCAGTAGATCTCTTACATGCCGCCTGTCAGAATGGGGAACCACTGTGTTTACATCAGCGGTTCCCCGTTCTTTTCCTCTGGCAGCTCATCGCGGCTCACTGGTGGACATTGGGTCCGCCCAAGCCGCGGGCACATTCCTCCAGATTACAGCGATTTGAGGTATGCGTCCACACTGTCACCGTAAATAGGCAGCGCGCGGTCGGGAACCGGTTAAACACCACCTGAGAGTGGGCTCAAGAGGGTAACAAAATCCAGTCCGGAACCAAGTCTGCCAAGTGGCTGGTAACACTTGGACCAGATTCCACCTTAGTCCACTCAAAATGAATGCATGTGGGGAGACAGATAGCGTCCTTCCACTACTGCGCCTCACATAACCTCACAATATGCATACACTGTTTTTAATGAGATGTTAATAAATTCTATATTTTTTAACTATTTTTAACCACTTCAATGCAGGACGTTTATACCCCCTTCCTGCCCAGACCAATTTTTAGCTTTCAGCGCTCTCACACTTTGAATGACAATTACTCTCTCATGCTATACTGTACCCAAACAAAATTTGTATCATTTTTTTCACACAAATAGAGCTTTCTTTTGGTGATATTTAATAACCTCTGGGTTTTTTATTTTTAGCGACATAAGTGAAAAAATTGCGAAAATTTAAAAAAAAAAAACACTTTTTTTATTTTCTATGATAACAGTTTGCAAATAAGTATTTTTTGTTCATACATTTGGGCCAAAACCTACACTGCTACCTATCTTTGGTAACAATAACCCAAAAAGGTGTATATTATTTGAAATGTGTGAAAGTTAAAGAGTCTACAAACTATGGTGCCAATCATTGAAAATTGATCACACCTGATGTACTCACCACCTATCTCATTTCTTGAGGCCCTGAAAAGTCAGGAAAGTACAAATACCCCACAAATTACCCCTTTTTGAAAAGTAGACATTCCAAGGTATTTAGTAAGAGGCATGGTGAGTTTTTTGAAGTTGTAATTTTTTCCCACAATTCTTGGAAAAATTAAGAAAGTATTATTATTTTTTTTTTGCACAAAATTGTCATAACAACAAGTTATTTCTCACACACAGCATATGCATACTTCCAATTACACCCCAAAATACATTCTGATACTCACCCCGAGTATGGCGATACCACATATGTGAGACTTTTTCACAGCCTGGCCACATAGAGAGGTCCAACATGCAGGGAGCACTGTCATGCATTCTAGGAGCAGAATTTTCACTTCTAATTTCCTAACGACCTATTACACTTTTGAAGGCCCTGGAGCACCGGGACAATGGAATTACCCACAAAATAACCCCATTTTGGAAAGAAAACACCCCAACGTATATTTTATGAGGCATTATGAGTCTTTTAAATGGTTCATTTTTTTCCACAAGTCTTCGAAAAACGTGGAAAGAAAATGAAAATGCTTTTATTTTTACACTAAGTGGTCAATTTATAAGATATTTGTAACACATAGTATGTACATAGCAAAAATTAACCCCCAAAATATATTCTGCTACTCGTCCTGAGTATGGTGATACCACATGTGTGAGACTTTTTCACACCCATACAGAGGCCGAACATGCAGGGAGCACTGTCAGGCGTTCCAGGAGCATAAATTACACATAAAATTTCATTCATACCTATCATACTTTTGAAGGCCCTGGAGCACCAGGACAGTGGAATTACCAACAAAATGACCCAATTTTGGAGAGCAAACACCCGAGGTATATTCTGTGAGGCATGGGCTGCAGATAAGTACTTGGGTACTCTGCTGGGTTGCATATAGGTACTTAAGTATTCTGATGGGCTGCAGATAGGTCCTCGGGTACTTTAATGGGCTGGAGACAGGTACTAGGGTAATCTGATGGACTGGTAAAAGGTACTTGGGTACTCTGATGGGCTGCAGATAGGTACTCGGTTACTCAGATGGGTTGGTAACAGGTACTCAGGTAATCTGAAAGGCAGGTGACAGGTACTCAGGTACCCTGATGGGCTGGTGACAGGTACTTGGGTACTCTGATGAGCTGGTGACAGGTACTCAGGTACTCAGATGGGCAGGTGACAGGTACTCAGGTACTCTGATGGGCTGGTAACAGGTACTTGGGTACTCAGATGGGCAGGTGACAGGTACTCGGGTACGCTGAAGGTCTGGTGACAGGTACTCTAATGGGCAGGTGACAGGTACTCGGGTACTTTGGTGGGCTGGTGACAGGTACTCAGGTTCTCTGATGGGCAGGTGACAGGTACTCGGGTACTTTGATGGGCTGGTGACAGGTACTCGAGTACTCTGATGGGCTGGTATCAGGTACTCAGATACTCAGATGGGCAGGTGACAGGTACTCTGGTATGCTGATGGTCTGGTGACAGGTACTCGGGTATTCTGATGGGCAGGTGACAGGTACTCGGGTACTCTGATGGGCTGGTGACAGGTACTTGGGTACTCTGATGGGCTGGTGACAGGTGCTCGGGTACTTTGATGGGTTGGTGAGAGGTACTCGGGTACTCTGATGGGTTGGTGACAGGTACTCGGGTACTCAGGTGGGTTGGTGACAGGCACTCGGGTACTCTGATGGGCTGGTGACAGGTACTCAGTTTATTTGATGGGCTGGTGACAGGTACTCTGATGGGCAGTTTGCAGGTACTCGGGTACTTTGATGGGTTGGTGACAGGTACTCGGGTACTCTGATGGGCTGGTGACAGGTACTCGGTGCTGATGGGCTGGTGACAGGTATTTGGTTACTCTGATGGGCTGGTGACAGGTACTCGAGTACTCAGATGGGCTGGTGACAAGTACTTGTTTACTGTGATGGGTTGGTGACAGGTACTTGAGTACTCAGATGGGCTGGTGACAGGTGCTTGGGTACTCTGATGGGTTGGTGACAGGTACTCAGATGTGCTGGTGGCAGGTACTCGGGCACTCAGATGGGTTGGGGACAGGTACTCGGGTACTCAGATGGGATGGTCACAGGTACTCGGGTACTCAGATGGGAGGGTGACAGGTACTCGGGTACTCTGATGGGTTAGTGACAGGTACTCGGGTACTTTGATGGACTGGTGACAGGTACTCGGGTACTTTGATGGGCTGTTCAGGTACTCCGGTACTTTGATGGACAGGTGACCGGTACTCTGATGGGCTGTGACAGGTACTTTGATGGGATGGTGACAGGTCCTATTTAATAGGTGTCATTGTGCTTGGTGTGTGCATCTGGCGGTAACAAGCTGTTACTGCAAACTCCCTCTCACACACAATCGGTGTGTGAGAGGGCGAACCCGGTAACAGCTCATTACTGCTGTTTGTTTACATCATGTGACCGGGTGTGATTGGACACAGCCTGTCACGTGGTAAAGAGCCAATTCCATTGGCTCTTTACACTGATCGGAGCTGGGCTTTGTCCGAGGGACAAGCCTCAGTCCTGATCGCTGCACTGCGCGCCCCTGAGGGCGCGTACAAGTGGCGTTCACGCTGATGTCAGTAGTGACCGGCTGTGATTGGACACAGCCGATCATATGGTAAAGAGCCAAATCTATTGGCTCTTTACCCCGATCGGGGGGGCACGACCCCAGGGACACAGGTTACAGGTATATGTCCACAGAGCCATTCATGTGCTGACATGGGGATCTAATTGTTCTAATCTCAATGCAAGGATCTTAACCCGATCAGAGCCCAGTGAACTGTTTGTAATTAGTTTGCACTCTATCTCTGTAAACAGTTTTGCACATCAGAGTAAAGTTAAAAAAAAATAATAACAACAATAAAACTGTAGATATATAAAAAAAGGATATACCAGTCTTATTGGATATCTGGCCTTCTGAACATGAGACACAGTCATAGCAGCAAGAGTGGATTGAAGATCCTGGTTTTTTTCTGTATCCAGGCAAACAAGCGTCCACACACCGAGACTCCAGCTTCTAAAAAGTAGTGAAAAAAAAAGTTTACTTGTGTGAAATAACATTGGAAATTCAATATTAGTGTGTTGCAAATCATTACTGTTATCCATTGCTTCTATTGCTCTTTAACCCCCCCCCCCCCCTTCAATACAGGGCACTTTCACCCCCTTCCTGGTCTCGTCGAGTGTGTCCCCAGTTCACGTAGGGGTAAGTGGTAAACTTCAGGCTTAAGTTCAGACTTAAAAACCGACTTAAGCCTTGACTTTACTTGGTCTTCTACGTGTCCTGGGTACACGTTAAACGGGGTCTTGACGAGGCCTCTACACACTTGACCGAGGTATCTCTCCGCCAGTGTTAGAGGATTGTACGTTAAACAAATTTTTAAAGGCACTAATTTATAGTGGTTTTCTTTCGAGATACACACCCTTTTATTAATATTTTTTAATTAAACCCACGTAGCAACGAACTGGTGCGTTAACAGTAAGTTTCAAACTGTCACGACTTTCTACTTTTAACCGGACTCGTCCTTCCCCCACTTTCACGGGACATAACTTCCCCCCCCCCCCC
>BLSH010289979.1:145080-156610 GCA_018402905.1 Glandirana rugosa | reverse complement strand
GTCACGGCCTAGTCAACCTCTAGGCTCCTACTCTACATCCATCCCCCTTCCCATTTTTTTATTTGATTTTAATTTATTTTCCCTATCCCCATTTATTTGTAGGGCACTTGCCCTAGTTTGAAGATGATTTTAGAACAGTTATATGGCTTCTACCGTTAATTAATACTTTTCAGACACAGTTTGAAGATGAACCACATTCATCTCCATTTTTGCATTTTTTATGTTTTTATTTTTTTAAAAATATTTAAAGTTATTTCCCTGTCCCCATTTTTTTGTAGGGCGCTTGCCCTACCCTTACCCCCATTTTACTTCCTTTTGCAGCCCTCTGGGGCTTTCCAGGACTTTGCTACAGCCATTTTTGTGCCTAAAAGTTCGGGTCCCCATTGATTTCAATGGGGTTCGTTGTCCGTGCGAGCGTTCGGGTTCCGTCCGGACCCGGACCCGGACTTTGTCCCGAAGTTCGGACGGACCAGCAGAACCCGAACTTCCAGGTGTTTGCTCAACTCTATTGGTGGATAAACAGACTTCAGTCATTACACCCTCAGGGTATGAATAGAGATTATGATCTCTATCTTTTTGTATGAACAAGTGTAAGATAATTGGTGTTTTAATTTTTTTTAAGCTGAAACAGGAGAGTTGGTAATGTTGATACCGGACTGATGAAAATTAGGAATGTTGCTGCACACCTCTTCAGATAAAGGAGAAATATAAACCTGACGTGGACCAGCTAGGGTGACTTATTCCATGCGATTTCGGATGTAAATGTTATGATAAACTTTTAATTGCTTATGAAGGAGTTTTCTGATAGTATGCTTACTACGATGTCTATCTGTGTTTTTCCATGTGGTGTGGGTTGATATTATGTTTGATGGAAAGGGTTAAATTAGGACTGAAGGGTTGATGGGGATACACCTGTGTGGCCGCACCCTGTTAAGTACTATTTAAGTTTGGGTTTTATGTGGAAGGGCACACATACAGCTTTGATGAAGAACAGGGATTGTTCGAAACTGTAAAGTTGCTGGATTGTTCATTTGTACATGAAGACATCTTTCTGAGTAAAGAAATTATTGCAGGATGTGTCCCTACATTTATTTTATTTTATCCTTACATAAAGTCATATATTAGAAGCTTTGAGGAGATCCCAGGTGACAGTAGTTTCCAGAATATGATCTTCTGGTCTAACATGAAGGTTTTTATTCTCCATTTCTGACTGTTCCACTTTCATGAATGACCCTCCAGAACAAAAATATTTTACACGTTAATGCATTCACTTAGGAATTAGCTCAAGCAGCAAATCATTAATTACAACAGACATTCTTTTTTTAGGATGCAATCACTGTTTGGCAGAAAATATCCCCCCATCTCCTTTGGTTTTTCCGTTAACATTTGTTGAGCTGGGTGGTGCTCACAGGGCCACCCACAGCTTGGATTTCAGCCTATTTCTGCTCTTCTGTATGGCCAGCTTTACTTTTCTATTAAAAAGTATCCACCCAGTGGAGCTGCTATCGGCCAAAGTGGGACTTGTACTTAGTAAGACATAATGCAAATTATACCTTTTCCCTGTTCAGACATGAGATCACAAAGTCTAACAGGGGGAAGTCTCAGTACCATTTCACTTTGCAGCCCTGAGATATGATCAAATGCAAAAAGCTGCAAAAAATGCATATTTCCTTCCCCATGTCCCCTCCCCAACTTTCTCTATTTCAAGATAAATAACACAATCATTAGTCCATCCCCTCATGCCAGCATGCTAGGTGTAATTCTGGACCCTGTCCTCTCCTTTTGACTTTACAGCCAAGTACTGTCCAAATCTTGCTGTCTTAATATACCTCTGTAACATCTCAAAAATACACCCCTTCTTACCAATGACACCCCAACATACCAATTCACTCTCTTGCTATCCCTCACCTTGATGATAGGAACTTCTCCCTCACTGGCTTACCTTTACACAAGTTACCCCATCTAAAGTGCTGCTGATAGACTCATCCACCTTATCAACAGCTCATAACCACAAGCCCTCTGTGGCAATTCCTCCACTGGCTTGCGCTCACCCAACACATACAATTCAAACTACTAATAACAAGAGCTCTGCCCTGAGGAGCTACATCACTAAAATAATCTCAAAATACCATTCAAACCATCCTCTCCACTCCCCCAAGACCTCCTACTCTCCAGTTGCCTCAGCACCTTCTCTTATGCTTGCCTCAGGACTTCTTTGGAACCCTCTCTCATCCTTTGGAATGCACTAAGGCAGCCCATAGATGGTGCAAATTTCTGTCCTGCAACCTCTAAATTTTCATGATTCCCCCATCAACATAGACAGTGATGACAGGGGAATCCATCCTGCCGAGCAATTGTTTTCTCCTGGTGAGGGGCAGGTGAGGATGCCAGGAGAAGACAATGGTTATCACTAGCGCCTATAGCATCCGCTTGTGATAATCGGAAGCAAATCCAGCAGGGTGGTTGTACCCAACTCGATTGATCGATCATCTTGGTACATTGAGTGTGCCCATTAATGGTTCGAATCTCGGCTGGTTCCTGCTGAACCGGCCCCTAGATTCGAACCATGTATGGCCAGCCTAAGGCAATCTTTTTGGCTATCTCCTGCTCTGTCTTCAGGCAATCCCTGAAAACTCATCTGTTCAGGGAATCCTGTCCTGTCACAACCTAAAAACTATACTTTTATTTTCTCCAGTAGCTCATCTTACACATCTGTTAACATTTGTATCAGTTGCAGATTCCTTTTAGTTTGTGAGCTCCCATGAGCAAGGCCCTCTTAATCCTATTGCATTGAATTTTATTGTAACTTTACTGTTTCCCTGTATTTTGTAAAGCACTGTTCAAACAGTTGGCGCTATATAAATTCTGTACAATAATTATAATACAGTCCAAGACATTTAGTCAAAGTACTCTTAAAAAAACCTTCTTATGTTTATATACAAAAACTCTTGACAAACTTTTTCACTATACTTTTTTACCTGATTAAATCTGTTAATATTAAAACTGTGATTAAACTTGCTGAAAACATGTATTGCTTCGGCCATAGCTTCTACTGCAATATACACTCGTGCAGATTCTAGGCAAAGCATTTGTATGTAAATTTTTGAAAAATAGATACTTAATAAACTCTTTCTAAAAAAAGTACCATTTTGGAAATAAATATTTTTCCCATTTTGAGTTGATGTTATATTGTAAAATGTAACGATCAGATCATCCATCAGCAGCTGAGTTTGTGAATGTCTTGACAATAGATTGTCATCAAACTGACTTTCATCAATAAGAATTTGTGGATCAGAAAACTGTAAAGACAAACATGTAATAAAACGTGTTAAAAGAGTTATTATCTTTATTTCACTTAAAGTCCAGCCTGGGGGAAGGATAAGCATATTGTTTTTATTGAACTGAGAATATTCAAAAAGGTACGGAATAACATTTCTTGTGAAGGAACCACAAAGTATTAAAACTTTACAATGTACTTTACTAAGTGTGTCTCTCCACTGATCCATTGTAGCAGAATTCACAGTCATCCTTTTTTCAAAAGCCACACAAATCTCCTGGGAAGCCAAATGTCTCTTCAGAATTTTCACTTCATTCTCTCCGGTATCATTGTCTGAAAAAAGTATTCCAACCCAATTCCAGCCAAAATATTTCATTAGTTTGGAAATTGCTAAATATTGAACATAATCATTCTGAACGGTCTTGAAAACATGCTGATAAAGGCGTCTGTCACTTAACGAGTCATCAGTGGCTCCATATACGATCTGAAAAGATTAACTATTAGCTATAATGTTTCAGATTACAGTCATATCCAGCTGCCATTGAAATTATCATTGAACACTGCACTGCACAAATTAAAGATACGACTGAATACATTGCAGGTGCATTAAAACAAAAATGTCTTACAGTTTTTTCTATATAGAATGCAGCCAGAGAGAGAGTAGAAAAGCCTGCCCCCTGCCAGCATGATGTAGAGAAGGATCCTTGCTCTCTGCATTGAAACAGTGGTCTGCCTGCAAAGGTACATTACATCCCCTGTTGTGTCAGATATACAGGATAACTCTCCAGCAAGGGTCATAAGTATTATACAATATAGGTTGGACTTATAGGCGGGGATGCTTGACCTCTGCAGAAAGATAACCACTTTCCTTGTTCAAATATTTTATTATAAGAAAAAGTGGGGTTGAATGACCCAATAGGATACAGAAAAAAGAAGGGGGGGTTGTCCCGATACATAGAGATACAAAGACCTAAAATAGGGGAGGGGTGACAAGTATTAAGGTACAGTCATAACAATTATGCTGAAGGCATAGTACATCTGTTTGGCATTAAAACCAAGATTTGTGTGCAGGAGAAATATTGTTCACAATAGTGGGGTTCAGTATGATTAAGTGGAAGGAAGGTTATGCATGTGTGTAATTTGCATTGTTTAAGGTTGTTTAGGGTGTGCAGTAGGTGCTGAACCAGTGAGATAGGAGGTTGGCTGTGCATCTGTTGAGGTGTTATGGAATTATTAGCTCTGTCGTAGATCGAGCTTTGGAGTATGGCTGTATCTGCTAATGGCAGATCGTGGGTGCTGTCCCCCCAGTAGGGGTGTGAAAGAGGCAAACAATGTAGGTAGGAGAAAGTAAAGAAGGGGTGAGAAAGGATAGAAGGAGGTTAGGGGGGAAGGTTAGAGGGGGACGCCGGGAGGGGGGGCCCAGTAGCGTTGAGGGATGTCTTGGTGCCATGATTTCGACATTATATTTTTAGGGGAGAAGAAGACTGTTGTCAAAGTCTGACGGGAGAAAATTATGTACCCATGGTTGCCATAGTCATTTAAATTTGGGGATTGAGTCAAGGATGGTCGCTTCTATTTTGGCATGTATCATGACTTTGGTAACTCTATGTTTAGTCTCCAAGATTTGCAGTGACGCTGTCTTCCATGCCTTTGAGATCATCTGTTTTGCGGCTGTGGTTATCTGAAGTAGCAATTTAAATTGTAGGTGGGTGACCTTAGGAGGATTAACATTGAGTATGGTGACAGATAGGGTGGCTTGGAGGGGCATGTCTACTAGGGTTGAGATAATGGAGAATATGTCTCCCCAAAATTTTTGGACAACGGGGCTGTCCCACCAGATGTGGAGGTGTGTGCTTCTGTCGGGGCATCCTCAAAAGCATATGGGTAGGTATGAAGGATGGTATTTGGTTATTTGGGTGGAGACTAAATACCAACGTAGGAGTACTTTGTAATTTGCTTTGGAAGCTACAATGTTTTGTGATGCTGACTTGGTAGCCAGATGTCGGACCAGTCTTAGACCTCTAGCTGCTTGCCTATTTCTGCTTCCCATTTGTTAACATAAGAGAGGGAGGTGTGGGTGGGGTGGGGGGGGGGGTCTAACAGTCACATGTATAATAGGGAGATTAGTCCATGCATATGGGGCTCTTGATCGCATGCTTGTTCAAAGATGGTCTTGTTAGGTATGTGGGGGTCCGTGCGTATGCATGGGGTAAAGAAGTGTTTGAGCTGTAGGAAGTGAGAGATAACTACTTTCATACAAAGAACAGTGACTCTTCTCTTTCTTTTCCAGGAATTTTATTATGTTTTACAATGAAATTACAAAGAAACAGTGGTACACAAAGGAGAGGGATACATTATTGTGCAAGGAAAAGCCAAAATAAAGTATGAGACATGAAATAAATCATACAAACAAATACTTGGGGGGCACACCCTAACAATGCACTACATTAAAGATGGTGCTGGTATAAAACCATACAAACAGAACAACATATTACAGCGCACACATACAAAAATAACATTTAACTCCTGCAAGGCTATTTAAAAGCACCTAAACATTTAACCACTTCCTTACTGGGCACTTAAACCCCCCCTCCTGCCCAGACCAATTTTTGGCTTTCAACACTGTCGCATTTTGAACGACAATTGGACAGTCATGCGACGTTGTACCCAAACAAAATTGTTATAATTTTTTCCCCACAAATAGAGCTTTTTTTGGTGGTATTTGATCACCTCTGCGGTTTTTATTTTTTGCGATATAAACAAACAAAGAGCGATGATTTTGAAAAAAGAACAATATTTTTTACTTTTTTGCTATAATAAATATCCAAAAAAAATATAGAAAAGAAAACTATTCATCAGTTTTGGCCAATATATATTCTCAGCGCATTTTGATTGGTTTGCGCAAAAGCAAACGCGTCTACAAACTATGGGAATAGATTTATGGCGTTTTTACAATTTTTTTTTTTTACTAGTAATGGCGGCGATCTGCGATTTTTATCGGGACTGCGATATTGCAGCGGACATGCCGGACGTTTTTGACACTTTTTTGGGACCAATGACATTTATACAGCGATCAGAAATTGAAATGTCCACTGATTACAGTATAAATGTCATTGGCAGTGAAGGGGTTAACCTGCAGGGGCAGTGAAGAGGTTAACAGTGTTCCCTGGGTGTGTTCTAACTGTGGGGGGGATGGGCTGGTCGGGACATAACAGATCTAACTGATCCCAGTGACAGTGTCCCATTCACAGAACGGAGTACTGCTGTGTTTACATCGGCGGTTTCCCGTTCTGAGGCTGCTACAAGTGATGGGCGGGTCTCGGGTGGACATCGAGTCCGCCCGACCCACGGGCACGCCCACGCAGCATGCGGCGGCCTTGAGAGCGTGCCGCCGCAGGCTGCGAGTATGCGCAGGGAGCGCGCACGAAGCAGTACGTCCATAGACGTCCGCCCGGAATTTCAGAGCCGCGCTGTAGCTGTCTTTCGGCTATAGTGCGGTCCTGAGCTGGTTAAAGTAAATATGCTCAAATATGAGGATTTGGTCACACTATATAGGTATAAGTACCCCATTTTCAGTGGGTTCTACACTAAACATAGAATGAAAGATCCTGTCTCATAACCATGGGAGAAATACACTCTTTATGGGAGAACTAAATGACTTCTCCCATAACTCAGGTGGACACTGATTAGAGGTAATAATGGGGTGATGATGGGGTGCTCCTGCCCAAGAGACCTGACCAGATCCAGTGGGCTGGAGCACCCCACCCTCCCCCCATTATTACCTCTAATCAGTGTCCATCTGAGTTATTGGAGGAGTGTTTTAGTTCTTCCATAAAGAGGAGTGTATTTCTCCCATGGTTATGAGAAAGGATCTTTCATTCAATGGTTAGTGTAGGACCCACTGAAAATGGTGTACTTTGATGCAGTAGTGGGCTTAAGAACTTTATGCCCATATAGTGTGCCCAAATCCCCATATTTTTTGCATATATGCTTTAAATGTTTAGGTGCTTTTAAATAGCTTTGCAGGAGTTAAATGTCATTTTTGCATGTTTGCGCTGTAATATGTTGTTCTATGAAATAAATCATGTTGCCTATGTCTTACATCAAAAGAGGTACAGCAACAGATACAGTATATGTAGAAAAGGAAGACAGTGTCCATACGACTTTGTCAGAAATAACTATCGGGTTATGTGGATACCTAAACTGATTTGTTAGAGGAAGTCATGATATTTGCTGCTCTAATAATCTGTAGAGGTGTAGCTATTGCCCCCTTGGGGGTTGTTGAATGCTGTGGTCAGGGGCGTAACGATAGGGGTTGCAGGGGTTGCGATTGCAACCGGGCCCCATGCTCCAGGGGGCCCACTGGATAGGAGTGATGACGAGGGTGGCATTTAGAAGTTTTATTTATTCCATTTTCCTCCTAATGCAGGAGATTGGTTCCTCTATATGCTGCCCCTGCCGCCCCTCCTATCCAGTTTACTTGTCTTCTGCTGTTCCCAGGGTCCCGCTGCGGGACCGTAATAAAGGGACCCGTGATAGGAGTAAGGGGCCCCAGGATCAGCAAGAAGAGGGAAGGGCCCTGGCCAGAGGTCAGGGGGGCCCTTCCTAATTTCTTGCACCCGGGCCCTGAAGGTTCTAGTTACGCCTCTGGCTGTGGTTCACCTGATCACACTGCCCTCAGTCACATTTCTTTCTCACACCCGGAGTCACAGAACAGGCTGGTACTTTGTTTTTTCATTTTTATTAGGGGATTGAACTTGGATAGGGTAGGGGTGATTATGGGATGCCCACGGATCAACTATATACATCACAGTATATACACTTCCCCTTCTTCACTCCAGCACAAATACTTGCTGCACGGGTTACTCATTATTACTCTCTCCAGCACAATCACTTGCTGCACAGTTACTCATTGTTCCTCAGACAGTATCGGTAACTCTCTAGGATTTCCTCTCCCAGGAAGTACATCAGCATCGGGTGATATCACCACCTATTGGTGATAAGTGGGTGTCCTGGTCTAGGTGGTAGATAGCCTGCATAAAAACAACTGTTGGATATTAACTGTGGCTCCTGCAGTAGGCTCAGGTGTCACTGTGGGTTCTGGCTCTGTGATGAGAGGAACTCCCTGGTTACTTGACCTTCCAATCTCCCATTCCTCTTCTTCCTCTGAGCTGGACACGGGAGATGACCATTCTGTCAGTCTCTCTAATGACCCAAACTCTGCCTGCAGTCTGGGAGAGCCTAGATCCAAGACCCGGCCCTCACCTTCCCTATCTGGCTCACCTGAGAAGGCATCTCTCTCTGGCAGCGGCTCCTTCAGGGTTGGGTATGACAAGGGACTTAGGGCTAACCGGCACATCAGGGACTTTAACTGGTTCCAGTATGGCAGTACATACAGGTATCAGGTTCCTGGCCAGGTCAGAAGCCTCTGCTGCTTCTTCTTCCTTGTCCTCTGTATTCATGGGGTAGTTGTCAGGCCGCAACTCTACCCCGCCTTTGGATGGTGACACCAGGCCTGCTCCAACCTTCCACGACTTCCGTGACTGTGGATGACAGACTTCCATGCACAGGTCCACCGTATAGTAGCATGGCTCCTACTGTGTGGATACCAGCTGAGTCAGCAGCATGTCAAAATAGCCACACCAGGCCCAGGCAGTGACCTCTGCGGTTGGCATCCGACACTCTGGGCACAGTAAGCATAGCCGCTCGGCCCCCTCTATCACTTCCAGGTGCGAGTCCCCCATGCCACTGCAATCAAACATCCGTGTCCACGAGTGTCCACTCTGGCTTGTCAGACAACCACGATAGTGCAGGTAACATTTTGCCACCCCCGCCATCTTCAGCTGCCTTGTGGTGTGTCTCCTAGACCAGGAAGCTGCTGTCTCCTCTATGGTGTGGCACCATCCCCTCATTCCCAGACTAGCTGGCGCCACAAGATCTGGTAGGCGAGCTTGTTCCTGGTCACGCTGGTGATACTATATCACCCACCCCCCCAACTTAGTATATACCACAGGTTTATTGGTGATTTAATAATATTCTGGGAGGGAGAGGAACAAGATTTAAACACCTTCCTGACAACTAACAACAAAAATCTCAAACTAACTTGGGAAAACAGTGTTTTTTTTTTTTTTTCTTACCACTTCAGTAGACTGCCTTCTGAGTAGTTTTCACTTTAATATTCAAGTCAGTTTAGGCTCTCGCCTCATCATTGTGGTAAATTTTTCTTTTCGCCTTTACTTTACTGTTAAAAATGTAAACAGAATAAGGGGTGGATGGCCATTCCACCCTCCCCCCCAATAAGTATAACAACAGTATTTACTCCAATTACCCTAATCCCTGCTTCTACCCTCCTATAATTATGTCCCTTACCCCCCCCCCATCCTTTCTCCTAATCTCTCTTCCCTTTTTCTCCTACCGCTTTCTTTTTTCTCCGCCACTACCTCTGTTTGCTCTATTTTACCCCCTTTGATCTATTATTGACTTATAGTCGCTCGACTTTCTGAATTCCATCCATTTCCCCCAGATCTTTTGGTATTTATCGAAGGAGCCATCCCCTATATGTATTGCTTCCTCCATGGTCCTCATCCATTCTAATTTCCCCATCCATTCCTTCATTGGTAGGGCCTCTGGGGCCTTCCACAGTCTCGGTATCAAGCTCTTTGCTGCGTTAAGAAGAAATGGAACTAGTGTATTTTTGCATTGCTTTATTGGGCTTTTTGTCGCATGGAATAAGAATTCCCAGGCCTCCCAATTAATTTGTATCCCTGTAATTGTATACATTTTCCCTATGATCTCCTTCCAGTATTCTTCTATTTTCGGGCATTTCCACCACATGTGTGCGAAGGTGCGTTTCACATCCCCTCCAACAGTTCGGAGATGTCCCGCTGTTCACCTTTCCCATCTTCTGCTGTGTCATGTACCATCTGGCCATCAACTTGTAATTCATTCAATTTGTCCCCTGATCCCTCGCTGATGAACTAGCTAGCCTTAAGATCTTTTCCCTATATTCTCCCTGTGGCATGCTTCCCAACTCCTCTTCCCACTTCTCTATATAAGGTGGAATTTCTGGTTCAGCTTCCCTTGTCAGGATTTTATATATTTTGGATATACCTTGTTTTGTGCATTGTGGTGAACTAAATAATTTCTCCATAGGTTTCATTTCCCCTTTTCCCCTCAGTGGTTGTGGAAGTGTCTGCGTGAAGTGCTGAAGTTGCGTGTATCTCCATCTATCTTAGGCCCCTTTCACATGGGCGGATAGAATGCAGCTTTTAGCTGCGGATAGATGAAGTTATCTACCACAGCTATACTGTGACAATGCTTTCCTATGGCCCCATTCACACTCTGCATTTAGCAACGGTTTAGTTACAGACGAATTTGTGCGATTAGAAAAAATGGATTGGAATGCATCCAGGAACGGTGTTATGCAGCTAACCGCACCTATCTGCACGAATCCGCAGCTAAACTGTGTAATCTACGGATAGCAACGGCAACAAGCATAGAAAATCAATAGGAAGCACTTCAGAAATGTCAAGAATGTTCCACTGCAGCTAAACGCAGCCGCACGTAAACGCAATGTACAACTACATGTAATCGTTGTGCCTGGAGTCTTGGAATTTACAAATAACAAAACAGGCTTTTAACAATGGCAGAACAGCCGCCCGTGTGAAAGGGGCCTAATGGTTTCCTTCCCCATTCTTTTGTGATCTCCTCATATGTACAGGGTGGGCCATTTATATGGATACACCTTAATAAAATGGGAATGGTTGGTGATATTAACTTCCTGTTTGTGGCACATTAATATATGTGAGGGGGGAAACTTTTCAAGATGGGTGGTGACCATGGCAGCCATTTTGAAGTCGACCATTTTGAATCCAACTTTTGTTTTTTCAATAGGAAGAGGGTCATGTGACTTTTTTGTTTTCAACCTAAGTTTTACCAGCTGAAGTTTTACCGACGGTACCAGTGGTGGGTAGAACTTTTCAAAGGGGGGAGTGTATATAATTACACGGTGTTTGTCCTTCAATTATAGTGGTTGGTAAGGGTAAAATAATTCCACATAGGTATATTTACCGGGTGGGACATGTATACTCCTCTAGTGTTTTCTTACCCCTTCCTTTGGTAATCCGGGGAAAGTGTGCCCGCCGACAAGACGGTAACAATTTTCGGACAAAACAATAAACATTTAAGGTTCTGAGGTCCGTGTTGCTAATGTACATCAACATGTAACGCAAATGCACGCCGACGCAAATCGAC
>BLSH010289979.1:120007-130386 GCA_018402905.1 Glandirana rugosa | reverse complement strand
AAAAAAAAAAAATGATGATTTTTACATGTAGGAGAGGAGTGCTAAAATAGGCCCGGTATGGAAGTGGTTAAACAGCCTTGGAGGTGGGCAGGACCTCTACCCTTCTTTGAATAGTGATGACAGTAGGAGCCACTATCAATCATATAACTCTGCCCATCCCATCAAACAGTGATGTTAGTGATTAGTGAAATGGGCAAATCGGAGCCTACTGGGGTTGGGTAAAAGTGTAAGATTAACAGTGGCTCCTCCTACCCCATAGCCCAGCCCTCACCACAGTAATTGGCAGCAACTCCTGAAGGTCTTCTGCATTCTCTGCCCCTAGCCCTCCAAGCCACAGGAGAAGAGTGAACCAAGCAGTCACATGACCATAAATAAAAGCCTTAGAAAAAGGTAATTGCATTGGATTTTAATGAGGGAAAATGGGGCTAAATCCTTGTGATGGTGCCAGCAGGTGTGTTCTCATTTGTTTGATTGACATTGCATTTACAAACAACTGTAAGGCTAGGCTCACACTATCTGACACAAAAATGGTCAGACTTTTGATCCTACTTTGCTCTGCAACTTGTGTCCTACAACTGTCCTACATTGGACCTTCATCGGCCCGACTTCTGTGAACGGGATCCAACTTTGATCCCGACAATACCAGGCACCTTGTGCTCTGGGGATCTTGAAGGGGAACCCCCGCCTAATTTAAAAAAAAACGGCATGGGGTCCCTGTCCAAGAGCATACCAGGCCCTTCAGTCTGGTATGGATTTTAAGGGGAAACACCACGCCAAAAAAACGGTGTGGGGTCCCCCCCAAAATTCATACCAGACTCTTATCCATACATGCAGCCTGGCAGGCCAGGAAAGGGGGTGGGGATGAGCAAGCACCACCCCCTCCTGAAGCATACCAGGCTGTATGGGGAGTATGGGTGCTTTGGGGCAGGGGGGCTCTGCGACCCCCACCCCAAAGCACCTTGTCCCCATGTTGATGATGACAAGGGCCTCTTCCCAACAATCCTTGCCAGTGGTTGTCGGGGTCTGCGGGTGGGGGCTTATCGGAATCTGGAAGCACCCTTTAACAAGGGGGCCCTCAGATTCCACCCCCCACCCTCTGTGAATAGGTATGGGGTGCATTGTAGCCCTATGCATTCACATAAAGAAAAGTGTAAAAAAAACACTACACAGGTTTTTAACTGGCTCCCAACCTCGCACTGTGTTTTTACTGCGGCAATGTGGCCGCATTCCACAAATTACCGTAAATTGGCGGCGATCACGGCACAGCTAGGGGGGCAGGCGCGCGCCTCCAGCGTGGTTGCGGTGGTCCGATCTGCTACAGGACCATTCAATCCACAAGAATAGACCAATGAATTTTGGTCTATTCCTGTTGATTGGTCCCAGCGAATGGGATGCCTTCCCCTGTCTGTGGAATGTAAACGCAGACAGGGGAAGTGATGTAATCTCCCCTCTCTGCGTCGTTTTCTGTTGCAGAGAGGAGAGAGAGACCTCAGAATCATGAGTTGCACAACACTACACTGAGACCAGTACACGTTAGGCACACTTTTAACCCTTTGATCGCCCCCTGATTGCCCCCCTCCCAGTTAACCCCTTCACCCCTGTCACCCCCTGTCACTGTGTCACTGAGTGCAGCGATCAGATTGTTCACTGATCGCTGTACTTGTGACCCTTGTGACACTAATCAGTTTTAGGGTAGGTAGTATTAGGCCTAGGTAGGTGTAAATACTCCCCCCTTGCCCCCCCCAATAAAGTTTTTAGCCCCTTGATTGCCCCCTGTCACCTGTGATCACTGTATAAGTGTCACGGGTGACGCTAGCTAGCTAGATAGTTTTTTTCCCCATCAGATTACCCGCCATATATTATTTTATATACCATTTATAGGTTTTAACCCCCGATCGCCCGACGGTGACCCCAGTTAGGTTTTAGCGTGCCTTAGGGTCACCAGGCAGGGCCAGTTAGTTAGGTACTCTGACATGCATACACACACATTACATAGGTGATAGATACTATTGCAGTATCTGATCAGATCAATATCTGATCTGATCAGATATATATTAGCGTCCCCACAAGATTAGTGTTCTAAAAAATGCGGTGTTAGCGGGACCAGCCCAGATACCTGCTAGCACCTGCGTTTAGCCACTTCGCCCAGCCCACCCAAGTGCAGGATCAATAGATCACTGACACTTACCAAACACAGAACACATATCTGAAGCCTTTGCATAGATCACGCCCAATCCCTGAGAAATCTGACAGTGATTTTGGTAGCGGCTTGACACAGGCTCTGACAACCAGGTGCACTTTTTTGCCTGTGAGTCACACTAGTGTAACTATAAATTTAGAAGCCATGTCAAATGTACACTAGTGAAGAGGCCTACGCGTTGTTGAGTATGACAGATGAGAGAGATGGGGAAGCCTCACTGTCAGATTCAGACTCATCATACGAGCTCGTAGACAACAGCGGCTCCATGACAGATAGCTCTGACGACGGAGTGGTCCCTGCTAAGGTAAGGCATACTAGATCCCGTTTTGCTGTCGCAGAGGTGCATGAACCGCAGGGCTCTCGTATGGAGTAGAGAACCAGTACTAACGCCGCTACTCCTTCTGGCGGCCTAGTACATCCTGGTCATAGACAAACCAGCACTGCAGTAACACTTGGTGACGTGGCGAGTTCCATAAGTGCAGTTCAAGCTGGTGTGGCTAGCACAAGTAGTGTCCCGCAGCCTGCCCTTCCTGACGTGCTTGCAAACCCTGATTGGCAACCCACCACTGATGCAGCGCCCGTACTTCCCCCATTCACTAGCCAACCCAGCATCACGGTGAATACAGTTGACTTTAGGGCTATTGATTTTTATTTGCTGTATTTCCCCAAATATTTCTATAGATTTATTGTGGACAAAAGCAATTTATATGCTGGTCAATAAATCACCAATAATCCCCATTGATTGGAAACCAATGACGGTTTCCGAATTTAAAACCTTTCTGGGCCTTACCCTCAACATGGGCATACATAAAGAACCTGAATTGTGGTTATATTTGTACACTGACTCAATTCATCGTATGTATGTCTTCTCTGCTTGCATGGCCAGGACACAATATGAGCAGATCCTGCGGTTCATTTCAACGACAATGAACTCGGTTGTCCAGATGGGGACCCTGAATTTGACCGGCTCTACAACATTCAGCCCCTCATAAACCACCTTAACCAGCAGTTCGCAGCACATTTTATTCCCAACCAAGTTTTGTGCATGGACGAGTCCCTGATTAAATTTGCAGGACATCTTGCTTTCAAACAGTACATCCCCATCAAGCATTCCAGATACGGGGTCAAGTTGTATAAGCTCTGTGACAGGGTCACAGGCTATACATGTAGTTTTATGGTTTTTGAGGGCAAAGATAGTCAAGTAGAGCCAGAAGGATGCCCAGACTACATGGGGAGTGCTGGAAAAATTGTGAGGAGCTTGGTGTCACCCTTATGCGGAAAGGGGTACCATTTGTACGTGGACAATTACTGCCACTTTTTAGTCACTTATTTGATCACCAGATTGGCGCATGTGGCACTGTGGAACCTAATTGCCGGGGCTTCCCCCAATGGCTGGTAGAATCCAGATTTAGTCGGGGGAGAGAGCCTGCTTGAGATGTAGTAATTTGCTCACGATGAACATGGGGTTCTGCACCCCATGTTCCCAATCCAAATGCAGTGAGCCGGCTGCATAGATGGCATTTTCCACGTGTCATCCCTGGTACCCCTACCCAACGATACCCCCAAAAAAGATGTTGTCTCTGCCGGCGATGCGTATACAGGCGTGACACCCGATATTATTGCCAATCCTGTTTTGACCAGCCTGGTCTCTGCATCGGTGACTGTTTTGCACGCTACCATACACTATTTGGGTATAAGCGTAGTGAACAGCACTACACAGAAATAGGACACACGTTCACAGAGACTCCAAAGAGCCGCATTTTTGGAGACCCTAACCCTTACTGTTTACTGTTATAACAAAAAAAGCGTACCAAAAAAAAAATGTAAAAAGTTATAAAACCCAAACAAAAAATAAAATAATAAAAGCCAGAAACAGTTGTACATTTCTTGTTTTTCTATCTCTATTTTCTCTCTATTCTCTTTCTATTGCTCTCTCTATAGTTTTTTTATGCATACCTGTAATGTTTTGTTATCATGTTTTTTTTTTTTGCAGGTATGTAATGTTTTTATAATGTTTTCATGTAACGTTTAATTTTTTTTTAATTCTTAGCAGGAATATTATTTTTTTATATGTAACTGCGTTTTATTAATCTTTATTTGATTTACAGGTACGCCAGCTGCAGCGCTGATTTATTTAGGTTGACAGATTAGTATGTTGCTGGTCTTAGAGTGGTTATACTGGAATGATGCCTGCAGGTATAGGTATCATCTAGGTATCATTATTTTCAGTCGGCGGTTGGCTTTTTTTAATGTAAGAGCAATCCTAGCGGCTGATTAGCTGCTAGACTGCTTTTACAAGCAGTGGGAGGGAACGCCCCCCTCCGGCCATCTTACATGGCTCTCCTGTCCCACCGGGGAACCCGAGAAAGCAGCTGGTGGTTCCGACAGCTGACCATAGAGCTGATCTAAGACTAGAATGGCTCCAATCATCTCTATGGCCTAAGATACCAGAGGCTAAGAGCATTTTATGACTTCGGTTTCATTGGATATAAACCACGCCATTGGGAAATTGGGGAAGCATCTTATCACACTGATTTCAGTGTGGTCAGATGCTTTAAGGGCTGAGGAGAGGCCTAGAGTCTAATAGACCCCAAATTTAAAAAAAATGCAACACTACCTATTTTTATCATAGAGGATATTTAAATTTCCCGTGATAACAATAAAAATAATAGAAAAAAAAGATGAAAAGGACAGGGTAAAAATAAAATAAAAAGCAAAATTAATAATTAAAAAATGAACCCCTCTCCCCCCGTGCACGCGTGCAAAGGTGAACGCAAGCGTCTGTCTCATGTCATATGTGAACAGCAATTGCAGCATGCATGTGAGGTATCACCGTGAACGTCAGATGGAGGGCAGTAATGCTAGCAGTAGACCTCTTCTGCAGATCTAAAGTGGTAACCTGTAAAAGCTTTTAAAGGCTTTTAAAGATGTATATAGTTTGTCGCCGCTGTGCGGGTATGCGTTATTTTTAAAGCATGTCATGTTTGGTGTCTGTGTACTTGGCATAAGATTATCTTTTGAATTTCACCAAATATTTGAGCAATATAGTGTCTTTTTGTGCATTAAAATTCAAAAAAGTGTTTTTTTTCCACAAAAATTGCGTTTGAAAAAAAAAATTGCAACACCCACCATTTTAATCTGTAGGGCCTCTACTTTAAAAAATATATATAATGTTTGGGGGTTAAAAGTAATTTTCTAGCAAATATAAATTATTTTTTCATGTAAACAAAAAGTGTCAGAAAAGCCTTGGTGGAGGATGTGTGGCATAGGCTTCTAATGTTGGGCATAAAATGCCAGGACAGTTCAATACCCCCCCAAATGACCCCATTTTGGAAAGTAGACACCCCAAGCTATTTGCTGAGAGACATGTTGATTCCCTGGAATATTTTATTTTTTGTCGCAAGTGATTGAAAAATGACATAAAACAAATTATACAAAGCTGTCACTGAAATTATATATCGCTCACACATGCTATGGGTGTATGTGAAATTACAACCCAAAATACATTCTGCTGCTTCTCCTGAGTACAGGGACACCCCATGTGTGAGACTTTTTGTGAGTCTATCCGTGTACAGGACCCCAAAAACCAATCACCCCCTTCAGCATTTCTAAGGGCGAAAATGTATGCATTCACCCCACACTACTGTACCTATCACAGTTGTGAAGGCCATGAAATGCCTAGATAGCAACCCCCTTCCCCCAATGAACCCATTTTGGAAAGTAGACACCCCAAGCTATTTGCTGAGAGGCATGTTGAGTCCATGGAATATTTTATATTTTGCCACAAATTTGGGGGAAATTACTTTTTTTTTTTTCATAAAGTTGTCACTAAATCATATATTGCTCACACATACCATGGGTATATGTGAAATTACACCCCGAAATACATTCTGCTGCTTTTCTTGAGTACGGGGATACCCCATGTGTGAGACTTTTTGGCGAGCCTATCCGCGTACAGGACCCTGAAACCAATCACCACCTTCAGGCTTTCTAAGAGCATAAAATGGTGATTTTACTCCTCACAGTTTTGGAGGCCCTGAAATGTCAAGGTAGCACAAAAGCCCCCCAAATGACCCAATTTTGGAAAGTAGACACCCCAAGGTATTTGCTAAGAGGCATGGAGCATATTTTGCAGCTCTCATTTGTTTTGGAAAATGAAGAAATAAACAGAAAATTAATTATTTTTTTATTTTTTCAAATTTCAAAACTTTGGGACAAAAAGTGAGACCTGCAAAATACTCAACGTGCCTCTCAGCAAATAGCTTATAGTCTCTACTTTCCAAAATGGGGTCATTTGGGGGGATTTTGTTCTATCTGGGCATTCCATGGCCTCCGAAACCGCGATAGGGAGTGAGGAGTAAAATCAACATTTTATGCCCTTAGAAAGCCTGGAGGCGGTGATTGGATTTTGGGGTTCTGTACACGGCTAGACTACCAAAAAGTCTCACATATGTGGTATCCCCGTATTCAGAAGAAGCAGCAGCATTTTTTTGGGGTGTAATTTCACATATAACCATGGCATGTTTGAGCAAAATATCATTTAGTGAATGTTAAAAAAAAAAAATTGGCAAAATATAAAATATTCCATGAACTCAACATGTCTCTCAGCAAATAGCTTGGAGTGTCTACTTTCCAAAATGGGGTCATTTTCGGGGGGGTTGCTATCTGGGCATTTCATGGCCTCCACAACTGTGATAGGTAGTGTGGGGTGAAGGCATAAATGTTTGCCCTTAGAAATCCTGAAGGCGCTGATTGGTTTTCGGGGTCCTGTACGCAGATAGGCTCCCAAAAAGTCTCACACATGGGGTATCCCCATACTCAGGAGAAGCAGCAGAATGTATTTTTGCATGTAATGCCACATATACCCATGCCATGTGTGAGCAATATATAATTTCAGGGACAATTTTGAGTATTTTTTTTTTTTCATTTTTCAATCACTTGCAACAAAAAAATTAAATATTCCATGGACTCAACATGCCTCTCAGCAAATAGCTTGTGGTGTCTACTTTTCAAAATTGGGTCATTTGTTTTTGTTTTTTTTGCTATCTAGGCATCTCATGGCCTCTGCAGCTATGATAGGTAGTGTGGGGTGAAGGTATACATTTTTGACCTCAGAAACCTGAAGGCTGTGATTGGTTTTCAGGGTCCTGTATGCGGACAGGCTCCCAAAAGGTCTCACACATGGGGTATCCCCATACTCATGAGAAGCAGCAGAATGTATTTTGGGGTGTGATTCCACATATACCCATGGCATGTGTCAGCAATATATCATTTCAGTGACAACTTTGTGTATTTTTTTTTGTCATTTTTCAATCACTTCTGACAAAAAAATAAAATATTCAATGGGCTCAACATGCCTCTCAGCTAATTCCTTTGGGTGTCTACTTTCCCAAATGGGGTTATTTGGGGGGGGGGGGGGGGGGTGTTTGTACTGCCCTTCCATTATAGCACTTCAGTCAGAAAAAAAAGCTGCGTAAATTTCAGAAAATGTACCCTAGTTTGTAGATGCTATAACGTTTGCGCAAACCAATAAATATACTCTAATTTACTTTTTTTTACCCGAGACATGTGGCTGAATGCATTTTGGCAAAAATGTATGACTAAAATTTAGTTTATTGTATTTTTCTAATAACAAAAAATAGAAAATATCATTTTTTTTTCAAAATTTTCATTCTTTTTTCTGTATATTTCAAAAAATAAAAATTGCAGAGGTGAACAAATACCACCAAAAAAAAGCTCTATTTGTGGGGAAAAAAGGACACAAATTCTGTTTGGGTGCAGCATTGCATGACTGCGCAATTACCAGTTAAAGCAACGCAGTGCCAAATTGAAAAAAATGCTCCGGTCCTACAGTGGGAAATACGTCCGGGGGAGAAGTGGTTAAATTATTTTATTAAATCAGCTCCGGCATCTTCTCCCTTCAATGTTTTCTCCCCTCTCCGGCATCTTCTTTTTTTTGCTCTTTTGCAGGGTCTTCTTTCTTCTGAGGGGTCTTCTTTCTGTCGGTTCTTCTCCCTCTCCACTGCATTTTCTGCTCTTTTGCAACATTTTCTGCTCTGTTGCTGGATCTTCTCCACTATCTTGTCCCTATGTTCTTCTTCCCATGTTGACTCAATGCGATCTCCCCCAAGAATGCTGTCTCCGTGCAGTGCATTGACTTATATTGACATGGGGCAGGGCCACCCACTGATGTCATCCTTAGGCCCCTCCCCTTGTGACATCATCACCCCCATCATGCCCCATCAGAAGACCACGCAAAAGAGCAGAAGAAAGAAGACACTGGAGAGGGGAGAAGAAATCGATGGGAGAAGACCCCGGAGCTAATTTAATAAAATACTTTAAAAACCCGTGTAGTGTGTTTTTTTACACTTTTTTTTAGGTGAATGGGTAGGGGTACAATGTAACCCATGCTCATTCACATGGGGCGAGGGGCCTGAATCAAAGGGCCCCCTTGATAAAGAGGGCTTCCAGATTACGAAAAGCTCCCCGTCTGTAGACCCCGACAACCACCGGCAAGGGTTGTCGGGAAGAGGCCCTTGTCCTCATCAACAGGGGGACAAGGTGCTTTGGAATGGGGGTCGCATAGCCCCCCTGCCCCAAAGCGCCCATAATACCCATGTTGAGGACATGCGGCCTGGTATGGTTCAGGAGGGGGGCGGGCGCCCGCTTGTCCCCACCCCCATTTCTAACCTGCCAGGCTGCGTGCTCAAATAAGGGTCTGGTATGAATTTTGGGGGGATCCCGCGCTGTTTTTTTTGGCATGGGTCTTCCCCTTAAAACTCATACCAGACCGAAGGGCCTGGCATGCTCTTGGAGGGAGACCCCATGTCGTTTTTTTTTATTTTTAATTTGGCATGGAGTTCCCTTCAAGATCCTCAGAGTCAGAGCACAAGTCGCATGCCAAAGTCGGATCAGTTAAGACAATGATCTGACTTAAATGATATTCAATGGGCTGAAATAGGATCAAAGTCGGACAAAAGTAGTACAGGAACCTTTTTCAGTCAGTCTGACTTGTTTTGTACCAGTTAAGACCGCTCTCATAGGGAATCATTGATTTTGTGATATAATGCGACTTGTTCTCCTAATTCCAGTCCGATTCTCAGACTAGTGTGAACCCAGCCTAGAGTTTACATACACTTTAACTTTCACAGACGGGCATGTTTTTGTAAAATATATATTGTTGTCTCTGCTGACTTAGAATTGTATAACAAATATGCAAGTAGTTTTCACTCACCTGTGTGTATCTGTACAATCCAAGGATTTGGGCGATTGGGATTGTAGTGGATGAATAGTGATCTCCAATAACACCAGCCAGCTTGCCATGTTCTTTACAGGAATAATTAGGAATTGTCCCATTTGGTCCAGATAAGATCTTCAGAACACTCCATACACCCTTCCTGGGTTCCAGCCATGAATCATATAGATGGAAGCCTAGAGTAATATTGGGTAAGATGTCTGGATCCTGGTTAATATTATCAATTGCAGAAAGGAAAGCTAGGAGGTTCACGTAATATCGGAGAGATGGGCTACAAAAAGTTTTTTTTTCCAAAACAGTACATTAGCAATTTCTATACATACGGTATGTAAAATATATATATTTTTTTTAACAATCAATTTTTATTGGAGTTTTCTTTCAGTAATACATGAAATGTACATGGCATGTAACATTTGGATAAGAATAGTACATCCGTAAATATGAATTTATGTGATACAGTCCATGAGACGTGTAGCAGAAACAGAACACTTGAAAACTTTAATATGTTTGAATAGATAAGTACTACAGATTAAACTGAGAGCTAGTACAGGATGCCTGTTTGGAGGGTGTCGGTGGATGTTTCAGGGGGGTGCATTCGATAGGAACAGTAGAGGATCTAGTCATGTTTAAAGGGGGAACTCTGAGACGACGATAACTCTATAATGGTACTAATTACGATGAACATAGTGGAAGTCATAACGATCAAAACAATGTTTACAACAATGACAATGGAAATATGATTATCTAGGACTTGATCCCACGGGCGGGGCACGGGGTAGTCGTACAAGGGAAATTCCCCACCGCCGCACTCCCACTGTGGGAGGTTTGTCCGTAGGACATGATCGAGAGTCAAATTAGACATCATGAATAGATAAGTTTGTATAATTTCAAAAGTTCACAAGACAAAGACGATGTGCAGAGTAC
>BLSH010289979.1:74917-88061 GCA_018402905.1 Glandirana rugosa | reverse complement strand
GAATTGCAGCAGGATGGCACCCAACGCAGCTCATGGGCATCACTGGAGCATGGCTGGGGGGATACAGAGGACACAGATGATATACCTCCCACAGAGGACAGCTTGTCTTTGCCTCTGGGCAGCCTGGCACACATGGCCGACTACATGCTGCAGTGCCTGCACAATGACAGCCGAGTTGCCCACATTGTAACTTCTTCTGATTACTGGTTGGCCACCCTGCTGGATCCTCATTACAAGGACAACATGCCGTCCTTAATTCCCTCACTGGAGCGTGAGAGGACGATGTGCGACTACAAGCGCACACTGGTAGAGGCGCTGCTGAGGGCATTCCCAAATGACACCGGGGGCTCAGCGGAAGCACAAGGCGAAGGCAGAGGAGGAGGAAGAGGACACCACTGCAGCTGTGCCACCGCCAGCACCTCAGAAGGCAGGGTTAGCATGGCCGAAATTTGGCAAAGTTTGTCAGCAGCCCGCCACAACAAACAGCACCACCAGCTGTTAGAAAAAGGTCTTAGCAGGAGGCAGCATTTCAGCAACATGGTGCAAGAGTATGTGTGCACACGCCTACACGTACTGACTGATGGGTCTGCCCCATTCAACTTCTGGGTCTCCAAATTGGCCACATGGCCTGAGCTTGCCGTTTATGTCTTGGAGGTGCTGGCCTGCCCTGCAGCCAGTGTATTGTCTGAACGCGTGTTTAGCACGGCAGGAGGTGTTATCACAGACAAGCGCAGCCGTTTGTCCACAGTCAACGTGGACAAGCTGACCTTTATTAAAATGAACCAGGCATGGATCCCACAAGACTTGTCTGTACCTTGTGCAGAATAAACATTTAGACTGGACTCACACAGCCATTCGTATACTTGTTTTTTTGAACAGGCCTCAATATTTTGGGGGCTACCCCAATTATAAACAAACAAAAAAAAACAGTGTTGGCTACCTCCTCCTCCTTCTTCTCGACCACCGCCACTTCCACCTACACTGCCACGGTCATGGCCTAGTCAACCTCTAGGCTCCTACTCCACATCCACCCCCCCTTCGCATTTTTTTAAATTTGATTTTAATTTATTTTCCCTATCCCCATTTTTTTGTAGGGCACTTGCCCTACTCTTACCCCCATTTTACTTCCTTTTGCAGCCCTCTAGCACTTGCCAGGACTTTGTTACAGTCATTTTTGTGCCTAAAAGTTTGGGTCCCCATTGACTTCAATGGGGTTCGGGGTCCGGGATAAAGTTCGGGCAACGTTCGGTGCCGAACCTGGACTTTTTCCCAAAGTTCATTCGGACCTTCCGAACGTCCAGGTGTTCGCTCAACTATAATCATTGCCCTACATGAGCTAAGGTCGGTGCACTCTGCTGGTTAACTGGTTGATTGCCTGTACACTTCTTGTGCTAGATACGGGACCATAGCCTCCTTGTCCACAAAAATGCAGAGAACACTCTTAAACTCACCACTGATTCTGAGAAGCCTTAAAACCCTCCCCAATTCCCCTCAAGGCCTGGAAATGTCCCTTACGCTCCTACCTCTACTGCCCCAAGACATTTCTCGGGGTACTCGCCCTCCTTGACAAATTACCACCCTCCAACACTGAGTACGCAGCTCCTATCCACTGCTCTCCACCCTCCATTACAGGGAGCGATGTCTGTCTGTCTCAACTACCACATCAATCCAGGCTTCTTACAGTATCTCACAAAAGTGAATACACATTTTTGTAAATATTTTATTATATCTTTTCATGTGACAACACTGAAGAAATGACAATGTAAAGTAGTGAGTGTACAGCTTGTACAACAGTGTAAATTTGCTGTCCCCTCAAAATAACACACAGCCATTAATGTCTAAACCGCTGGCAACAAAATTGAGTACACCCCTAAGCGAAAATGTACAAATTAGGCCCAAAGTATTGATATTTTGTGTAGCCACCATAATTTTCAAGCACTGCCTTAACCCTCTTGGGCATGAGTTCACCAGAGCTTCGCAGGTTGCCACTGGAGTCCTCTTCCACTCTTCCGTGATGACATCACGGAGCTAGTGGATGTTAGAGAGCTTGCGCTCCTACACCTTCCGTTTGAGGATGCACCACAGATGCTCAATAGGGTTTAGGTCTAGAGACATGCTTGGCCAGCCCATCACCTTTACCCTTAGCTTCTTTAGCAAGGCAGTGGTTGCCTTGGAGGTGTGTTTGGGGTCATTATCATGTTGGAATACTGCCCTGCGGCCCAGTCTCCGAAGGGAGGGGATCATGCTCTGCTTCAGTATGGCACAGCACATGTTGGCATTCATGGTTCCCTCAATGAACTGTAGCTCCCTAGTGCCCGGCAGCACTCATGCAGCCCCAGACCATGACAATCCCACCACCATGCTTGACTGTAGGCAAGACACACTTGTCTTTGTACTCCTCAGCTGGTGGCTGCCACACACGCTTGACACCATCTAAACCAAATAAGTTGATCTTGGTCTCATCAGACCACAGAACCTGGTTCCAGTAATGCATGACCCTAGTCTGCTTGTCTTCAGCAAACTGTTTGCCAGCTTCCCCAACAACCCACCTACTCACCTTACCTTCTAGGAACACATGTCATTGGAAGCTAGGGACTGTTACCATTCCCCTCTTTTTTATCCCCCACTACACTACCAAAGTGGACTGCACAATAGCGATATGTAGCACCTTTTCTACTTAATGCAAGGGGTGCGATCCTGTACAACAACCATCCAGAGGTAGATACAGTTTGTACAGGACGCCTTGTTGGTGTTAGTGGAGGAGTCTGGAGGAGACTGTTAATGGTGAACAGTGAATGGTGTGGCAGCTGTGGAAAGGCATAGCAGTGTCCTGTCTGGAGCCCAGCTAACAGGGGAGGTTACCCACTGGAGAAACCAAGGACTGATTAACTGCGATAGCAGTTCTGAACTGTGCAAGTTGTGAGACTTATGTTTATTTCTGTTGTTTTGCTGCTGTGAAGCTATTTGAGTTCAATAAACCTTCCTTTGATTGCAAAGCCTGTGTCCTGTGATCTAGCTGGTCCCCCGAACTTTACAGCTGGTGGAGAATGCGGGCAGGACAGGAAAACAGGCATAAGAAAAAAAAAATATATATATATTTTTTTTGCTTGCATTTGGAACTTAAAACTGACATTTAAAGGGACAGTACATTGGATTTATGTCCTGGGTTAAAGCTGCACAAACCCTGAAAGCTGAACCAATGGAGGAGCTAATTAAACAGCTATACCTGGCTAATATGCAAGCACAGACTTGCCACGAGAAAGCTAATTCTTAGCAACCCAGCTGGAAGTACAACAAACTCACCACAAAGAGGCTCTGGCTCAGCAGCAAGAAAGTACTCGCCTTTTGGTGGCCCAGCTCTCAGCCCAGCAGGCAGCCCAGCAAGGGGTTATGCAGGTTTAGGTGACTGCCTAACAAGAAGCCATGCAGCCGCTTTCTCAGGGGTGTGAGCAAGCGGCTGTTACACCTGGCAACCAGGTGACTGTGAGGGCAAGCCATTTTTTACAGAAATTGTCCTTGAGTGGCGATGTAGAGGCTTTTCTGGCTACATTTGAGAGGACAGCAAAGAGAGAAGGGTGGCCCCAGGACCAGTGGGCCGGCCTCATTGCTCCTTTCCACACTGGAGATCCTCAAAAGGCTTACTTCGACCTGCCACCTCATGACGCTAAAGATTATCAAAAATTAAAGGCAGAAATTCTGGCTCATCTGGGGGTGACTACGGCCGTCCGGGCCCAACGAGTGCACCAATGGAGGTATTGTCCAGATCGGCCACCCAGGTCTTAAATGCATGACCTGGTGCAGCTGGTAAAAAAATGGCTGCAGCCCGAGGTGTTGTCTGGCCCCCAAATCGTGGAGCGGGTCGTGCTGGACCGATACCTGAGGTCCCTGCCAGATGACCTCCAATGGTGGGTCAGCTATGGAAACCCCAAAACAGTGAACCTTCTTGTCGAGATGGTGGAACGATATACAGTGGTGGAGGATCTACTCGGCCCTACCAAGCGTCAAGAGCCCAGGCTGCCACGGCCAGTTGGTTCCACTGCTGCCCTTCAGAAGGATGTCCCATGGAGCCCTGCAACCAACACCCCGGAAGGCCAAGAATCAGTCCCTGTATCTCCTCAGTGTGCTGTTCCTGTTCAGAGAGTGGGGGATGTACAATGTTGGCAATGTCATTCCAGGGGCTATACCCAGGCACACTGCCCACTGCAAGATGAGCCCATGGAAAGCGGGGTTATCTGGAGGGGGTCCTTTTATGTCCATAAAGAATGCGCCACGCATCTTAAATTTGGTGAAAGGAGATTTGAGTGTGAAGTTCAAGTGAACCACCTCCCTGCCAGGGCGTTGTTGGACTCCGGAAGCATGGTAACCCTGGTTCACCCCAGAGTACTTGGGAGGGTTGGCCCGGTAAACAAAACTTTAAGGGCGGTGTGCATTCATGGGGACACTAGAGAATACCCTCTCATCTCTGTGTCCATCTCCTCAGCATGGGGCACAGGTACTCAAGAGGTGGGGGTGGTGAAAAACTTGGTGCATGATGTTATAATAGGACGAGACTGTCCATTATTTGCGAAACTGTGGGAACAAGAAGAACTACATGAACGGCCCAGAGACTGTGGAGAAACAAGTCCCTCTGTTCCTGCTGTTGAGGGGAATAACTTTGAACTGCCAAACAGGGCCGGCCCTACCAATAGGCGGAGTAGGCGGCCGCCTAGGGCGCACTTCTGCCTAGGGCGCCGCCTGGCCGCTGTTGTCACTGGCTCTGGCTGCCCTGCATGATCATCCCATCATGACAGAGGAGAGCCTCACCTGGAGAGTCTCAGACAGTGTCAGTGTCACTGTGGAGAGGAGAAGGGAGCCGTGGCTGCCAGCGCCTGTGTCAAAGTGTGGAAAGCAGCAGAGGAAAGGCTGAGGCTGCCAGCACGCCTCCTCCTCCCCCCTGGCGACCACTCATGTGTTAATACAGAGGAAGGGAGAGGAGATTGGAGAGAGGCTGCCAACCCTCCCCCCGGCGACCGCTCCTGTCATGTGTCAATGCAGTGCAGAGGAAGAGAACGGAGAGCTGAGGCTGCCAGCACGCCCCCCTCCCCCCCCCCCAAAGTCGTTTGTGCTGGAAGCATGTCTCCACTGGCACTGTCACTCACTGGCAAGCACCATAGCCGCCCCAGCCTGCACCCACGTGGGATGGGATTGGGATGCACAGTATTCTGGCTGCCTGGCATGGACGGAATTCAAACCATCCCCGCCTCCCACAATGGAGGCTGCTCTGCTCTGCATCCTCCTTGCTAGCTAGCAGCACAGCACTCAGCAGCTGCAGAATCACTCATGGGCAGAAAACAGCTATAGTGTGGCACCGGTGGTGGCCCTCCAGGCTTGGTGACACGTGAAGCCTGGCATGGGACAGCAGAGGCTGCCACTGTGAGGAGGAGAGGAACACCAAGCAGAGGGTCATTGGTCAGATACAAAGCAGTTTGGAATTCATCTTCTTTGCAGAGCCCAAGAAGATTGTCAGCTGGTGTGGTGAGTAAAAACTGTCACTGCAATATTGAGATTGTTTTATTATCACATGCCATGGCATTTGCAAATGTATTGTATATAGATATAGTAGTGACTGAAAATACCCCCCCACCCCAGTGAAGCTGTATTTCATGTGTACAGGTGATGCTGTGTTGATTGGTGCTGGTGAGGCTGTATTTGATGGCCCAGGTGACGATGTATTGATTGGCACTGGTGAGGGTGTATTGATTGGCACTGGTGAAGCTGTATTTGATGGTTGCTGGTGAGGCTGTATTGATGGGCACAGGTGATGCTGTACTGATTGGCGCTGGTGAGGCTGTATTTGATGGGCACAGGTGGCGCTGTATTGATTGGCACTGGTGAGGGTGTATTGATTGGCACTGGTGAATCTGTATTTGATGGGCACAGGTGATGCTGTATTGATTGGCGCTGGTGAGGCTGTATTGATTGGCGCTGGGGAAGCTGTATTTGATGGGTGCTGGTAAGGCTGTATTGATTGGCGCTGGTGAAGCTGTATTTGATGGGCACAGGTGATGCTGTATTGATTGGCGCTGATGAGGCTGTATTGATTGGCACTGGTGAAGCTGTATTTAATGGGCACAGGTTATGCTGTATTGATTGGCGCTGGTGAGGCTGTATTGATTGGCACTGGTGAAGCTGTATTTGATGGGCACAGATGAGGCTGTATTGATTGGCACTGGTGAAGCTGTATTTGATGAGCGCTGGTGAGGCTGCATTTGGTTGGCGCTGATCAGGCTGGGCATGGAAAAGTGGGTGGAGTCAGGGGTGGAGCAGGGGGGGCGGCAAAATGAGGTTTCGCCTAGGGTGTCAAAAATCCTTGCATCAGCCCTGCTGCCAAATACTATTAATGAGGATGAAAATGCTAATGATGTGATTAATGATAAAAGTAATATGGATACTGTTGAGGATGCCAAACTATGTGGTTCCCAGACCGACCGGAACGCTGAGGGGGGGAACCTTTTCCACTTCAGGTAATGCTGGGGGAGGAGGATGAGGAAGTGGCCTCTACCCCTGCCCTACCTGAGTTGGAGGTCCCCCAGGGGGCATTTGGTACAGCCCAGATGCAGGACCCCTCTTTGGCCCGGGCACGGGAACAGGTTGTAGTGGTAAATGGGGTTCCCCAAGAGCCAGGTGTGAATGAGCGATGGCCACACTTTGCCATATGTGATGAATTGCTTTATCGGGTTAACAAAGTAAGAGAAAGTGTGGTAGAACAACTGTTGGTACCCCAACAGTATAGACAAAATGTTCTAGACCTGGCCCATAACGATGTGTTAGGGGACACCTGGGAGTTGAGAAGATGGAAGCATGGATCACCGATCGGTTTTACTGGCCGGGTCTGAAAGCAGAGGTAAAGAAATACTGTGCTTCTTGTCCGACCTGTCAGTTAACCGCTCCGGTTACTCACTTCTTCCGTAGCCCTTTGGTCCCTCTGCCTATAATTGAGGTCCCATTCAAAAGGATAGCCATGGATATAGTGGGTCCCTTGGTAAAATCTGCTCGAGGTCATTCCTACATACTGGTGATCCTCAACTATGCCACCCGATATCCTGAGGCTCTACCCCTGGGGAATAGCTCCTCTAAGGCAATAGCCCGGGAGTTATTCCAGTTGTTCCCACGGACTGGTTTTCCTAAGGAAATACTCACAGACCAGGGCACTCCTTTCATGTTGAGGGTTATGGCCGATGTGTGTAAGCTGTTCAGGATTAAACAGCTATGCACATCAGTCTACCATCCCCAAATGGACGGTTTGGTAGAGCGCTTTAATAAGACTCTGAAGCCCATGCTCAAGAGAGTGGTACAAAGGGATGGGAAAGACTGGGACTGCCTGTTACCAGCTCTCCTGTTTGCTATCCGGGAAGTGCCACAGGCCTCCACTGGGTTTTCGCCCTTTGAGTTGGTCTATGGGCGAAGACCTCGCGGACTACTTGACTTTGTTAAAGAGGAATGGGAAAGTGAGCCGGTTCAGCATAAGAGTGTACTTGAATATGTCTCCCAAATGCAGGAAAGGATTCTAACCGTGATGCCACTGGTCAAGGAACATTTGCAAAATGCCCAGGAGGCTCAATGGCGGGTCTATAATAGAGCCGCTAAAATAAGACACTTCCAAGTGGGGGATCGAGTAGCGGTGTTGATCCCCACTGTGGAAAGTAAATTCTTGGCCAGATGGCAAGGTCCCTTTGAAGTGGTGGAAAAAATGGGGGAGGTAAATTAGTCCACCAGCCAGGCAAGAGGAAACCGTATCAGATATATCACGTGAACTTGTTAAAGCCCTGGACGGACAGGGAACCGGTGACCTCCCTGGTTGGTGAAAGATTCAAGCCTCAGATTGGGGTGGAGAGTGTCCAAGTAGCAAATACCCTGTCTAAAATCCAAAGCCAGCAAGCCAAGGAGTTTTGCAGAGAAACAAAGAAAAATTTTCAGACTTGCCTGTAGAGCACGATATTATTACGGAACCAGGAGTCAAGGTTTTTGTCCGGCCTTACCGTATCCCAGAGGCTCAAAGGAAGGCCATTTTTAGAGGAAGTGAAGAAGATGTTGGACCTGGGGATCATTGAAAAATTGCAGAGTGAATGGTCGAGCCCTATTGTGTTGGTACCAAAGCCCAACGGGACTCTGCGATTCTGCAATGATTTCCGGAAACTTAATGAAGTTTCAAGGTTTGATGCCTACCCCATGCCCTGGGTAGATGAGCTTATGGAGAGACTAGGTCCAGCCAGGTATATCACTACCTTAGCAGAGATTGGGAATCACACTTGCCCAAAGTCCAGGCCGTGTTGGACTCCCTTTGGAAGGAGGGGTTTACAATAAACCCAGAAAAATGTGCTTTGGGGATGGAGGAGGTAAAATACCTGGGGTATATTGTAGGCAAAGGTCTGGTGAAACCTCAGGTCAGCAATGTAGAGGATATACAGAGTTGGCCCCGTCCCCTCACAAAAAAACAGTTACGTGCATTACTGGGCATGGTGGGATACTACAGGAGGTTTGTACCCAATTTTGCCACATTGGCAGCCCCACTGACCGATCTAAGTAAGGGTCAGAAATCGGTCATAATTGAATGGAATGCAGATGCCGAAAAGGCATTTTTGGAGCTCAAATCGGCACTATGCCAACACCCTGTCCTGATAGCACCAACTTTTTCAAAAGATTTCATTGTCCAGACCGATGCTTCCGATGTAGGGTTGGGAGCGGTTCTGTCACTGGTTGTCCATGGTGAGGAGCACCCGGTAGTCTTCCTCAGTAGGAAGTTGACGCCAGCGGAGAAAAATTACGCTATAGTTGAGCGAGAGTGTCTGGCCATTAAGTGGGCTCTAGAATCCCTTAGCTATTATCTCTTGGGGAGGAGATTCAGGCTGGTTTCTGACCATGCCCCTTTAACATGGATGAGACAAGGTAAAGGGACTAATGCCAGGGTTAATCGTTGGTTCCTGGCACTCCAGGATTTTAAGTTTGTAGTGGAGCATAGGCCCAGGAGACTGCATCAAAATGCAGATGCCCTCTCCCGAGTCCATTGTTTGAGCTCCACTGTTGCCTCCACCTCCTTGGCGTTAAGGCAGAGGGGGGGATATGTACAGGACGCCGTGGCTGGGTCCTAGAAGGATGCTATATTTCCCCTCTGTTTGGACTGTGGTCCCTTTAAGGGAACAAAAAGGGTTAATTCACTGGTCAGAGGAAGTAGGATTAAGAGAGACAGGAAGTTGTTGGTGGGAGTGGAGGAGTCTGGAGGAGACTGTGAATGGTGAACAGTGGATGGTGTGGCAGCTGTGGAAAGGCATAGCAATGTCCTGTCTGGAGCCCAGCTAACAGGGGAGGTTACCCACTGGAGAAACCAAGGACTGATTAACTGCGATAGCAGTTCTGAACTGTGCAAGTCGGTGAGACTTATGTTTATTTCTGTTGTTTTGCTGCTGTGAAGCTATTTGAGTTCAATAAACCTTTCTTTGATCGCAAAGCCTGTGTCCTGCGATCTAGCTGGATCCCCGAACTTTACAAGTTATATAGTTAAAGTGTACTATTGGGTCATAATCTTGATAAACGTTGTTAACCGGTTTTGCATAATTTTCTACACTGTTAATCTGGTTGAACTGCACTGTGCCTTATTAGAGTTATTAGAGTTATTAATGCCATTAAGTGGGTGATGAGGATTCCAGGAGAGATTGTCACATTAGCAATACTGGATTACATTCTATCCCACCCTGGGAATTCCAACCTCTTAGTTTAAGAGAAAGGGAAAGCGGTATTCTACGTTCTCATCAAATCCCCTCTCTGGGAGCCCTCACGTTCGCCCAACTAGAGGCCATTTACTCGCTCAGTATTGAGTTCAGGCCACACTCTCTGTGATTTAGCTGACCAAGTCACTGTTTAACCCAGATTTGTTATTATGTAATTCTGTTACTCTGGTTTTACTTTGTTGGTCTAGTTATTGTGGTCACATTGCTGCATACTGTTTTATATGGAGGCCTACTCCCAATATACTAATTTATTATTATACAGTATTTATATAGCGCCGACAGTTTGTGCAGCGCTTTACAATATTAGGGCAGACAGTACAATTACAATACAATTCAATACAGGAGGAATCAGAGGACCCTGCTCGGTAGAGCTTACAATCTAAGAGGGAGGGTTAAATGATATGAAAGGGCAATAACTGTGGGGGATGAGCTGATTGAGAAAATAAGAAGTGTAGTTAGGTGGTGGCAGGATAGGCTTCCCTGAAGAGAAAAGTTTTCAGGGTTTGCCTAAAGGTGGATACATTTGGATAATTTACTCCTGGGTGCAAATGCCTTCCTCAGCTGCATAAGCACAACCTGACTTACAAACCTCCCCTACTACCCATGAAGACCTACCCTGCTTACATTACATTATTGGCAAACCATACCCCCTCCCTTACGATACCAACCTGTGACCTTATCCACTTAAATTACTTCTTCCCATTCACCATAATAATGGAATTCAGTCATGGTCCTTCTTTTCTTCTCACCACTGTCCTGGGCCCTGCCCTCCCCTCTCCTCCCAGTTTATACATCAAAGCAGGTAGGATTGTGATCCCTGGGTCCTCTCCTCTACCTCTGAAAAAATGTATCTCCCTTATGGCACCTCTGACCTCCAAGAGGTGGGAGTCAACCCTCTCTTTAAAACTGCTTCCAACCACTCCCACAATCAATGATCTCTGGTAGTTATCGCGGACCTGTTTACTTACTTCGGTGAGCAAGCTGGACTAAACTCACCTCTGGACTCAGTCTACTTTCACTCTCCCTCTCCCTTCCTCCTTACTTATCCTCACTTCCTTTACCCCCCTCCCCATCCCCCCACCCAGCTCCCTTACCCTCCTATCTTTTTTCCATCCCCCTAGAAAATCCCCCATACCCCCTTCCCCTTCCTTTCTACTTCCTTACCATCTCTCACCCCCCCCTTTTATTGTTCCTGTAACAACAGCTCTCCCCTGTCTATTACTAGCCTGCATATTGCGGACACAACTTTTCCTTTACAATGACTCCACCCAAGACCTCAACCATCCCCCACACTCTTAAGATAGCATCCCTTAATATTAAGGGCCTAAATATACCTAAAAAGTGATCTCAACTGCTGAACAATATGCGTAGCATGAAAGCAGATTTAATATTTTTACAGGAAACCCACTTAAAACTAAACACCATACCCAAACTTGAAAACGCATACTATCCCCAAGTCTTCAATGCTACATCCTCCAACTCCAAAACTAAGGGAACCTCAATACTCGTTGTAAAAAACCTCCCCCTTAAAATAACAGACACCCTCACAGATGACCAGTGACGGCACATCCTCCTCAAGGGCACATAACGAGACAAACCTGAAAGGATTTGACGGTATCCATTTTGTATGTTAGGGTCCCACTTTAAATATCTGTTAGTCTGACTTGTTTCTGGCCTTATCTTGAAATAATGTTTTATGCTCGGTTCTCAGGAAATAGCTGAAGTCAGCTAGTCACACAATGAAGACCTGTATTTGTAACAATATTCTGCAGCTAATGTACTTTTCTTGTAACAATGGACACCTGTTTCTACCAGTTTCTACTGCTTGATGATGTGTAAATACTTATACTATGCATGTGCCAAGTCCATATGACATGTACTCCCTTATAAAAACTGCCCCTGTGCATCACAATACAGGCATCTCCCTGATAACTTTTGCTGTGTGTGTGTAAATCTTTTATTATCTATGAGATATCTCCAGACATGTCTGTTGATCATGAAAAGTGCCTGTTGGAGGTACAAGAGCAAACCGAGGATACATTAACCCCTTCCTTTCAGCTGGGAGCTCGTCCGGGGATTCTGAGGCCCACCTACGGTAAGTAATATTTTGTCTCTTTGACGAAGTTTGCATTGCCGTAGGTACTAATGTCTCCAGAACCCATTTACTTAAATCTGAAAGGCTAAATGGTATCCTCTTGTTAAGATAAAAATAAAACTAACTGGCCACTTAGAGTGCTCTGATAAGCACTGGGGCGTCGGGGACCCCCCGAGTATATAGTATCACTGGGAAAGTCTGGGACTCCCATAGAGAGATAAGAATCGAGGCTGTCTGGGACCCTCTTATTGTAAGAAAAAAAAAGACGAAGACAGTGCACTTTGTGAAATAATACTTTTGCTTTCTCTTCCTATAGCTTAAAAGGAATGTTTAAAGGACTTGTTCCGAATGTGTATGTGGATTGCTGTTTTATTTTCCCTCTGGAAAAGGTTCTCTAGTAATAAATCATAAGAGTGTAATACATGAGTGTGAGTTAGAAATAGACCCACACGTTAAATCATGCTGTTCTCCAAGCCACCCTCCCCCTTATGTCCCGAAGCCTGCCAAACTCTATAAGAAAAGAAAAGTATTTGTAAAACTGTAGTGGCATGTAGGATGTGTGAGTTCTTTGTGTTGTAATGAGAAATGTTGTTTTATGAAGAGGTTAAATGCATTCTGTTCTCCCTGTAGTGATTGTGATAATGTTACAGACGGGTTATAACTAAGTTTCCCTACTTGGGAGAGACGATTTGACCCCCCCTCGTTCTGTGTGTTTCTGTGTAAAAGGGAGGAGAGCGCTGTCGGTTTGCGCGGTGCTTTGTATGTATATTGCGTGTTCACATCAGTCCCTATCTTCAGGAATCTTGTAATCTAATAGAGATATACTGTGTAAGGTATTTTGTGTGAGGAGCTAGGTCTGGTAGGGAGATGTGTTACGTTTTGAAAGGCTATAAAATGCTAGTGTGACATGTGTTGCTCAAAAGTAAGTGATGTGAAAAATAAAAACTTTGTAAGGTAAAGGAAATTTTTAAATAATTTTGTAGAAATAAAATCCTAGTTGAAATGGTTAGTTTTGCTATGTAACTCTAGCATTATTTGAAACAAAGGAAAAATGGCCGATTCCTAAAAGGTAGCCATGATTATTATAATTATTTAAATGTTTAGTTCTCCATTCCAGCCTATTGGGCGTGGAAAGGGAAAAGGCTCCACCCACTGATAAAAACCCGGTTGTACTCTTTAATGAAAATCATTTGAATAAGACAGTTCACTAGTAAAGACCAGGCTTAGATCATTTATACTTAACAGTATATGATCTCATGTTGGCCCAAAAATAGTCACCCACCTC
>BLSH010289978.1:279676-290105 GCA_018402905.1 Glandirana rugosa | reverse complement strand
GTGCCTAAAAGTCTGTGTCCCCATTGATTTCAATGGGGTTCGGGGTCCGGGACAAAGTTCGGGTTCTGTCCAGACCCGAACCCGGACTTTGTCCCGAAGTTCGGCCGAACCAGCAGAACCCGGACTTCTATAAGTTCGCTCATCTCTATCAGTTGACCATGTGGACTGCGCTTCTGCTTATCAGATAACATTTTCCCGGAAACTGTATATGTCATCATAACTTTGATACGATACCTTTGCGACACTACAAACAAATCGGCAACTTCAGTTACAGAGGAACCAGCTAAGCAGTCACCAACAATTTGCCCTCTTTGAACCTCAGTAAGCCCTGATATGACTCCATATTACTAGCAGCGCATGCAGTGTCGCAGCTCTCAGCGGAAGCAAAAGAATGCTACATTACATCTACTTTCAATGTCAAACATGTCATCACTTTTATACCTGCAAATCATGTAGTGTTTCTATATTTTTATCCAAGCCCCTGTACAATAAATAACAGCTAGACTCAAAATCAGTTTACTGCCGCTGATCAGGCAGTGATTGTGATTGGTTAGCAGAGGTTACATCATATAATTTCTGCTTGCTGAATGGCTGCTAGAGGTTACTGCACATCCTTACCACTCACTGATTGGTTGCTAAAGGTTACCAGACATCCTCACCACTTACTGATTGGTTGCTAGAGGTTACAGCACATCATTTTTGCTTGCTGATAGGCTTCTAGAGGTTACCTAACATAATTACTGATCACTGATTGGTTTCTAGAGGTTACTGCACATCATTACCACTCACTGATTGGTTGCTAGCAGTTAACGTGGCAATCTCTATGGAGGGGCCCCTGGACTGAATGTGGCATCATTACTTATCTCTGGTTGCTAGATATTACAGCTGATCACTAGAGTTGATCGAACCTCTGGAAGTCCGGGTTTGGCAGGTTCGGCCGAACTTCGGGACAAAGTCCGGGTTCGGGTCCGGACTTGACCCGAACTTTGACCCGGACCCCGAACCCCATTGAAATCAATAGGGACCCAAACTTTTAGGCACAAAAATGGCTGTAACAAAGTCCTGGAAAGTCCTAGAGGTCTGCAAAAGGAAGGAAAATGGGGGTAAGGGTTGGACAAGTGCCCTACAAAGAAATGGGGATAGGGAAATAACTTAAAATAACATAAAAAAAATAAAAAATGGAGGTGGATGTGGAGTTGGAGGTTGAGGAGGCGGTGAAAGTGGCGGTGGAGGAGGAGGAGGTAGCCAACACTGTTTTTTTATTTTTGGAATTTTTTTGTTTTTTTTAAACCAGCAATGCAGGTGCACTTTTTAATTTTGTGCAAAAAACAATAATCTGTCCCTTTAAGCAACAGTAGGAACCTTTCCCTATAGAACTAGGAGATTATTTTAGATTCTAAAATCATCTCCAAGTTGTACAGGGAAAGCCTCCAGCTGTTGCTTTAAGGGAAAGATTATTGTTCTAAAATCATCTCCAAAGTGTATGGGAAAAGTCTATTGCAGCCGCATAGAGCCATATTACTGTTCTAAAATACAATATAAGGATGTATCCCCGCGCTACTATGGTTGCACACTGGGGAAGAGCTAGGTTGCTGCTGTACCTAATATCTGACAATATATATGGCTATCTAAGGATGAAGGTGGTACTGCGCAGCCTATACCAGTGTGTGAGTAAAGTTCTAAAATCATCTCCAAAGTGTGTGTGGGAAAAGTCTATTGCAGCCGCATAGAGCCATATTACTGTTCTAAAATCATCTCCAAAGTGTGTGGGAAAAGTCTATTGCAGCCGCATAGAGCCATATTACTGTTCTAAAATCATCTCCAAAGTGTGTGGGAAAAGTCCATTGCAGCCGCATAGAGCCATATTACTGTTCTAAAATCATCTCCAAAGTGTGTGGGAAAAGTCTATTGTAGCCGCATAGAGCCATATTACTGTTCTAAAATCATCTCCAAAGTGTGTGGGAAAAGTCTATTGCAGGTGCATAGAGCCATATTACTGTTCTAAAATCATCTCCAAAGTGTGTGGGAGAAGTCTATTGCAGGTGCATAGAGCCATATTACTGTTCTTTCAGCCGCATAGAGCCATATTACTGTTCTTCCAGCCGCATAGAGCCATATTACTGTTCTTCCAGCCGCATAGAGAGCCATATTATTGTTCTAAATTTTACAACTTGATGATGATTTTAGAACAATAATCTTTCCCTTAAAGCAACAGCTGGAATCTTTCCCTGTACAACTTGATGATGATTTTAGAACAATAATCTTTCCCTTAAAGCAACAGACTCTACCTACTCCAGTCAGATCGTTCTGTGCAGCAGGATGAGGTGTGCAATCTGTCCCTCAAAGCAGAAGTACTAGTATCTCTCCCTAGTCCACAATCAGATCATTCAGTAATGCAGGGTGAGATGTTCTGCAATCTGTCCCTCAAAGAGCCAGCAGCATCCTCTCCCTAAACTATCCTGAGAGCATATGACATGCAGCACAGTGACTTGAGCCCCACATAGAGGCTGGGTCACATGCTGCACTGGCCAATCACAGCCATTTCATTAGTAGGCATGGCTGTGATGGCTTCTAAGGGAAAACCAGTGAAACACTTGTTGATTGGCTGCCCTTGGCAGCTTTTCAACATGTGGAATAAAATACCCGAACCCCGGACACAAAACCTGGACTTTATTTGAAAAGTCTGTGTTCGGGTCCGGGTCCCGGACACCAAAAGTTTGGTACGGCTCAACTCTACTGATCACTACTGTTCATTGATTGGTTGCTAGAGGTTACTGCACATCATTACCACTCACTGATTGATTGGTTATGGAGGAGTCCCTGGACTGAACATGGCAGTCTCCCTATAGAGAGGCCACAGGGCTGGAGGTAGCAGTCTCTCTATGGAGGCTCCAGTCCAGGGGCTCCTCCATAGGAAGACTGTCACCTCCAGTTCAAGGACAGGGGGCCCCTCTATAGAGACCCTACTATCTCCAGTCCAGGGGACCCTCCATGAAAAGACAGCTACCTCCAGTCCAGTGGCCCCTCCTATTGTAGGGTGACATTAGAATGGAAAGCCCCTGGGATAATAAATTGGTGCAGAGTGCAGTGACAGCAGTGCAGGAACACTGTGCTCCCCCCTTGCAGTGTACAGGTTAAGGTGTCCTCCCCGTGTGTCTCCTATATGTGGTCCTGGTCTGACTCCCCTCCTCCTCCACAGCGGCCAGGTGCCAGTCATGGGGTGGCATGGGGTGCTTGCTGCTTGTTCTAGCGATTGTACACTGTTATGGTGGGGCCTCGGAAGGGGGATGAGGAAGCAGGCTGCATCAGACTCCCAGCACACACTGGTGCAAGAGTGGCAGCACCCCCAGTGGAATTGAAGATGTGTACGGAGAAGAAGAGAGCAGATTACTCTACTGTGACAGGGCTGCAGCCAGTACAAGAGGAGGTAAATGCAGACGACTGTTTCTTCTGTTGCTGGCGGAGCCAGCAACCCTGGAAAAGCTTAAGCGGCAAGCTTAAGGGGCAACTGCTTTGGGCCCCACAACAATGACTAGGACTGGGGCAGCTACCCCTTTTGTCCTGCATTAAAGACACCCCTGCATGTCACCCACCAATGTAAAAATGGTCTAGTATTCAGTGGCTGAATGGAGTCTTCTCACTTCTGCAGTGAGCTAATCCCATCGTTCAGAATACCTTCTGAATGGGATTTTTGTAAATGACATGCCGTTTTCTATAAATATTTAATTTATTAGCAATTAATGTATCCCTCAAAGCAGGTTAAATGCCAAGCATGAAAGTAGAAATCCAATCAAAACTATCCACACTTGAACCCACTCCTAACCTCATTCTAAGCCCTATACAAACTACCTGTAGAGGAAAGATGTGTATGTTTACCTATTCTAAGGGCACTCCAGTCCATTCACATGATCTCCCTAGTGGCTGGCTTCAGAGAAGAAGAGAGATCACAGACAATGACGGTGTTAGCTGCGCCTCCTCTACACTGAAGCTGGTACTGGAAGCCAATCATGTGACCGGACTGGAGCGCCCAGGTAATTATAATTATTTTTCCTTTACAAGGTAGCTAGTGTAGGGCTTAGAATACAAGTGGGAGCAGGTTTAAAATATTTGACTGGACTTCTACTGCAAATACAATATTATGTTACATTATATCTCATGTTTGTACATGTGGAAGTCTTACCAGCGATAATTCTGTCATTACATTTAATTGGTGAAAAGACCATTTGCATCAAATTTTCTTAAAGCTACGTTTTTTTTATCTTCCCTTTACCTCCCTCCTCCCCTACATTATAAACATGCTAACAACATTCTTGGCACTCCTATTTTAAAATTAAAACATTTCCATTTTTATTACATACCCTATTTTAGACCCTCTGAGGTTATAACTGGGTCTCTGTGTCATTTTATACAATGCAAATCGTGCATGGGGGAGGGGCCTAATAGTACCATGCATCAGTAGGTATCTATAGAGTCTTTAGTTCTGGTGCCAGCAGTGGGCAGGCTCTTGGGAGGTGTTAAACAACTATAAAAAATGGCTATAATTTGTATGTGTGAGTCCGGAGGAGTGGACATTCCTAGGAATACTGCATTTGCATGTAGAGTGCCCTAATGCAAACATGTGATACTGAGCCTTTTTGATTAAAATAATTGAAATTCAATGAATGAAAGGGGTGGGCCAGTGACAGGCTGCAGCAGAAAGACATAAAAGATGCTGGAGGTCTTCCAGCCAGGTATTGAGGTAAGCCATATCAGACTTATTGCAACTTCTAATTGAGAATAGTATATAAGAACTTGTCTGGTAGGTAATGAAATGTCTCCCTGAAATGACAGATTTGAAAATAAAGATTTAACTCAATGGATTTTGAACCCCTATGATGGGCTGGAATATGTTTGCCTATGGGCCTCATCAATATGGGGAATGAGTCTTATAGTTTTATAGGGATGGCCAAATTTGCCCAGGTTCAGTTTATGGTGGTTCATCCGCAGAATTAGGACTTAAGAAAGGCAAAAACCCATTCCCTTCCCCAATGCATAACTTCTCCAAAATACACAGCATTTTGCTATCTATAGAACATTCAAAAGAGGAATTGCATAAACTTTTAGAGTCCAGCCAGTGCCTACAAGTCCTAAAATAATTCATCCATATGCAGGTTATCATTATCAGCTATACTTTCTCTGCTTTCCTTGTCACAGCAAGTACATTGTAAATATGGCTGTTGTGACCTCATCCTTTTTTAGTGAGGGGCTGGCTTTTCCAGAACCCTTTTTTTCCCCTTCAAATCCAGTTGATCCAAATTTAAAGGCCATGAATTTCCTTCTAGCTACAATGATAGTAAAATCCTGTACTAGTTTGGCTGGACCATGAATCATGAATGAGCAGGGTTCTCCACTAAATCCATGATGAACTCTAAGTGAAATCTCATCCCTATATAAAATATTAATCAGTTAAGGCATACTTTAAAAACTCTAGAATCCATTCCTACTAAGCCCCTACCATTATGCATAGCTGTCAGGACATGCTTCAGTTTTACAGTCAAAATCCCAATCAGTTTATTCGAGTTGCAATAATCAGCTCTTTCAGTGATAATGCACAGAATCATCTATGTCCCATTGGTGTATGTTAAAAAGTAAACAGTCACTGATTTATTTAGCTAGTTGAAGGTCTCCAAGCAGGTTATTACAAAGTACCCGTAGGAAAAAAAATATTTAATTTTTTTGTCTTATCCTATTTACACCTTTGTTATTTCTAAATACCCCAAATTTCCCTGCTCTCCTTAGCTTTTTGTTTTCTAATTTTTTCACATTTAATTTGATACTGTTCTTACTTCTTTGCATCTTAGCATAAGCATTAAAAAATATATTTTTTTCAAAATACAAAAACTCATTTGTAAGTTATTTTTCAAAGCTTGACTTGCCAATGCGTTCTAAGAATCTAGATATAGGTATGCAAGTTGGTATCCCCAAAATTTAGCAAATTGAGCAAACAGCCTCCATGCCCCCAACTTTCCTGATGTCAAGAAAAGGTACTGGGAAGGTGAAGAGGGCATATGTGTCACCCCCCCTGACATATGCCAGGGGGGGTCATTTTGATCCCAAACTAGTTCATTCTTGCAGGTAAGTGAAATAAACAAAAAAACCTGGCAAGGCACATGGGGGAGCGCCAAGATTTTTTTTTGTTTCACGTAGAGTTTCAACATAAAATCCATATCAGCCCCTCATTGAAAAACAAAGATAAAACAGTGTGGTGCCTCTACCTAAAAATCAATAGCAGACCTTTATCCTTGATGAACAGAAAATGTGTGAACACAAACTTAGATGTCAAGGGAAACCTTTCAAAAAAGGAAACCATGTGGGATTTACCTAAACATAAAACATATACACCAGACCATTACCTGAGCATGCAGCCTGGCTGGCTAAGGGGATCCACAAGTGTGCACCCCTCCTCCCTGAATCTTACCAGCCCACATGTCCTCAACATGGGAGATTACCTTGTCGAAGAAGACTCCCCTGAAAAAGCACTTTGTTGATGAGGACAAGGACCTGTCCCTGGCCTGGTGAGGTCTTCAGAATGGGAATTATCAGAATCTGGAAGTGATATTTAAAAAAGGAGGGCCCCCCATACTAACAATCTCCCCCCTCCATGAATAAGTGCTCCATAATACCACTCTGCTCCCAACAATTGCTCATTGCGAATGAAAGCTAACAGACCTCAGTTGGATGTAAACAAAGGATTGGGCATCCCAGTTGATGCTATTGACCAAATATGGACATTACAATAATTGGTAAATTACATCATGGTGTGTCCTGGGTGACAAAATTGACAAAATATGGTTGTGGTTCTTTAATTACATTTAGCTAAGGGAATGGGAGATTTCATTTGTAACAAGCAGTAATTGGGAAGAATGTGTTCATGGGGTGGCTTGTTTCTGTGTTCGAGCAGGTTGGTGGGCATAGTTCATCATGATTGACATGACTCTACATCATTGGACAATGTGATTGATGGTAGTTTTACACAGTGGGGGGGGTAAATTATTTTAAGTTACCTTTTATTGCTTTCTATGCTGTTATGCCTATTGTTACACCACTTTTACAGGTCCTCTGCATCCAGAACATATAATATATAGGGGTTATACATTTTCTTCTGGGCCAAATTTCTAATTTTATCATATGTATAATTAAAAAAAATGGAACCATTAGAGGCAGGGTTAAAATGCAGCAGATGATTGTGAAGGTGTCTCCTCCATGTTCCTTATGCTATCACTGCTAATAATGCAAAGATATGACAACTCAACCCATTTTTATTTTCAAACTGGCCAAGGCAATGTCAGGTGCAAGTAAAGGGAGCTAATGGTAAAGGGAAGTAAAGGGAGGTTGTGCTGTTACATGTACTGTCATTTAAATATAATGCTATGCATAGTTATAGTAATGTTTATATAGTTGTTTATTATACTGCTTTCTTGTGGTTGTTTTGGATATTGCATTATCCTATTCTGTTTTCTAAGTGTGTTCCCTCCCATCTTCTAAGGTAATTTCCTCTTCCTGGTTCACTCTGTGATGTAACTTCCTCTTCCTGGTTCTCCTCACTCTGTCTCATGAAGAAGAAGATGGCCACACATTTGTGGGCTGCACACAATCTGCTAGCATCCGGGAACACATTACCATGGTTTGACCTACAGATACCATCTTTCAACCATCTGCCACATTTGTTGTATGCTGTACCAGCTATTTGCAATAAATATACGCTTATGGAAGAAATGGTGCCTGGTGAGTTCAAGCTATCTGATAAAGACTGTCCGCAGTGATTATATCTGCTTATACAGGCCAAACATAGAGGTCTCAGCAAGGGATACGTCACTATTACAACAGTTGGAGTCAGGATAGTCAGAACATGTGGTCGAATTCCTATAGCCTGCTGTGTAGATGTGTATGTTTAATGTGCAATCAAGCTCAGTGCCACCCACCATCCTTTGAAAGCACATGGTCACACAAGCTTACTGCACTTCATCAGTGAATATTGAAAACTGATTCTCTGCATTGGACTGTGTTATTCCACCTATCTAAGCTGCTGTTTGTCTTCTTAAAGAGACAGTAACCATTTTTTACAAAACTTGAAAAAAATGTTTAGACAAGCTTCTGAACATTCTTTTATTGCTGAATCTACACAGATACATCATGCCTCTGACCACACAGGTGTACAGGGAGCAGATTCTGTAGATATCGCAGAGCAAAGTGAAAGACCCAAACGCACAATACTACCAACACAGAAACTTAGAGAAAACTGCAAAACCACTAGAGATGAGTTCTCAAAAAATCTGTCAGAACTGTGGGACAAAACTACATACTGCATGCCAGTCTTGCCAAGCTGCAATCAACAAGCTGAATTAAGAAATTCTACAGATCGCCTATCTGCAGCGTATGAGCGCTACCAGCGGCTGTCTGCAAAATACACAGCTTTCTTAAGGGACTCTAATATAGAGGGCTCTTTAGCAGAACTGACTAAGAATGATGAACTAAACCAACAAAGAGATCTCTTAGTTAAGATGCCAAGGATAAGGCGGAACTCCACATCACTAAACTGCAGGAGACCAGATCTCATAATCCTCATCTACTAAGCTCACAACACGCTCTTCTAGATCATCTCACTCTAGAAGCTCAACATTACGTGACAAGCTAATAGAGGCCCGTGCAAGTCTGGAAGCAAATACAGTGTGAAGCTCATTTGCCAGAAAGGAAGCTGAGATAGCAGCTCAGCAAGCAAAGGAAGAATCCCAAATAAAGATTCTGCAAGTGGAAAGGGAGGAAGCAGCTGCCCGAGCAAGGCTAAAGGTCTTTGAACAATCAATAGGAGATAGTACTAACTCAGACTGTTCTATTCCAGCAGAAATGGAAGATCCAATTGAATACACCAGTGAATATGTGCTAATGCATAGTGTTTGCAATAATTCAGAATCATCACCTGTACCACCTACTGACATTACCGTTTAGACTCTCAACATAGAGACCTCTAACACGCACAAGCCTGAGCCACTTCAAGTCCACACATAAAGTGTATTCACACAGCAAACCACATCACCTCCTGCTAACAACAAGATAACTGCCAGCAACAAGCCACAGTTCAAGCAACAGCCAACAGAAGCCTTAGAGTCTAAGCTAGATGCTCTTGCAACATCATTTTATCCTGGTAAACCTCACCCTTACTCACCAGAGAACTTTCACACCCAAGGGGTCCCACAAGTTACTTTAGCACCTAAGAGCGAGACATCAGACCTGTCTAACCTCGACAGATATATGATTCACTGCAAACTCCTTAACATTAACCTCTCAAGGTTTGATGACCGTCTGCTTCTATTACTGATCTTAACCTTACTGCCAAGGAGGAACTTGATTTGCTCATAAAGTGGCTTGGGCTAGAATCTGCAGATCGTGTTAAAAGACTGAGAGCAGTACATGTTCAGTACCCAGATGCAGGTCTTGCTGCTGCATGGGCAAGACTTGAAGAAACCAATGGTAGCGCTGAAGCCATAGAAATTGCTCTATTCAAGAGACTGCAAAACTTTATAAAAATAGGAAACAAAGATCATCACAAGCGTCAAGAATTAAGTGACCTCCTCATGGAGCTGGAGTTGGCAAAGACAGACCCTCATCTAGCTGGGCTGAGCTACCTGGACACAGCCCATGGTGTGAATCCGGTGGTGTCTAAACTGCCATACCACCTACAATAGAAATGGGCACAGCAGGGCTTTAAGATATAAAAGAGACTATAACGTATCCTTTCCTCCATTCTCATATTTTAGCAGGTTCATCGGTGAACAAGCCTGGATGACAAATTATCCCAGCCTCAGCTTCAGTGAGTCTAGCTTGCCTGCATCATCATCATCTAGGTATGATAACAAAGCAGCTAAACATAGAGACTTATATAGAGCAGTATCTGCTAAAAAGACAGACATCTCAGTCACCTCCCGTATCCTCTCCTGCTCGCCAAACTGATTCAGGTGATAGAGATAAAGATCCAAATCGTCAGTGCCCTATTCACAAAAAGCCTCACCCTCTAAAGAAATGTTGTGGGCTTAGTGCAAACACTATCCAAGAGCGCAGGGAGATTCTCCAGAAACTTCTTATAAGGTTCAAAGACCTCTTAGAGGGACGCGAGAACCTATCACAAACGTGATTCGGGTGTTGTAAAGAAATCTCCCACTCCGAAAAACACTTATCCCGTGACTGCTAAACCTAGAAATAGAGATAGTGGACTTAGTCAAACCGCTCGTCCTCTCCTATGCCCTCCACTGACTCTACAGACAGAAAAATCGTCTATGACGAGATATATTCAGAGATACAAATCGACGAAACAATAGTATGGATCTACTACTACTACGTCCGTTCGATCTGAGTGACTTCGACTCCGACCCTATTAAACAGTAGGTCCGAACAA
>BLSH010289978.1:210888-222902 GCA_018402905.1 Glandirana rugosa | reverse complement strand
CACTTCTGATTTAATCTGCGGCAAACGGCGGAGGTTTAAAAAAAATACAGTATTCAGAATCAGCGTTTTTGGTGATCTGAATACTGTGAAGTGCAAAGGAGGTATGGGGGGTCTTTTAGACCCCCCATCCCTCCATAAAGAGTACCTGTCACCATACATTACTATCACAAGGGATGTTTACATTCCTTCTGATAGCAATAAAAGTGATCAGATTTTTTTTTTTAACCACTTCAGCCCTGGAAGGATTTCACACTTTAGGACCAGAGCACTTCTTGCGATACGGCATTTTTTTTCAACAGTTTTGGCCGATTTATATTCTTCCTCATATTTTTGGTTAAAAAAATTGCAATGGGCATTTATTGATTGGTTTTCGCAAAAGTTTACGGATGATGAGAATTAATTTCTGGGGTTTTTATTTTTTTTTATTTTTTACTAGTAATAGCAGGGATCTGCGATTTTTAACGGTACTGCGATATTGCAGCAGACATGTCGGACCATTTTGACACTTTTTTGGGACCATTGGCATTTATACAGTGATCAGTGCTATAAAAATGGACTGATTACTGTGTAAATGTCATTGGCAGTGTAGATGTGAACCTGGAGGGGGCACGCTAAGGGTTAACTGTGTTCCCTCCGTGTGTTCTAACTGTATGGGGGCTGGGTTGGCAGGGGGAGGGGAGTGATCACGGCTTCCATATACAGGACGTAACCAAGTCAACCCGCTCCCTTCTGACATCATGCAATGTCAGAGGGGGCAGGTCACCCATTTACATCATTGGGTGACCCCGTCCCTTCTTATAAAAGAACTGTCATTGTGAAGACCACCCATTCTGGGAGACGCGCAGGGGCTGGGCTGCAGCAGAGAGAGCGGCGGCGGTGAAAGAAGATGAAGGGGGCGGGGCCGGCAGGAGAGCTTAATGGCTGCCTGAAGAAAGAGCTCCGTCCAAAAACCCTTCTTACTAGCGTCCTTCAGCAGCTCAAAGCACTGAATTTCACCCGATCAGAGAGGGGATTGTGCCCTACACCCAGCGGGACACATGTCACTCAAGAGGAAGGAGAGACGACCGAACAAGCTGACGGCCTACATGTTCCAGCCGTGACACGGCCGAGACACTGATTCAGCAGGCTCGATTTTCACAAAGCTGGTATCGGCTCCACGAACAAATCAAAAGGTAGCGGCAGAGCGGAACGATTGTTACACGGCACAGAACGAAGGGCACTCCAATATCTGCAAGTCCAGGAAAAGCAAAAATGCGCATGGACAACACAGCTACAAGCGAGGAGGTAAGCCATTCGTCTTCCTTCATCCCTGTTTCGCACGATCAGCCCACACCACCTGATCCAATTGCGACCTTTCCTACCATGGGGCAACCAGTGCTTGACAACACACTAAAGGACATGTTAATGTCCCTCAGGAGCTCCATCCAAGCAGACATGTTCTCTATAATGCACAAAATACATAGAGATGTGGAGGTACTGGACAACAATGTCACGCATATGGAGACTAACATCAGGGACATTACTCACACAGTGAATGATATCATTGACGCACAGGAGGACCAGTCCCAAGATCCCAAATGGCTGAAAGATAAATTAGCAGATATAGAGGACAGATCGAGAAGAAACAACGTCAAGCTGCGAGGTGTTCCTGAAACAATCCAGCCGACGGACCTGGCCTCATAAGCCAGCGGTCTAATTAAAACCCTTCTTCCAGACACAAAAAACATCAAACTGGTGATTGATCGGATACATAGACTCCCAGAGATGTGATACTCCATATTCATTTTTATCACATTAAAGATCAACTGATGCACAAAGCAAAAGCTCTAGGTTCCCTACCGGACCCGTACAATCAGATCCAACTATATGCTGACCTCTCTCAACACACGCTCAGCCGCAGAAGACAGCTTAACACTATAACAAAGACCCTTCGGAACAACCACATCCAATATCAATGGATCGCTCCCTCCAAAATCTCCATCATTCACAACGGTGCTAAACATGTGATCTCCTCCATGCAAGCCGGATTGCAAAAACTACAAGAATGGGGAATCATACCAGATACGCAGGACAACACAGCGATGGATATCAGCAACATAGATCCCACACACTGGCAATCCCTGCACCACCAGCAATCTTAATAACTTTGGGCATGATCAGATTTAGGTTGGGTTAACCGGATGCTCGGCCGTAAGAACTCTTATATACCCCTATCCAGTATTCCGTGGCACTTAGAGTGCACATCCACAGGAATTGTTGTTCATTTACTTTTGTTTTGTTTTTGTTATCTTCCCTTGTTTGTTTTCTTCTTTTGGAACTCTATCCCTCTCTTCATCGGATAGGTTGTGTACCCATGCCCGCACTGGACTTCACTTAATAGTGAACTGATTTTGTTTGACACCAGCAAACAAACGTCTCCTTCACTTTATACCTTGGAGTATAGTAACTCCCTCGACAACCAACAATGGTTAAGATACTGTCAGTAAATGCAAACGGACTGAACCATCCTTCAAAACGTGCTGCTCTATGGAAACTAGCACTATAGACCAACAGCAAAATTCTCGGTGTACAAGAGATGCATTTTTGCAAGGACAAACCGCCTAAATGTTCCTCCCGGGATTACCCCATTATGTTCACAGCCAATGCGCCCCAGAAGAAGAATGGAGTAATGTTAGCCTTTAAAGACTCCTTATCCCCTTCCAAGTCAATACTTGCATAAGCGACCAGAATGGTCGCTACTTAATAGTAACGGGCGCAATTAATCAGGAATGGTACACAATAGTCAATGTCTACGCGCCCAATTCTCATCAACTCCGGTTTACCCGTAAAATACACAAAAAAGTGGTTAAAATTCAGAAAGGAGCGTTAATCTGGTGCGGAGATTTCAACGCCACCCCAGACCCGCATCTCGATTCGACAAGCGCATCCAATCGCAGGAGGACAGCTCTAAACCCATTACTTCACAAACTAGGCCTTTACGATGTTTGGCGCTGCCAACATGCTGTAGAAAAAGACTTTACGTTTCTTTCACCACGCTTCAACACTTACTCCAGGATTGACTTATTCCTTACCGACCAACGAACCCTTCAGAGAGTGTTATCCTCACAAATACTTACATCTTCATGGACTGACCACTCACCCATCAGCATGACTATCGGGACTCACCCAAACAGGCAGTCTACCTCAACGTGGAAATTGAACACGCATCTACTGCAAAAAGAAGACTTTGCAGCATCTTAGCAACCTACCGTAAGTACTTTCTTCATGGAGAATGCAGGCTCTGTACAGAGTTTCCACACCATTTGGGCCTCATATAAGGCCTATATTAGAGGCATCTGTATCCAGAGAAGTATTAGGGAAAAGAGGCAAAGGAGGCAGCAAATCACTAAACTGCTTGATGACATTCAACAAGCAGACAATAAGAACAAACAGAACCCTTCGGAAATACTCAAATCTACAATTTTTCGGCTAAGAATGGAGCTTAGGGCTCTATTGTTAGACAGCTATGACAAATCTCAACAGAAATTCAAAATGCAAGTGTAAGCATGTAATAACAAACCAGGCAAAAACATGGCCCATCTTATCAAGGGTCCCAGGCTTAAGACACGTATGCCCTATTTATTACTAAGCACCACTAATCAAAAAACCTATGATCCCCAGGACATAGCCAACACATTCAGTGAATACTAGCATTCATTATATAACCTGGCTGAAAACAGTAATACGCCCCAACTCAGCATTGAAAACATTCAGGCGTTCTTAGATAAAACTACCCAAATTGACCAAAGAACAAGTATCAGCCCTCAATACCCCCTTCTCAAATGCAGAAATCGAATCTGCTATCCACAAATTGCCCTTAAATAAAGCTCCAGGTCCAGACGGACTGGTTGGAGAATATTATAAAAAGTTCAGTTCAATTCTTAAACATCATCTAACAACTCTCTTCAATGAAGTTGCCTCCTCGGCCTCTTTGCCTTTAGAGATGCTAAGGGCGACTATTATAACCTTGCCGAAGCCAGGGAAAGAACCAACCACCCCACAAAATTTTCACCCTATCTCTCTCCACAACCATGACACCAAGCTGTATGCCAAAGTAATTGCATCAAGACTAATCGATCTCCTTCCCACTCTGATTCACCCCGATCAATCGGGTTTTATCAAAGGACGCCAAACTTCCGATGCCACGCGTAGAATGATTCATCTGATCCACCATGCACATTCTTCAGGAGCGCCTTCTCTGCTCCTATCTTTGGATGCAGAGAAGGCATTCGACAGAGTGCACTGGGGTTACATGGAACAAACCCTTGAGAAATTTGGCTTCCAAGGGTTTATTCTTTCAGCAATACTAGCCCTCTACTGAAATCCCCCAGCCCAAATTTTGTACTCATCCATATTATACAAACCATTTAACATATCCAAAGGGACTAGACAGGGCTGCCCCCTCTCCCCCCTTATCTTCAACTTAGCACTAGAGCCCCTAGCTGAAAAACTTAGATCAACACCTGAGGTCACCGGCCTACAAATTAACAAACAGGAACATAAAATCAATCTATTCGCAGATGACACCATACTTATCCTTACAAACCCGGCAACATCCCTGGCTTCGGCAAACAAACTACTAGAGTGGTTCAGTTCTATTTCATATTATAAAGTAAATGTGACAAAATCACACATACTTCCCCTAGAAATTCAGAAAGACCTCCAAACCCAACTACAATCCAACTTTGCCTTCACACGGGAACAAACTGCCATCCCCTACCTCGGCATCAATCTTACAGGGCCAATTACTCCCCTATTCTCTCCGAACTACCCAAAGAGCTAGCCTCGCTGTCCAAACTTCACTTATCATGGCTAGGCAAAGTGGCAGCCTTCAAAATGGTCAAGCTCCCACAACTAATCTACTTATTTAGATCACTCCCTATCCCAGTACCAACCTCCTTCTTTTCCATCTTACAAACTATGGTAAGCATATATGTCTGGAACACGGGTAGACCAAGTTGCTTGAGAATCAACCTCTACAAACACAGAAATTATGGAGGCGTGGGCCTACCAAAATTAGTTGACTATTATTATGCCACCATATAAGCACAGATCAGACCATGGTTTATTAAGGACTTAATGAGCCCTTGGAGGAATATTGAGGCATCACAACTCCCATTCAACAACCCCCATTCATGGCTCCTAAGTAACCCCCAACTGGGGAAAAAACTCTCCCACTACTCACCCACAATTAAGGCAACAGCCCTTGCCTTCTCCTACTGCAAAAAACAAGCATATAAAGGGGAAATACCCACAAAACTCAAAATTCCCTTGTCTACGCTCAAGCACAAAATACCAGATCTAGCAATTAGCACATGGATCGATAAAGATATCCAAACCTTAGACAATCTCTACAAGAATGGTTCATTAAAACCCTTCACAGATCTATCCCAGGAATTTTCCATCTCCAAATCTGACTATCTCAAATTTTCCCAAATAACACACTACTTAATAAGAAGCCCGCATCTCCAGATCACAATGCATAAAGAGATAATTGCTTTTCTCTCAAACAAACAGCCCAAAGCGAAAGGAATTTCACTATTTTACGGACTATCGGGGTCCAAAAATATTCCAATGAAGCTTAAACCCATGCTAACATGGGAAAAAAATCTTGGTAAATCCTTCCCATCCCCCCAATGGACTCAAGCAATCCGAGCCACTTACCAAAACTCTAAGGCCTCCAATCTTTGGGAGCTCAACCTCAAACTCATCCTGAGATGGTACATCACTCCAGAACAAATCCATACATTCTCACCCGCCACAACCCCCTCCTACTGGAGAGAGTGTAGTGCAACTAGCACACTCCTTCACATGTTTCAATGCAGTAAACTACAAAGTTTCTGGTCAGAAGTTTCCCACCTAAAGTCACCAAGCACCCAATTTCACTGTCCCCAGAACTAGCCACCCTAAACCTGGGCATTGACCTAATCCCCCCACAGGCTAAGCTCATTACCATTCACATCCTCACAGCAGCAAGGCTGACTATCACCAGGCATTGGAAATCTACTACCATTCCACTGATCCATGAAGTAATAGAAACAGTGCACACCCATGGCACCTATGAATGCAGATATGCAGCTTATGAAAATAGATTGGCTCGCGTCTACAGACAATGGAGCACTTGGATGGAATGGTTTAAAACCATCTGAGTCCCCCATTGCTATCTGGTACTAACATTGTATTTCAACATCTTAATCTTCTTAACCTCCATTCTGTTGATCTTTAGAACAAAAAGAGCACAATTCAGATATTTGGATTTAAAATTTGAGCTGAAGTCTTATATACAAGCTGTAACCTTTACACATATGTATACAACCTGTCTCTGCATGTTTTGTAACACTCTGTTATATACTTAAAACCAATAAAAATTATTATGGAAAAAAAAAAGAAGAAGATGAAGATTGAAGATGAAGAGAGGAAGCAAGAAGACTAAAAGAAGAAGCCGAAGACCAGAAGAAGGACCGGGCCAGGAGAAGAAAAGAGCTATTTTACACAAAAACTGCCTCTTGTTTTTTGTAACACTACACTCCTTTTTTGGTGAATGGGTAGCTATTCACATGGGGGGGCGGGATCTGGGGGCCCCCTTATTAAAGGGGGCTTCCAGATTCCGATAAGCCCCCCGCCCGCAGACCCCCACAAGTACCGGCCAGGCTTGTGGGGAAGAGGCTCTTCCACACCCCCAAAGTACCCATACTCCCCATGTTGAGCGGATGTAGCCTGGTATGGTGCTCACCCCCCCCCCCCATCCTAACCGGCCAGGGCTGCATGCTTGGATAAGGGTCTGGTTTAGATTTTAGGGGGAACCCCAAGTAATTTTTTTTTTTAATTTGACACAGGGTTCCCCTTAACAACCAAACCAGACCCGAAGAGCCCGGTTTGGACTGGGGGGGGGGACCCCACGCACTTTTTTCAGCGATTTATTTTTGTATATTGCCGGGAACTGGAAATACATTACAGTTGCGATTTTAAATGACAATTTTTCCTATGGAAATGTAATTTTGCTCTGGCTATGTTCTACACCTCACAGAGATGTGCCCTTTTACACACAGACTAAGGACACCGACCAGGCACAATATTTTTTTTTTTTCCACAAAGATTTTTATTGAAGAGAATATAGTAAGTGTACAGGAACACATCGTTCACATTGACGCTCAAGCAACCATGAGGCATCTTATTACAACACAAAAACTGGTAGCAATCTTCTCATGGCGTGTACAAATGTAAATATATTTTACAATATATGAGCCATACTAAGGGAGATAACTCTTAACTTTTTAGCTCTTCTAGGGTGGGCATTCTACATCAAGGAACCCCAGCAGTTCCAAATTACGCTTCGTAGAGCAACAACACTAGTACATCTAGAACCTTGAGTGTGTGAATTGTCTATGTGTTCATCTTCTAATTGTTTTTGACAGGGTGAATCTATAGGGAGGTAGGTAAAGAGGGTGGGTGGGGAAAAAAGAAAGAAGGGTATCCTCTGAGGGCCTAAGGTAAAGAGGAAAGGGGGGAGGGAGATAGAGGGATTAGCGGTCAGTATATAGAGGGAGAGAAGAAAGAGAAAAAAAAATATATATATATATAAAGAGGCAAGGAGAGTGCCCTTGGACTGAGCCCGCCCCCCCATGCCAGACCCCCCACCGTGGACAACCATATAAGCGCTCAGCGCATTCTGTTACAGGAGATAGGACTCATATGTATTCGTGGTCTTGAAATGGGTCCAACATGCCCAGATAGTCGTGAATTTCTGAATGCGTTCTTGGGAGATGTGTATAAGTTCCTCCATCTCCTCTATTTTTGATATTCTGGCAAACCATTCCTTGATTGTAGGCAGAGAAGTAGTTCTCCAGTGGACTGGGATGCATAATCTGGCCGCGTTCACCATGTGCATAGCCAATGATTTGTAGTAGTGTCTTTTGGGCAGGGATGTGTAGTGTAAGAGGAATTGGGCCGGGTTGTAGTCAAGTTTGAATGCGGTGACCTGTGTAATAAGCGCATGTACTGACCTCCAAAATGGTTGGATTCGTTAACAGTCCCACCAGATGTGGAGCATTGAGCCAGCCGCTCGGTTGCATCTCCTGCAAATGTTAGGGATACTCGGGGAGAATTTGTGTAGTCGAGCTGGGGTCCTGTACCATTTTGTCACAATCTTGTATCCGTTTTCCTGAATTGCCACATTTAGCGAGCCCTTGAGATTATGGGTGTGTATGCTGATCCAGTCCTCCTCAGTCAAGTTCAGCTTGAGGTCGTTTTCCCAGGAAACTCGAGAGGGGTCTGGGAAGCAGGGGGATTACTTTATGAGTAATGCATAAATGTAGGAGATTAAGTGACGCTGTGGTGATTTACGGGTGCAGAGAAATTCAAAGGGTGTGAGTTGTGTACTCCAGGTGTTCAGCCGTTGTTGGGCTGAGAGAAAGTGGTGAATTTGTCGGTATGTCCAGAAAGGGAAGGAATTGGTGCGTGACAGGGACTTCATGGCTTCGTAGGGGAGTAGGCGTCCCTTAGAAAAAAAATGATAAGAGAGCACTTTGTCATGTGGCCATTCCTGTCAGAGGGCCTGGTGATGAGGAGAATTTTGCAGACTTGGCCGCCTTATTAAAGGCATACAAAGAGGGGTATATGAACGGGTGTGCCATGAGATTCATTGGCCAAGGCCTATGAGCTAGCCAAGGAAGTATGTGAATTGGCATATGTGCGAAAGAGTTCTCCAGGGATACCCATAGCTTCTCCCATTTGTGTACACTCCAGTCTACGATTGTCGTGAGAAGGCAGGCTTGGTAGTAGGTGTAAAGGTCAGGGGTACCAATACCCCCCTTATTTTTAGGGCTCGTAAGTCGGTTGTATTTGATTCGTGGTGGGGTGTTTTTCCATATGAACTTTGCGGAGGCCTTCTTATAGGTTGTAAAGAAAGATGGAGGGAGGTGGATGGGGATCGTTTGCATCAAGTATAAGAGACGGGGAAGGACCATCATCTTAAGGAGAGCTGAGCGCCAAACCAGGACACGTTCAAGCCCGCCCATTCTTTCAGGTCTACTTGTATCCCAGCAAGGGCTTTTTGAAAGTTCTGACTGTAACAAGCAAACTTTGGTGAGTGTTGGCATGGAGACGGTGGATGAAATGTTGCTGGCAAGGTAAACGTTGATTGGAAAATAATACGTTTGAGGCTGCAAGATATTCCTTCTTTGTTCTAAATTTCAAAATCAATACTTTTCAGAATCCCGATTCACACTTTACAGGATTGTGTCCCAAGGTGTTTAGAGGCCTCTGGAGGATACAGTCTAATGAGGGGGATTTAGCAATCGCTCTTCCACAATTTGATGGTCTTGTCATTCTCTAGTGCAGCTGAAGCAATGATGTTTTCTGTAGGATGACAGGCTGTTGAAATGACGACATCTGTATGTCCCTGTAGTTTCTGCACAACCTCCTTGGTCTGAAGGTTCCAAATATACACCAAATTATCTTCGGAGCCAGATACAATCCACTTGCCTCCAGTGACAAAGAAATTGGTGAATATGCAATACTTCTCATTCTTGTGACATGTGTAGGTTTTCAGGCACTTCCCTTTGCTGTAGTCCCATAACTTAAGCGTGTTGTCTAAAGTGGCTGCTAGGATATATTTGCCATTTGAAGAGAACTTCACAAAAGACACTGGAGGATTATCATCATCAATGAGTGTTTTTAAGCATTGGCCAGATGCTGTATCCCAAATTCGACAAAGTCCATCGTAACTACTAGACACAATGAGGGAACCGTCACGATTGAAGTGCACAGCAGAGACAGGGTCAGAGTGGGCAGGCAATGTCTTCAGGCACTTCCCCGTCTTCACATCCCATATCCGGACACTCTTGTCAAAAGGACCAGACACAATGAGGTTGGACTGTGGGTTGAAATTGCAACAGAAGACATAGTTGCTGTGGCCCTTTAGGGTCTTCAGAGATTTTCCCAAGCTGACATCCCAGATTTTTAGAGTTTTGTCATCTGAAGCAGACACCAGGAGATTTGAATCTGAAGACCAGGCAACATCTGATATACCCAGCTTATGCCCAGAAATAGTCTTCTCAAACTTGCCATCATATGCACCCCATATTTTGATTAGTTTGTCAGCCGATGAGCTGGCCAGGCACTCCCTGTTGGGGCTGAACTTGACAGATGACACAGCCTTGGTATGCCCAGCTAATGTGAACTTTAGAGTATAATTAAGTTTTACTGGAGCTGGCTTGCTCTGGTTTGTGGAGGATGAAGGAGTGGATTGTGTTTTAGATGCTTTAGTCTCTGGCTTCTTCTCCTCAGTCGCCATGGTACATAAGCCTGACAAAAGTCACACCAATTGCAGTAATATCACCTTCTGGTGCTGTCCCTTGGGGTCGGGCCTCGCTCTCAGCTCCCCCACCGGCCAATCATTGAATTCACCTCACACTGCAAGCAAAGAGGGAGCGCGCCAGGCCAGAACGAGGAGCGCCAACAGCGCATGTGCAATCCCAGGCACAATATTTAAAGGAATATTTTCATCTTTTTTGCACTTTAAACATTATTAAAATCACTGCTCCTGAAAAAATGATTGATTTAAAAACGTTTTCCTTCATTGATACATGTCCCCTAGGGCAGGACCCGGGTCCCCATACACTTTTTAGGGCAATAAAATTGCATATAAGCCTTTAATATGAGCACTTTTGATTTTTCATGTTCGGGTCCCATAGACTTTCATGGTGTTCGGATGTTCGCCCAACTTTTTGTCTGTTCGCATGTTCTGGTGCGAACCAAACCGTGGGGTGTTCGGGTCATCTCTAGTTGTAACATTAGTCCAAGCTGATTTTGTAAATCCTGCAAAGTTACACCCTAGCACTATTGGGGTGATTTGTATACATGGTGACACACGTGACTACCAGACTGCTGTGGTAGAGTTTGATACCCCTTGGGACACCGTGACACATTCAGTGGGGGTGGTACCCTCACTACTTCATGATGTCCTAGTGGGGAGAGATTTTCCACACTTTTGGAGTTTATGGGAAAACAAAAGGAGTCGAGAGGACAAAGCTCCCCCTGCTGAGGAAACACTGGAACTCACACCAGACCCTTTTGATTGCAAAATTGAAAGGGAAATGGTTGGTGTGTCCAACGGAGGCATAGGTCCTTTTCCTTTTTCTGTAATGGCTGGAGAGCAGGATGAGCTAGAGGATAATGAACTAAGAAATTATTCTGACTCTACTAGTGAGAGTGGACAGAATGTGGTGCCTGACTTAGAAGTCAGGAAAGATGACTTTTGTACGGAACAATTAAGAGACTCCACACTCATTAGAGCCAGAGAAAACATTAAAATGATTGAGAGGACTTCCGGGAGCTGGACGGCGACGGACGTGTCTTGGGAGAGCTCCGGATCCCCCGACACAATCCACGGGCATCCTTCATACCGCGGGACGGGTGAGCACCCAAAAACACCCAGGAAGCTTCCCAACACCGTCCCCTTCAACACGGGCTGGGTATCTCCGCCGCCCGTACTCACCATCCGCGCGCCTGAAAATCGAGGCCGCGGCTTCAGTTGCGGCCTAGGCCGCGGCTTCAGTTGCGGCCTAGGCCGCGGTTCTTAAAAAAGGTCATCCTGCCCTTAATCAACAGCTCCGGACCCCGAAACACGGATCAGGGGACCCCTCTCACACCCCCCAGGCCTCGACAACTAATTCCCGTCCTACTGGAAAAAATTCTTGGCGCCGGATCCGGCGTTGACTTCGGCGCCGGATCCGGCGTTGACTTCGGCGCCGGAGCTAAAAGTCCGCGCGCCTACCACTCATGCCCGCCGCCTCTATGGGTCGGGCACAACTTCCCCTGCCACAACCCTTCGAAGGACCCACAAAAACCCACGAGTGGGCAGGGCGCCATACTTCCTACGGGCACCTAACACAGCCCCCTAGGCCTCGAGAGGGTTCTGTGCAGGCAGCGGCAGGTCGAGGGCCTTCAGGAGAGTTAGTAAAATTACAAAAGAG
>BLSH010289978.1:177626-193984 GCA_018402905.1 Glandirana rugosa | reverse complement strand
CCACCCGCGATGCCCCCCCCCCGGAGTGAAAGAACGGAGGTCCGTGTAAGTAAACATGGACCTCCCTTCTGTGAGAGGGGGAAGGGCTGTGATCACAGCCTTCCTCTACACGGAAGGTGTGATCACTTCCCTTCTCCTGTTAGGGCAGTCCCCCACAGTTAGAACACGCCCAGGGAACACAGTTAACCCTTAGAGCGCCCCCTGCAGGTTAACCCCTTCACTGCCAATGGCATTTACACAGTAATCAGTGCATTTTTATAGCACTGATCGCTGTATAAATGCCAATGGTCTCAAAAAAGTGTCAAAATGGTCCGACATGTCCACTGAAATATCGCAGTACCGCTAAAAATCGCAGATTGCCGCCATTACTAGTAAAAAATAAAAAAAAATAAAAACCCAAAAATGAATTTTCATCATCCGTAAACGTGACCACTTTTGCGCAAACCAATCAATAAACACCGATTGCGATTTTTTTTATCACAAATAAGAGGAAGAATATAAATCGGCCAAAACTGATGAAAAAATTTTTTTTTTATATTTTATTTGATTTGTATTTTAGCAAAAAGTAAGAAATTTGTTTTTTTTTTGCAAAATTGTCGCTCTTCTTTTGTTTATAGCGGCGATCAGAAATGACGCAGCGGTGATCAAATACCACCAAAAGAAAGCTCTATTTGTGGGGAAAAAAAGGACGAAATTTTGTTTGGGTACAACGTCGCACGACCCCGCAATTGTCAGTTAAAGCGATGCAGCGCCGAGTCGCAAAAAGGGCTCCGGCCCTAAAGTGTGAAATTCTTCCGGGGCTGAAGTGGTTAAGAAGAAAGTCACAACCCGAAAGACCTGTTTTATGAATGCTCTTATAGACTATTAATACAGAAGTTTTACCCCCTTTTTTTTTTATATATCTGGACTTGCTATATGTTTCATATGTATGATCTGATGTTGCACAGCTTGGGTTGATTGATGTGGTATATGCTGGTCCAGCCTTGAGACGCATAACAATATACCACTAAGCAGTATTTATATATACCTGCGGCTGAGACAGGGTTTTCCCACAAACTGTGAAGATGATTTTAGAACACTAACATGGCCCCATGCGGCTGAAACAGGGTTTTTCCACACACTGCGAAGATGATTTTAGAACACTAATATGGCTCCATGCGGCTTAAACAGGGTTTTTCCACAAACTGTGAAGATGATTTTAGAACACTAACATGGCCCCATGCGGCTGAAACAGGGTTTTTCCACACACTGCGAAGATGATTTTAGAACACTAATATGGCTTCATACGGCTGAAACAGGGTTTTTCCACACACTGTGAAGGTGATTTTTAGAACACTAATATGGCTTCATGCGGCTGAAACAGGATTTTCCCACACACTTTGAAGATCATTTTAGAACACTAATATGGCTCTATGCCCCTGCAATAGGCTTTTCCCACACACTTTGAAGATGATTTTAGAACAATAATCTTTCCCTTAAAGCAGCAGCTGGAACCTTTCCCTGTACAACTTGATGATGATTTTAGAAGAATAATCTTTCCCTTAAAGCAACAGACTCTACCTAGTCCAGTCAGATCGTTCTGTGCAGCAGGATGAGGTGTGCAATCTGTCCCTCAAAGCAGCAGTACTAGTATCTCTCCCTAGTGCACATCAGATCGTTCAGTAATGCAGGATGAGATGTTCTGCAATCTGTCCCTCACAGAGCGGCATCCTCTCCCTAAACTATCCTGAGAGCATATGACATGCAGCACAGTGACTCCAGCCCCATAAAGAGGCTGGGTCACATGGTGCACTGGCCAAACACAGCCATGCCATTAGTAGGCATGGCTGTGATGGCTTCTAGGGAAAACCAGTGAAACACTTGTTGATTGGCTGCCCTTGGCAGCTTTTCAACACGTGGAATAAAATACCAGAACCCCGAACCCGAACCCAGACTTTTTTTGAAAAGTCCGGGTTTGGGTCTGGGTCCCGGACACCCAAAAGTTTGGTACGGACCCGAACTTTGCAGTTCGGGTTCACTCAACTATAGTTGCTGCTGCTCCTGTGAGGGACAGATTATTGTTCTAAAATCATCTCCTAGTTCTATAGGGAGAGGTTCCTGCTGTTGGTGTGAGGGACAGATTATTGTTCTAAAATCATCTCATACTGCTAGAGTGAGAAGTTCCTGCTGCTCCTGTGAGGGACAGATTATTGTTCTAAAATCATCTCTTAGTTCTATAGGGAGAGGTTCCTGCTACTCCTGTGAGCGACAGACTATTGTTCTAAGATCATATCATACTGCTGTAGGCAGAGGTTCCTGCTGGTGCTGTGAGGGACAGATTATTGTTCTAAAATCAAACATTTGGAAAACGTGTAGCGCTAAAAACGCATCAGAAGTGAAAAGTAAATAACCAAGTTAAGACCTGAGCAACCCAGGAATATAAACATCCTTAATAAAGTCAACCCAAGAGTTCCAGTGGGAAAAGAAGTGTACAAACCGTGATAATACTAGAACAGTAAAAAATATTATGGCAGTAAAAAATAATGTTCAGTGCTTCAAAATGTACCACCACGGAAAAGTGTATCCACCACCTTAAATGGTTAAACACCCTTACCAAAGGTAGGCTGGTAAACGGCATATAGGATCAATCTTGGCAGATTAGTGTCTGGCAGTAGAGATATATCAGTACCCCTCATACATGGACATTGGTCACCAATCCAGATATAAGACACAAACACCAGAACCTTTCCTCATGACTAGAAGGTCAGGGAAGTTCCATCCAAAAAGCAAAGAGATCCACATATAGTGTAATACTGCATAACAAGATGATTTATTAAAGAATTTAATATACACTCACATTTTAAGAGGAATAACATAGCAGCAAGGAATTCCAGGCATAACATAATGCGATGAAGAGAGTATGGGGCTCACAGTACCCAACGTGTTTCGTCTTAATAGACTTCAACTGGGGCAACTTACGCCAGATGAAGTCTATTAAGACGAAACGTGTCGAACACTTTGAAGCACTGAACATTATTTTTACTGCCATAATATTTTTTACTGTTCTATTATTATCATGATTTGTACACTTCTTTTCCCACTGGAATTCTTGGGTGGACTTTATTAAGAATGTTTATATTTCTGGGTTGCTCCCAGGTCTTAACTTGGTTATTAACTTTTCACCTCTGATTTTGTGTTTTTAGTGCTACACGTTTTCCAATTGTTTGATATGCACAAATGCTGTTGAAGTTGTGGAGTTAGTTGCTTTAATCATATCTGTGGATGCACAGTGTAAATTTTCAAATTCATTGTACTAAAAGCATCACATACTGCTGGAGGGAGAGGTTCCTGCTGCTCATGTGAGGGACAGATTATTGTTCTAAAATCATCTCCTAATTCTATAGGGAGAGGTTCCTGCTGGTGCTGTGAGGGGCAGATTATTATTCTAAAATCATCTCCTACTGCTATAGGGAGAGGTTCCTGCTGCTCCTGTGAGGGACAGATTATTGTTCTAAAATCATATCATACTGGTGTAGGGAGACGTTCCTGCTGTTGGTGTGAGCGGTGCATTTCTTGCACAAATATAAAAAGTGCATCTACGTTGCTGTTTTCCAAAAAAAAATAATTTATTATTCTTTTCTTTTTTTTTGTATTGATAAATAGTACTACATAGTACATTTGCGGCCAGGATGAGGAGAGCGTCAAATAAGGGACGTGGTCATGGTCGTGGTGCTGCTGGTGTTGGTGAAGTTCCTGTTGCAAGGAGAGGACGTGGTCGATTTGTGCCAGCTACACCCACAAGTGAAACACCTTCTTCAGGTGTATGTAGCCGACAGAACCTTCAACGTTATATGGTAGGCCCGAATGCCGCTCAACGAATGGTGAGGCCAGAACAAGTACAGGCGATAGTAGATTGGGTGGCTGACAATGCCTCCAGTTCCTTTGCATTGTCTTCCACCCGGTCCCTTGATGAAAGCTCAGAGTTGGCACCTGAACCCCATGGCCATCTGTCTTTCACCTCAGCCCCTTTTAAATCAGCCAAGCAGTCTGAGCCCCAAGTCATGCAACGGTCTCTTATGCTTTTTGATGACTCTCCTGGTGTGCTTTCCGTGGGCCATCCACATAGCCCTGCCCAAGAAGTGGAAGATATTGAGTGCACCAATGCCCAACCACTTCTGTTGCAGGATGAGGACATGGAAACACCACCGCAGCATGTCTGTGATGATGATGATGAAACACAGGTGCCAGCTGCTGCAGCTTTCCACAGTGTGCAGACTGACAAGGAGGGCAGTTGTGAAGGGTGGGTGGAAGATGATGTGGAGGAGGATGATGAAATCCTAGATCCCACATGGAATGAGGGTCATGTGAGTGACGTGTGCAGTTTGGAGGTCGTGGTCGCACAGAGGCACCAGCACAGCAAAAGAGGAAGCAGGTTGAAAAAGCGGAGCGAGTGTCCCCTAGACAGTATGCCTGCTACTACCCACCGCACCCAGGGACCTAGCACATCAAAGGCAGCTCAAATGCATTCCCTGGCATGGCAGTTCTTCAGACAATGTGCTGACTACAAGACACGAGTGGTTTGCATGCTGTGCAATGATAGCCTGAAGTGAAGAATAAATGTTCTAAACCTGAGCACAACCTGCATGACCAGGCATCTAAATTCAAAGCACTTGCTGCAGTGGAATAAGTACCTCAAAATCCAAGAAAGGTCTCGACCTCATCCTGCTTCCTCTTCTGCTGCTGCCTCGGCCTCTTCCTCCACCTCTACAGTGCCAGTGTCACCTGCCACCCAGCAAACAGACAATGTGACAGCAACGACACCATGTCCGCCACCGTTCTCAAGCATTTCCACATGGTCCCATGGAAGCTTACAGCTCTCCATCTCCCAAACATTGGAGAGAGAGGAAGTACCCCCCTACCCACACACGATCCCTGACCCTGAATGCCAGCATTTCAAAATGCCTGGCATTTGAAATGCTGTCATTCCATCTGGTGGACACGGACAGTTTTAAAAACCTGATGGCGGTGGCTGTCCCACAGTATGTGGTTCCCAGCCGCCACTACTTTTCCAGGCGAGCCATTCCTTCCCTGCACAAACAAGTCAGAGACGAGATCAAGTGTGCACTGCGCAACACCATCTGTGGCAAGGTCCTAATAACCACTGATACGTGGACCAGTAAGCAAGGGCAGCGATGCTATATCTAGCTAATTGCACACTGGGCAAATGTGGTGGTGGGTGGGCCTGAGGCGGCTAGCCGTTTGGCGCATGTCCTTCCACCACCGGGGATTGCAAGGCATTTCTCTTTGCCTCCTGTTGCCTCCTCCTCCTACTGCTCTTCCTCCTCCTCTACCACCTCCTCATCCGCTCAGTGTAACACCTTCATCACCAACTTCAGCACATCCAGGGGGAAACGACAGCAGGCTGTTTTAAAACTGATATGTTTGGGGGAAATACCCCACACTGCGCAGTAGCTGTGGATGGGCATTGAACAACAGACCGATGAGTGGTTGTTGCCACTGAGCCTCAAGCCCGGCCTGGTGGTGTGCGATAATGGGTGAAATGTCCTAGCAGCTCTGAGCCTAGCCAGTTGGACGCACATCCCTTGCCTAGCGCATGTGCGCATGTGCTGAATTTGGTGCAGAAATTAAACTACCCGGATATGTCAGGGCTGCTGCATAAAGTGCGGGCCACCTGTGCGCGCATTCGGTGTTCTCACCCTGCTGCTGCTCGCCTGTCTGCACTGCAGCGGAACTTCGGCCTTCCCTCCTATGCGACGTGCCCACAAGGTGGAACTCCACCTTGCACATGCTGGCGAGACTGTGCGAGCAGCAGCAGGCAATGGTGGAGTTTCAGCTGCAGCACACACGGGTTAGTCGCTCTGTGGAACAGCACCACTTCACCACCAATGAGTAGGCCTCCATACGAGACCTGTGTACCATATTGCGGTGTTTTGAGTACTCCACCAACATGGCCAGTGCCAATGACGCTGTTCTCAGCGTTACTACTTCACTTCTATGTCTCCTTGAAAAAACACTTTGGGCGATGATGGATTAGCATGTGGCACAGGAGGAAGAGGAGGAGGAAGAGGGGTCATTTCCACGGTTATCAGGCCAGTCATTCACAAGTGGCTCGGAGGGTGGGTTCCTGCTCCAGCATAGGCCAGGTAAAAAATTTTTAAGACAGGGGACAGTTCTTGATGATGAGGAGGACGAGGATGATGATGATGATGAGGAGGAGGAGGGACCATTTTCACAGCAGGGTGGCGCCCAACGCAGCTCTTGGGCATCACTGGAGGGTGGCTGGGGGGATACGGAGGACACAGATGATACACCTCCCACAAAGAACAGCTTGTCTTTGCTTCTGAGCAGCCTGGCATATATGAGCGACTACATGCTGCAGTGCCTGCTCAATGACAGCCGAGTTGTCCACATTTTAACTTGTGCCGATTACTGGGTGGCCACCCTGCCGGCATTGCCAAATGACACAGGGGGCTCTGTGGAAGCACAAGGCGAAGGCGGAGGAGGAAGAAGAGGTCACCAACGCAGCTGTAGCATTGCCAGCACCTCAGAAGTCATGGTTAGCATGGCCAAAATGTGAAAAAGCTTTGTCAGCAGCATGCCACAACAAACAGCACCACCAGCTGATAGGCAACGTCTTAGCAGGAGGCAGCATTTCAGCAACATAGTGAAACAGTATGTGTGCACACGCCTACACGTACTGACTGATGGGTCTGCCCCATTCAACTTCTGGGTCTCCAAATTGGCCACATGGCCTGAGCTTGCCCTTTATGCCTTGGAGGTGCTGGCCTGCCCTGCAGCCAGTACATTGTCTGAATGTGTGTTTAGCACGGCAGGGGGCGTTATCACAGACAAGCACAGCCGCCTGTGCACAGCCAACGTGGACAAGCTAACGTTTATTAAAATGAACCAGGCATGGATCCCACAAGACTTGTGCAGAATAGACATTTAGACCGGCCTCACACAGCCATTGGTATACTTGTTTTTTTTTTAAATATGTCTCAATATTTTGAAGGCTACCCCAATTATAAAAAAAAACCAAACAAACAAAAAACAGTGTTGGCTACCTCCTCCTCCTCCTCCTCCACCACCGCCACTTCCGCCTACAATGCCACAGTCACGGCCTAGTCAACCTCTAGGCTCCTACTCCACATCCACCTCCTTCTCCAATTTTTTTTTATGTGATTTTAAGTTATTTCCCTATCCACATTTGTTTGCATGGCACTTTTCCTACTCTTACCCCCATTTTTCTACCTTTTGCAGCCCTCTATCCCTTTCCAGGACTTTTTTACAGCCATTTTTGTGCCCAAAAGTTCGGGTCACCATTGGCTTCAATGGGGTTTGGGATCCGGGGTCAAGTTCGGATCAAGTTCAGTACCGAACCTGAACTTTTCCGCGAAGTTCGGCCGAACCAGACAAACCCGAGCATCCAGGTGTCCACTTAACTTTATTTGTGAGTAAGAATACAGACTTTTCCTCTCACCTACCTGGACTGACCACAGTTATACAGCATGACATCATTATGGAACCAGGTGTCCGCATAAATATAAAGCCCTATAGAATACCTGACTCTAGGCATGCAGCAGTTGCAAATGAAATAAAGAACATGTTAGAGTTAGATGTGATAAAGGAGTCTCACAGTGACTGGTCAAGTGCCATAGTGTTGGTCCCAAAGCCAAATGGCACTATAAGGTTTTGTAATTATTCCAGGAAGTTGAATAGCGTGTCCAAATTCAATGTGTACCCAATGCCTTGGGATAACAACTTTATTGACAGATTGGGAAGTGCCAGGTACATAGCTACGTTCGACCTAAATAAAGTTATTGGAAGATAACTCTATCAGAGTCTGCAAAAGAGAAGATTGCCTTTTCTACTCCTGAGGGGTCATTCCAATATAAGCGGATATCTTTTGGTTTGCATGGGGCTCCTGCCTCATTCCAGAGAATGATGTACAAGACATTGAGACCACGTTGTCAATACGCAGCCGCCTATTTTGACGATGTAGTCATCCACAGCCCAGATTGGGAATCTCATTTGCCCTGGGTGCATGCAGTAGTAGATTCCCTTAGGAAAACAGGACTCACTGCCAACCCCAAAAAGTGTGCTATAGGCTTGGAGGAGGCCAAATACCTTGTCTACATTATTGGTTGTGGGCTGATTAAGCCTCAGATCAATAAGATTGAGGCGGTTCAAAAATGGCCCCAACCTAATAAATAAAAAACAAGTTCATGCATGTCTGGGGATCACAGGGTACTACAGGTGTTTTATACCCAATTTTGCCACCATTGCAGCCCCACTGACAGACCTGACAAAGGGTAGAGGGTCAGTCATGATTAAGTGGAATCCTGAGGCAGAAAAGGCATCTCAAATGTTCAAGCAAGCCTTTTGTGCACAACCAGTGCTCGTGACCCCAGATTTCACAAAGGTGTTTGTAGTACAGACAGACGCCTGTGATGTGGGACTGGGTGCGGTACTTTCCCAAATCAGACGGTGAGGAGTACCCAGTCGTCTACCTGAGCAGGAAGCTTAACAAACATGAGAAACTATGCCATTGTTGAGAAGGAATGTGTAGCTATCAAATGGGCCTTAGAGGAACTGAAAAATTACCTGTTGGGGAGACCATTCCAACTAGTCATTGACCATGCCCCTCTAAAATGGATGTTTGACAACAAGGAGAAAAACAGTCCTGTGACAAGGTGGTTCCTTGCTCTGCATGCATTCAAGTTCACAGTGGAACATAGAGCTGGGAAACTCCAGAACAATGCAGATGCCCATTCCCGTGTCCATTGTCTGGTTGGGACAGTTGCTCAGCCACAGGGGATATGTAGCATTATGAAAGGCGAGGTGATCGATGGACATCATGTTTCACCAAAAATGCATTCATTTTCAGTGAACTAAGGCAAAATCTGGTCTAGGTGTTACCAGCCACCTTAGAAGGGTTGGTTCCGGACCAGATTCTGTGGTACACTTGTGTCCACCAACAGGTGGTATAAATAAGCAGGAGTAGAGCAAAGATTTGCTCTGGCCTAGGAGCCATCAAGCCTGAGAAAGCTGATGAACTGAAGTTTGCTTTATGACTGAGACAAAAAGGTTTGCATTGTCTTTGTTTTGTGGGTGACAGGGAGAAGCCCTTCACCGCTCAGTTAGGGAAACTGGAAATGTTTAGTAAGAGCCTGGATGGCAAGGATTTATATTCTGTTTTGTTTGTTTGGTTTTCATGCAACCTTTTAAAATAAACCTGGCTACAAGTCCGTTTTTAAGAGAACCTGCCATTTGGACTGCCTTTTTTCCCAGGGACAGTGATCCCCATTGAGCTAACCCCCCACACTACTGAGTGCTGGAACTATACAGCCAGATAACATTTATGACAGCAATGCTAGTCTTAGACTGAATGGGTATACCCTGTCCAAAAGAAAGAAAGGTAGATGTAGTGGAGGGGGCAGGGGAACAAAGGGGCTTGCAGAATAATTTTTATGGTAGGGGGTAGTGCTTTGAGATTTTCATTTGTCGACTAACGTTGGGGCCCATTCAGAGCATCTTTGCACTTATTGAAAGTACCAGTTAACCTGCATGCAGTATAGGTACAGTATAATCTCAGCACCTGTGCAAGGTAGAGGTACTTCAAATGCACTAAAGGCTCAGCATAAGGCAGTACAGGGCTGGCATAGGTGCAGTCTAGGTTGGGAATAAGTCAGTGTGGTATGGGTGCAGTATGGATTTGGTATATTTGGTGTCCTGCTCTCAGCAGCTCATTCCCTGCTAGCAGTATAAGCAATGGGCAAATAGCCCTCTAACTAGGTCCTGGGATGCTGTGGTAACCACTTGCTGTAGAAGGGATCCTTCAATCTTCCACTATAAGCCTCCATTGATCAATGATGGGAAGTGGAGGATGAGTGGATGCTCCGATCTCCTTGCTGCAGCGGTGCAGGTGCTGAGATGTGGGTGGTGACACACTGCTCCTGGGTGTCCTCATTACCAATCTCAGGCCCGATCTCTGCTAGTATGATGTCCAGCTGTCAGACAAATATTCAGACACAGGTAATATACAGATGTTATAGCGCTCAGCCAATCCAGTAGGAACAATCAATTGGGAAACAGTGAGTTTCTAGACACATATAATCAACTCTGAAAGAGTTCATGCAAGTCAGGAATGACTGAAGATGATTGGATAGGCTCAGAGTCCGCAGATAAATTTTGAGTAAATTCTGTAAATCAGTTCCATAAAACAAGGATAAGATATTCACCAGTCTTGTTAGGATGGAGGCTTACCAGATTTCAGATATAGTAGAGCGTTGGACCATTCACCAGGTGCCAAGGTATGTATTGAAGAGTAGATGGTATATCCTGCATTCCACCAGGGATTCTCTTATGGTTCCTGTGAGGGTGGCTCCTATGGGAACTGGATCTCCGGATGGGTGTCCTCCACTGTGTAAGGAACGTCACACATTCCGTTCGAAAACGTGGGTCTTACTTGAAAGACGGAGGTATCCCCAAGATCCAAGCGTTCGTCCGCGGTGGTGGTGGGTGAAGAGGGGTGGATCAATGGACCCCAATTGGGTGGATTCGGAAGAGATAAAAGAAAACTTGAAATAGTGTAAAAACCTCTTGGCATGAGGTGCGTTTATTACAAATGAGGTTAAAAAACCTATCAATCAGGCATAAGGTAAAAAGATTCTTAAAAGTATTTTTCAAACACAAAAACGCAGCAAATCAGGGCAGCAGGTTGGGAACCTGCTGCCCTGATTTGCTGCGTTTTTGTGTGGGAGTTGTAATACATAGGAGGTGGACAGGAGGAAGTAAAATACGATTCTAGATGGGAAGAGAGGAGGCATCAAGAAAAGATTGCAATCAGGAAGACAAACAATGAACAAATAAAACAGTTCTTGTTCATGGGTGAGAGTAAAGAGGAGGTAGAGAACAGAGAAGAGAAGAACATACAGTATTTTGGACAAAAAGCAGGAAAAAATGGTATTCTAAGCACAATGTAAATGTTACACTGTGGATAAAAGAATCTGTGGTAGCAAAAAGTTACTGGAAAGAACAGATGTCTAGGAGGCAAGAATAGAGGTCACAGGGATCATTTATAGTCAGGTGTGAGGAGAGATGAGAAAGCAAAAGCAATTTATGGCTAGAAACAAGGCAGTAGGGGCTAGTTATGGCCAGGATTGGAAAAAGATGAAACAGAAGGAGCAGACCATGGCCAGCAGTTGAGAGAGATGATGTAGCAGTAGCAGGAGAGGATCATAGCTAGAATTGAGGCAGCAGTAACTTTTTCGGGCTAAAGTTAAAGAAAAGAAGCAGACAGAGTAAATTTAGGCTAGAACTGATTCATTGGGAACCATTTTTTGCTAGGTGTGGATAAAGGTGAAAGAGGAAGCAGATCGAGGCTGAATTTGAGAAAGAAGGGCTCTTTTATGGCCAGAAGGTGAGAAAGATGAGACATCAATAAAAAACATATGAATAATGGAGGTAGAAGGATAGATGAGGCTGTAGGAGCCTATACTGGCTAGAATTCATACAATGGGAATAGAGATGGAATAGCAAGTATAGATCATGGCTGAAATTGTTGCAGGAAAATAAGAAAGCAGCTTTAGCAAATCATGACCTCAGAGTAAAATAAGGCAGTAGGAGCAGACTGTGAATGTAAGTGCATGTATAAGGAGAGGCTGGAAAAGAGGATAGAAGAGGCAGCAGAGGTAGATTTTGACTGAGGCGAGGGGCACACCTTGGTTGGAAAAAGAGAGCAATGCAACAGTAACTGAAGATTGGGGAGTGGGAACAGACTGTAGATATAAGTGGAAAAGGTGATATCAAAGAGACAAGATCATTAAAGGGAGACAAGCAACAAAGGCAGTGGGAGTAGATCCTGATTGGAAAGGGTGAGGAAGGATTGAACATTTTTAATAAAAATACAGCAAAAGAAAAGAAGAGAAGAGAGGCAGAGGTCTATTGGAAGCAGCAGGATAAAATGGGAAAATGAAAGGAGAAAGAAGAGTCTTTGGGAGCCAAGAGATAAGGAAGGAGGTTGAAAGTAGTGTGAGCAGATTATGGTCAGAAGGGGAAAGAGAGGAGTTAGCAAGAGCAGATTATTTTTTAGGAGAGACAAGTGATGTGCATCAGGAAAAGATTATGGCCATTAGAATGCCTCTCTTCACACTCACATTCATTCTCCCATTGCCTTCTCACATGGAGGCAATGCGAGCTGACTGTCTATATGCGTAGGGTGAGCAGAGGCAGTGGGGAAAATGATGGCCATTAGGGGAAAGAGGGAATGCAGTAGGAAATACTGAGGTCAGAATGGGAATTGGATGCAGCAACTGGACTAGTTTGCATTCACCACTTCCCAACTAACCACTTATACTGCGGCAAGGTGGCTTGATCCCGCAAATCGCCGTAGGTGTAAGTCGGCTCGTTCACCCGCTTTTGTGGGCGTGTGCACGCTCCCATTGACCAGCGGGGAAGCCAATCAGTGGGTCTGGCGGATTCGATGCCTGCCGCCCCCCCCCCCCCCCATGATCATTCCCCGCAGTGACAGAAGGAGGATCTGCCAGTGTAAACAAGGCAGATCTCCGTTCTGACAGGGGAGATCACACAGATCCTGTCTTTCTGCTATGCAGGAAGATGGATCTGTTTGTTTCCCCAGTCACACAGTCCCCCATACAGTTATAAAACACAAACAGGGAACACATTTAACCCTTTGATCATGCCTGGTGTTAACCTCTTCCCTGCCAGTGTCATTAGTACAATAACAGCGCACATTTTTAGCACTGATTACTGTTTTAGTGTCACTGGTTCCCAAAAAAATGTCAAAAATGTCAGTTAGGTATCTGATCTGTCCACCGCAATGTCGCAGTCCCACTAAAAATTGCAGATCTCCGCCATTACTAGAAAAACAAATAAATAAAAATGCCATAAATCTATCCTCTATATTGTAGACACAATAAATTTTGCACAAACCAGTCAATATATGCTTATTGCGATTTTTTTTTCCTCAAAATTGACACTGTTTTTTTTGTTTAAAGTGCAAAAAATAAAAACTGCAGAGGTGATCAAATACCACCAAAATAAAGCGCTATTTGTGGGGACAAAAAAGGACATCAATTTTGTTTGGGTACAGCGTTGCATGACCGTGCAATTGTCAGTTAAAGCGACGCAGTGCTATATTGCAAAAAATGCCCTGGTCAGGAAGTGGGTAAATCCTTCTGGGGCTGAAGTGGTTAAGAGAGTAGGAGAGCATGGCTAGTGGGAGCAGATTGTGACTGAGAGCAAATATGCAGACGACAGGACCACGCTGTAAGCAGACAAAGAAAAAGCTAAAAGTATAGAACTGACCCATTGACAAAATAAAATAATATACTGCAAGAGTATAATTTAAAAAAAAAGATTTACTGTTTATCATTAAAACACTTTTCTTTCCTGTTAATTTTCCACCAATCCAGTGAGCACCAAATAAATAAGAGTAATATGTTTATTCTTGTTGGAAGGTAAAAAGTCACAGCTTGTCTGCTTCTTTTTAATTTCTTTTTCACAATACAAATATCGGACCACCATTTTTTAATGTGTGCAGAGTATATCATATGTACTGTAAATGTAGGTATGTAGTACTTCTGCTAAGTTCTTTTTTGCACTTGTATTTATTGTGAATTATGTGACCAGTGGTAGACTACAGTCAGCATATCTGTACCTGAGTCAGGACTGATTCTCTATACACATAATTTATTTTCTCTGTTGCATTTTCCTTGAGCTTTCTCCAACAAGCTGTTCTATATTAAGTATGTTTGATGGCCTGGTCCATCGGTAAGCATGGAGACCCAGCTAATGCATACTGGGAGAATTGTGAAATGTCTGGGACGCTTCCTGTTCTGTCTCATCTGATAGGCTATTGCCCTGTGAGGGTGTCACCATAAAAGATCTGTCTCTCACCCAATGCTCCAAGGCCTTGGACCTAAAGCTGGAAAAGATGCAGGGATCTCCCTTCCTGCGAGACTGCTCTGGAGAAATGCTGGTTGCTGGAGCCAAGAGTGTAAGCCCTATAAGAAACAAACTGCCATGCTACTCCACTCCACACACACTTTTTTAACAGTTGTGTTATTAAACATGTTCAGCAGCATGAACAAATAAAGATACACATAAACCAAATCAAGCGGTCGATAAACACCATAGATAAATGGTCATAGGAGTCATATAAACAGTAATCCAAAACAGTTCTGTGATTAGTCCAAGAAACGGCCTAGGAAAATATGGCAACTAAGAATCTGACATTACCATGGATTGGGTCAGATACATCGTGAGATATCAACACCTAAACAGTAATGCCCTGCACCTCTATCCAGCCCTCCACACACAATTGCAGTATATGGAGAAGTGGTGAGTGACTGTTTGAATTGGAAATTATACACAGTAACCTATCCATGGTGTGCTGCCTTGGAATATAAAGACAGAGATACCATTGGCTCCTCAATTGCCAAGGAGCCAAAGCCTCATTCACACTCTTGGATTTTCAGACGGCCGCACATCTGTTTTTTGTTGAATGCTAGTCTCATGTCAAAAGCGAAGAGCATACTAACAATACAAAAATTCTTGTACGACCAAATTCAACGTCGGAAGTGACGTAATGTGTTAATAGCTTTGAATAGCTTTGTATGTATTTTTTTATTTCTGGGCATGCATAGTCTGGCTCTTATGATTTTTTTTGTACGAAAACAGTACTAATGAAATTAAATTCAGACGTTGTGCTCACATCCGACAAAAATGTTATAGTCTGCACATCCAGGTTTTATCGTCCGAAAAATCAAAATCAGTTGTCGAAAGGAGCATTCTAACGATCCGAAAATTGGAATATCGGTCGTCATACGAAATTTCCCGTACGAAATTTGCATCATGTGTACGGGCCTTTAGAGTCTAGTCAGCATAGCCTGTGTTTATACATAACCAAGAGAGCCTCCAAGAAGTATATAAAAGTTTATAATGCCCAGACTAGTGTATTTTTGGAGATATTCTGATCCATGATTCACCCTTCTTCCCTTATTGCCAAGTGCAGCACACCAATTTTCTATTGTATAGCTTACTAAAGTGAATAGTGCCCATTTTTGTACATCCTTAGCAAAGAATCACACCTGAGATTGAATGTTCCTGGGGCCTTATTAGTAAGTGGATTGAGAACATTCATAATGTAGTCACTAGGGAGCTAAAGATTGATATACATATACATCTATTTGAGATCAGTAGAACTATCTACATGTTTTACTTTCTAAATCATTCACAGCTTGGATATAATAGAATATGAATTCCTGATGGCATTTTTCTTTGCAATTGATGAGATAAACAAGAATCCCAAACTCCTTCCCAACATTACTCTGGGCTATCACTTGTTTGATTCCTGTGGGTATCCTCCCAGAGCGATAGATATCATCCTAAGGATACTCTCTGGTTATAGAAGATTTGCTCCAAACTACTCTTGTATGCACGTCCCAGAAGTCATTGGTTTTGTGGGTGATACCACTTTCCTAACAACAATTGCCATGATTGAGATCTTGAATATTTACAAGTACACACAGGTAGATTGTCACTTTTGAAACATTATTTATCTATAAAGTTGTTGATATGTGATGTATGCTTGCTATTATTAGTAAGTTCATAATCTTCCTTTGGTGCCAACCAGATAGTGGCTGTAAAAGGCAAGACAATATTTTGGTGTATTTAAAAAGTTAGAAATATTTTTTAAGTCAAGTGTAAAGACACATCTACAATATTGAGGACAGCTTTGAGCACCATACTGGAAAACAATAGAGAAAAAAAGTCATAAACTAAAGTAATAAAAGGGAGAGGATACATTGTATTTAGTTGTAACCCAGGCCCCGACCTCTGAAGAGCCAATGGTGACCTTCAAGGCCAGGAGGAGCTGACATCCATCTTCACAGTGTGGGTCACTAGGCATGGTGGGTGCAAGCAGAAGAATTGAGTTGGACGCCAAACACTTTGATGATAAAGAAAAGAGATTTATTGTTTCTTAAAGAACTGGGGAGAGAGGATTAGGGCCAGGACACCCTTTGGGTGGGTGCAAAAGCACTTGGCAGACTCTGAGATTCACAAAAATAGGACAACAACATTGTTGTATAGTCCCACAGTCCTTCTCACTGAACTGTGCCTGATGAGAACTATTTCATTTGCTACCAAACTTGTACTTTGGACTTTAACACAGATCGATACACATACCAAACTTGGTATCCCCTTTGTGTAGACATGGCCTCCATCTCACAGCTTCCCACTGCCACTTCATGAACTTAACTCAGTCTCTTAACAAGACTTCTCGGACTCCCACTGCCACTGGGTCCCTTTTTTTTTTTTTTTTTTTTTTAAAA
>BLSH010289978.1:150252-166643 GCA_018402905.1 Glandirana rugosa | reverse complement strand
GACCTCACAGTATATCCCGGACAATGTGTGGTATCAGTTAGCGGCACCATGAAAAGATAAGCTCACAATTAGAGTTGAGAGAACTTCTAGAAGTCCGGGTTCTGCTGGTTCGGCCGAACTTCGGGACAAAGTCCGTGTTCGGGTCCGGACAGAACCCGAACTTTGTCCCGGACCCCGAACCCCATTGAAATCAATGGAGACCCGGACTTTTAGTCACAAAAAATGCTGTAAAATAGTCCTGGAAGGTCCTAGAGGTCTGCAAAAGGAAGGAAATGTGGGTAAGGGTGGGACAAGTGACCTACAAAGAAATGGGGACAGGGAAATAACTTTAAATATTTTAAAAAAAATAAAAACATAAAAAATGCAAAAATGGAGATCATCTTCAAAATGGGTCTGAAAAGTATTAATTAACATTAGAGGCCATAGAACTGTTCTAAAATCATCTTCAAACTGTGTCAAAAAAGTATAAATAAGCCGGGAGTACCCATATCACTGTTCTGCAAAATGTGTGTGTCACTTTAAATTAAACCGGAAATCAGTGAACATCTCTTCTGCACAATTATTTCAAGTCTGTGTGTCACTTTAAATCAAACCGTCAATTATTGCACATCTTTTATTCACACTTCTTTTTAAAATGTGTGTATCACTTTAAATCAAACCATCAATCATTGCACATCTCTTCTGCACAATTATTTCAAGTGTGTGTGTCACTTTAAATCAAACCGTCAATCATTGCACATCTTTTATTCACACTTCTTTTTAAAATGTGTGTATCACTTTAAATCAAACCGTCAATCATTAAACATCTGCTATTCACACACATGTGTTCTGCACCATAACAGATGTTCTTCACACATTACATTTTTTCTTCATACATCTGGAAATAGAATAGAACACTTTAACGAAAACCGGGGAGAAACCATACACATGCACTTGAAACATCTGGATAGTGTGTTTGAAAATACAGCATAGAGAAGATCATGCATATGGTTTCGCTCTTCTCACACAGTTTCCAGAAGTGTTCTTCATTGAAGAACATTTCTTTTTAGTCTGTCGCTTTTCATATTGCCGCTAATGCTTGCACATCTGCTATTCACACACATTGCAGAACACATGTGTGTGAATAGCAGATGTGCAAGTATTAGCGGCAATATGAAAAGCGACAGACTAAAAAGAAGTGTTCTTCATTGAAGAACACATTGAAGAACACATGCACTTGAAACATCTGGACCAGATGTTTCAAGTGCATGTGTATGGTTTCTCCCCGGTTTTAGGCAAAGTGTTCTATTCTATTTCCAGATGTATGAAGAAAAGATGTAATGTGTGAAGAACATCTGTTATGGTGCAGAACACATGTGTGTGAATAGCAGATGTTTAATGATTGACGGTTTGATTTAAAGTGATACACCCATTTTAAAAAGAAGTGTGAATAAAAGATGTGCAATGAATGACGGTTTGATTTAAAGTGACACACAGACTTGAAATAATTGTGCAGAAGAGATGTTCACTGATTTCCGGTTTAATTTAAAGTGATACACACATTTTGCAGAGCAGTGATATGGGTACTCCCGGCTTATTTATACTTTTTTGACACAGTTTGAAGATGATTTTAGAACAGTTCTATGGCCTCTAATGTTAATTAATACTTTTCAGACCCATTTTGAAGATGATCTCCATTTTTGCATTTTTTATGTTTTTATTTTTTTTAAATATTTAAAGTTATTTCCCTGTCCCCATTTCTTTGTAGGGCACTTGTCCCACCCTTACCCACATTTTCCTTCCTTTTGCAGACCTCTAGGACCTTCCTGGGCTTTTTTACAGCATTTTTAAGATTTTTCATTAAAATTACCAGAACCCCGGACCCGAACCCGGACTTTTTTTGAAAAGTCCGGGTCCGGGTCCCGGACACCCCAAAGTTCGATACGGACCCGAACTTTACAGTCCGGGTTCGCTCAACTCTACTCACAATAGTGAAGTACCATCAGCACAGGTTTAATAGTAATTAAAAATCCTACTTACAAAAAATTGCAAAGATAAAAGCATATAGAAGCCGGCCGACAAATTCCTGTCTCGCAGCCTGTAGACAGCAGTGGTGACGTCAGTGCCCTCCAGACGTTCTCTCCCTATTTCTCGTGCCCCTTCCCTTAGAGTTTTTAGAGATGTGGTCCTGAGAGATCTTGAACAGTAAAAATTTAAGAAAGTTTGTTTAAATAAAGAACTACACACCGGTTTGGATTCTCTTTGTGAAAACAAAGATTTAATAATGTGTCCAGGTGATAAAGGGGGGGGGGGTATTGTGGTCTTAGATCAGGATAAATATATGAAGGAGATGCACAAGATTTTGGACTACCAGACCACATACCAACCACTATGCTCAGACCCCAAGTTGAAATATTCATCTGACTTAAACAAAATCATCAATAAGGGATTGCAATGTGGTATTTTGACAAAAAAAGAAGCCTAAGGCTCCTGAGGGCCGGACAGACCTTTAACACAAATTCTCCTGTGGGGCACAGAATCCGTGCCCTTTGACTTAAGCATATAGTATTAGAGTTCATTGAACTGCATATCACGAGTCAATGTTTAACATCAAGAGTCGTGTCCCAAAATTTTAAAATAACATGGGAAATTCAACAGTAGAAAGAAATAAAGAAAGAACAGAGACAGAGAGAGAAATTAGAAGGGAAAAATAGAGAAGAAAGGGAGGAAAGAGTAAGAAAAGATAAGTGCCTGTATTTTTTTTTGTTCCCCTGCACCCAGTTCCTGATGTCCTGTATAGTTGCCCTCCTATTCAATCATGAGTTATAAATTCACGGCCCATGGGCCCCATATCCAGTTGAAATAAGGTAACTTCTGATTTTGGGCTGCAAAAAACTTTTCATACCTATATTGAGATTGCATCCTATAAGCTACTTCAGAGACATTGGGTGCTTTAGTAGATTTCCATTTAGAAGTGATAGTTAGTTTTGCAGCAATTAGTATGTGGGTTATGAGGGGTCTAAGTTGGGGAGCTATTAAATGGATCCCCACATTCAGTAGGGCCAATTTAGGGTTCGGCCGGATTATAAGACCAGTTATTTTAGTAATCAACTCAAATACCCCTTTCCAAAAACTTTTTACTCCTCTCCAACCCCACAGTATGTGCAGGATCCCTCCCACGCCTCCACACTCCCTCCAGCAATCATTGGGAGATGATTGATAGATTTGAGAGAGCCTTACAGGAGTCATGTAGGTTCTATATAGCATTTTCATCGCAAGTTCCCAATGGTTTACGCAGTGGGAGTGCACATACTGTGACCTCAAGGCTTTTTGTCATTCTAAAGCCAAGGTCTGAGAACCTATTTCTTTCTTCCAGTTCAACATATTCAATGTTTTGATCAAGTCTGTGGAGTGATGCAATTTGCCATAGAACCAGGAGAGCCCCTTAGGCTGATCATGTCTAGAACTCAAATAGTTCCATGCTTCTTGGTGAACTTTATAGTGTAAATCTGGGTGGGCCCTGTGGAGATGGATTAATTGCTGCAGAGAGTATGAGCTGGATTTGGATTGATGGGAGATCACTTCTTTATATGTTCTAATGTTGTTATTTAGCCATGGCGACGTGTTAAGGTTGGGTATCAAATATTCGTATATTTGTAGGCCAAAGTCCCTGAACTCCTTATAATCTGTTGGTTGGGCTGATGAATGTAGTTTATTCCAAGCATGTAATAGTGGCTTCTATTGAAGAGAAGATATCATAATAACTTTTGATGCTTATTAAAGTCGAAAGCAGTAAGGAGGGGAGGTGTCTATTCTTCATAGCAAACTTTTCTATCAGTACCCATTGCTTGTCTGAATTTGGATCGAACCAGGACTTAGCCTGGTCCAAATTCACTGCATAATGATACTTCCTAAGGTCGGGAAATCCGACCCCTCCTTTTGCCCTTGGTCTAAGTAAAATAGAGAATGATATTTTAGCCCTCCTTGATTTCCATATACACCTTCTAAAAAGTTTTTCCGCTTCATTAAAGAATCTTTCTGGGATCCTAATTGGGATTGTCCTAAAGTAGTATATGATTTTGGGCAGTGTTACCATTTTTAAATCAGCTATTCTGCCTATCCAGGATAACTCATACTTATTGATATGCTGGATATCCGTCTTAATTATGTTTAATAATTTAGGGAAATTGGCTTTGTATATGTGGTTCTGTGATACAGTGATAGAGATACCTAGGTATGCTAATGATTTAGTCTCCCACCGGAATGGAAATTTTTGTTTAAGTTTTAAAAGTAATGATTTGGATATCCCAATAGGTAAAATACAAGATTTAGTGACATTCAGCTTGTAGTAAGATATCTTCCCAAATTCTTCCAAAACGTTAGTAACAATTTTCAAGGAAGAGGCCGGATTGGTAAGTGTGAGGACTACATCGTCTGCGAACAGCCCAATTTTGTGGGATCGCCCTCCTGCTTGGATTCCTGAGATATTGTCATTAGATCTTATGGCCTCCGCCAGGGGTTCCATCAATAGAGAGAATATTAGTGGGGAAAGTGGGCATCCCTGACGAGTGCCATTGGTAATACTAAATTTATCAGAGAGGACATTCGAATTATATACCCTAGCTGAAGGTTTCGTGTATAATGCAGAGATTGCTGTTTGGATGAATCCCCTAATACCAAATCTCTCCAGTGTAGCTTCAAGATACCCCCAGTGCACCCTGTCAAATGCTTTTTCAGCATCTAATGTCAAGATGACTGTGGGTGCACTGCGGGTTTCCGTGATCTTTAGCAGATTAAATAGGCGTCTCGTACCATCTGAAGCCTGTCTACCCTGTACAAATCCCACCTGGTCCGATTTGATCAATTGGGGGGGTATATTGAGCATATCGGTTAGCAATTAGTTTTGCGTATAGCTTAAGATCCGTATTCAGTGAAGAAATGGGTCTAAAGTTCTGAGGACAATCCGGTGTCTTCCCTGGCTTAGGTAAAGCAATGATTATAGTCTGTAGCATTTCATCGGGAAAAGAGGAGGAGTTGGCTGCACAGTCAAATGTTGTTTTGATATGAGGGACTAAAATTTCCAAAAAAGTTTGATAGTGTTCTGCTGAAAAGCCATCAGGGCCTGGGGATTTATGTTTAGGGAGAGTTCGGATTGCTGCCGTGATCTCTTTTTCTGTAAAATGTGAGTTGAGCTGTGATAGTGCCTCTTCTGTCAGAGAGGGTATGTTAACTGATTTTAAAAAATTCTCTATTCCAATATTGTGTGGTTGTGGAGTATTGGGATCATCTTTTAGTTTGTAGAGGCTATAGTAATATTTGGAGAAGGCGTTGGCAATTTTAAACGGATAAAATACCAATTCTTTAGTCTGGGGGTCTCTTAATGAGCTTATTCTAGAATGCTGTTGCTTTTTCCTAATGTAGCTTGCTAATAATTTGCCTGCCTTGTTGCCATGTGCATAGTATGTGGCTTTGGATCTCTTTAAGAAGGTCTCATGTTGTGCAATGAGAAGTAATCTCAATTTCTGTCTACAGTTAGTTAACCACTTGCCGACCGCCAACCGCAGGTTGACGGCGACAAGGTGGTTCGTTATCGCAAATCGCCGTCATACGACGGCGGCTGCGATAACGCGCACTGTGAGCGCGCGCGCGCTGCCGGAGGCGCGCCCGTGCGCTCACTGTGTTCGGGGAGGGCCAGGGAGCGGGTGCGGTGGCTTCGATTGCTGCCGGCTACCCGCGATGGCCCCCCCGGAGCGAGTGAGCGGAGGTCCGTGTATGTAAACACGGACCTCCGCTCTGTGTGAGGGGGAAGGGCTGTGATCACAGCCTTCCTTTACGTGAAGGCTGTGATAACTTCCCTTCCCCTGTTAGGGCATCCCCCATACAGTTAGAACACGCCCAGGGAACATAGTTAACCCTTAGCGCGCCCCCTGCAGGTTAACCCCTTCACTGCCAATGGCATTTACACAGTAATCAGTGCATTTTTATAGCACTGATCGCTGTATAAATGCCAATGGTCCCAAAAAAGTGTCAAAATGGTCCGACATGTCCGCTGAAATATCGCAGTACCGCAAAAAATCGCAGATCGCCGCCATTTTTAGTAAAAAATAAAAAAAAAATAAAAACCCCAAAAATGAATTCTCATCATCCGTAAACGCGGCCACTTTTGCGCAAACCAATCAATAAACGCCGATTGCGATTTTTTTTATCGCAAATATGAGGAAGAATATAAATTGCCAAAAACGGTGAAAAAAAATGTTTTTTTATATTTTTTTTTTTGGATTTGTATTCTAGCAAAAAGTAAGAAATTTGGGTTTTTTTGCAAAATTGTCGCTCTTCTTTTGTTTATAGCGGCGATCAGAAATGACGCAGAGGTGATCAAATACCACCAAAAGAAAGCTCTGTTTGTGGGAAAAAAAGGACGCAAATTTCGTTTGGGTACAACATCGCACGACCGCGCAGTTTTCAGTTAAAGCGACGCAGCGCCGAATCGCAAAAAGGGCTCCGGTCCTAAAGCTGGAAATCCTTCCGGGGCTGAAGTGGTTAAGGTAGTTTGGTTTTTAGGGGTGGGATTTGCTTTGTTTACAGAGTCTGCTTTATTTAAATCAGCAATCAGTGCGTTTAACTCTGCAGCTTTCCTCCTCTTTTCCCTGGATGCCGCTTGAATAAGCAGACCTCTAATGAATGCCTTATGGGCGCACCATACTGTCATTACATTTATGTCTGGTGATAAATTAGCTTCAAAAAATTCTTTAAGCGAGTTCGCTATTTGTTTGTTGTACGAGGGATTGTTCAATATGCTAGTGTTATTTCTCCATAGGAAGCATGGCTTGTGGAAATGCTGCTCTTTTATGGATACAGAGATGGGTGTATGGTCCAACCAAGAGATTGGGTGTATCTTAGCCTTAGTAATGATTTGCAAAAAGTCCAAGTCTGTCAAAAATAGATCAGTCCTAGAGTAGGAATTGTGGGGAGCTGAAAAGTATGTATAATCTCATTTCATTGAGTTTATGCACCTCCATGTGTCATGTAATTTGTTGTGTAGGAGAAATGGTTTTAGTTCGTACCTGTGCCCTCCTTTGGGGGAGGAACAGTCCATGTTTTTATCCACAACGCAATTGAAGTCTCCGCAGATGAGTAAAGATCCTTTCTTCACCTTGTTTATCTTCTTCGTTAGGTATCTGAAAAATGATGCTTGCCCTGTGTTTGGCGCATAAAGGTTCACAATAGTGTAAGTTGAGTTGTTAATGTCACATACCACTATAAGATACCTGCCTTTTGGGTCACTTATGGAGTCTATGTGTTTAAATGCTACTCCATTGTTAAAGGCTGTCATGACTCCTGCTTTCTTGACTCCTGCACAGGCTTCATAGATAGTAGGTGGGAGCATTTCGGGTGGTTTTCCTTAGCTAAGTGCGTTTCTTGTATGCATATTATATCCTCTTTGAGAAGAAGCATTTCACACCACATAGATGAGCATTTAAATGGGCTGTTTAAACCATGTACATTAAGTGAGATAATTTCTATTGACATTAGGAGAGATCATAGACTGATAATGATAGCAACTTATATAACGTTCTTAAAAGGCACGCTTTTTCAGTTTTACCTGAAGGTGGCGGTGTTGGATCAGGAACAGCAGGGACCTTGAAGTTCAATGTATCCAGGGCTTTGGTGTCAGGAGAAATTCTTGTTTTCTGTAGTGAAAGTAAATAGCAGAGTTCTGACACAAAGGGAGAGAGAAAAGCCGAAAAAAGTAAAGTAAAACAACAAGTAAAAAGTGTGAGATGATTCTCATAGTGCGAAAACATTTGCTAAGTCACTATGGGGGTATGAGCTCCTTTTTCCCCTTTACCACATCCAGCGTGTCAGCTTGGGAAGTGTCTATTGTGGGATTTGAGCAGTCATTCCTCCAATTGGCTAGATTTTGGTCCATCCAGGAGCTATTTTAGTTGCTTGTGGTTTGGTAGTAAGGTCCTCACCCTCAGGTAGAAGAGCCCAGTGTCTTGCTAATTTTAGACCTTGTTCTAAAGTAGAAATGGCGTATGTGCGGTTTTAGTCTTGTAATAAGAATTTTTGTGGGGAATCCCCACGAGTAAGGTAGATTGTGATTTTGGAACAGTTTTGTCAAGGTTGCTAAGTTTCTACGCGCCTGCATGGTGTGTTGAGAGAAGTCTGAATAAAGTGTAATGTCTGAGTAAGGCTCAGGTAAGTTCTTATTTTTCCTGGAGAATCGCATCAATTTGTTCTTAATGTGGAAAAAGTGAATTCTTGCGATTATATCTCTCACAGCATTTTCAGGCAGATGCTTAGGCTTAGGCAAACGGTGAGCCCTGTCTACAATCATCTCTCTCCCCGGGGTGTTCGGCAATATGTCTGCTATAAAGTCCTGAACATATTTTCTCAGGTCTGTCGGGGGGACTGACTCTGGCACCCCCCTCAGCTTTACGTTGTTCCTTCTATTCCTGTCTTCAATTTCTGCTAATTTATTCTTCATAGCTTGTACTTCTTCTTCCATTTCATTGTGAGCATCTACAAGCTCATTATGGGCCGTGGCAAAATCCCCCATCTTGTCTTCTGTATGGGACACTCTGTCGCCTAATGCTGCTACCTCCACTTTTATTTGGGTGACACACTCCATCATGTCCTTGTGCAGGGACCCCCTCAGTGTTATGAGCATGTCCCTCATTGTGGTGTCAGTTAGGGGTTGCCCAGATGTGGGGAATTCATAAATTTGCTCAATAAAGTCTCCTGTGTTGTCCTGCAATCCCTCCTTCTCCCCCAGCTCACCTGAATATCTGTGTTCTCTGGAGTGCTTCTGTGACCCTTTCTGCGGGCTTTGTGTCGGAGAGGAGCCCGGAGATGGGCTAGTGCTGTGCCCAGGTGATGATGTGCGGTGCCGCCGATTCTCACCAGTGAGGCTGCCGCTACCTCTAATGCTCCAGGAGTCATGCGGTCCGGCGCCATCTTTGGGCCCTGTCTCGCCCGCTGCTCCAAAGAAATCTGTGAGTTTCCTCGGGCTGTGGGCACTTTTTCTCTTGCCCATTTTGCAATGGAATAGTGGGTAGATGGTTGGCGGAGGATACCGCTGCGTTTGGCTGCTGTGTGACGCTTCTAGCCGCTGGATGGACGGGGATTCTCTCGGAGCTCCTGTCTCACGCAGCCATTCTCCTCAGCCGCTGGCCATGCCCCCAGCAGTGATATTTTCAATGGTGTCGGTTTTACTAGCCGCTGCCTGCTACTGTATGATATGATCAGTTTATCAGATTTTGGTGGTTGGCAGTCACAGTATGGAGGGCTCTTGGCTCCGCCAGCCACTGCTTGTTATTTCATAAAAGAGTTCAGTTTATTATAGTCCTGTGGTAGCGGCATGTGGATACTGGCACCTTTGCCCTTAATTAAAATGGAGGAAAGGGTGCCTGCTCACACCTCAGATTGAGGGCGTGATAAGTGGTGAATCAGTGGCGTGCCCTATCCCCTGGATGATGTCTTTTTATGGCAAAACATATGTCAGGAGAACGCGCTGATGTCACTACTGCTGTCTACAGCCTGCGAGACAGGAATTTGCCAGCCGGCTTCTATATGCTTTTATCTTTGCAACTTTTTGTAGGTAGGATTTTTAATTACTATTAAACCTGTGCTGATGATATATCTAGGTATCGTCATCAGATTGGATTTTGTCCACACATAATCTTTGGACATCATTTTATCAGCCATCTCATTGATCATTTAGCGCTGCCTCCTATTTATTTTTTTTTAATCTTCTTATAGCCTAGGCCATCTTTATGTAGAGCAACAATTCTTTTCAGATCCTCAGAGAGTTTTTTGCCATGAGGTGCCACACTGAACTTCCAGTGAACAGTATGAGAGACTGAGAGCGATAACACCAAATTTAACTCACCTGCTCCCTATTCACATCTGAGACCTTGTAACACTAACGTGTCACATGACACCAGGGAGGGAAAACGGCTAATTGGGCCCAATTTGGACATTTTCACTAAGGTGTGTACTCACTTTTGTTGCCAGTGGTTTAGACATTAATGGCTGTGTATTGAGTTATTTTGAGGGGACAGAAATTTACACTGTTATACAAGCTGTACACTCACTACTTTACATTGTAGCAAAGTGCAATTTCTTCACTGTTGTCACTTGAAAAGATAAAATAAAATATTTACAAAAATGTTAGGGGTGTACTCACTTTTGTGAGATACTGTATAATGCGTTTAAATACTTTCAAAATAATGTGTGGACTTTTGCATATATCTGTTTAGCACAATTTTTTTGCACATATATGGTTTGTTTCTTTGCACTTTAGCACTTTATGAGTATATTTGCAAACTAAGGTCACATTTTGTGGTTTGGAATTGATTTATATCTTTTACAGTGCAATGCAAATATTTTTCCCCTGCTTATTTTGTTTTTACTTTTATTCAGTCATTGTTTTTCCTGTCGCGCTGTGCTGGTCAGCACGTTTTTGCCTTTTTTGGTCATTTAGATGATCTTATATTACTGATCCCAACACTAGCACACATTTTTGCATTCAGCTATCTCTATACACAATGTGGTTTAACCCTTACGGTATATCACACATCCTTTTAAAAGTATTAGAATACATTATATATATATCACTGATTGGCAATGCCACCCATACCTCTTTTTGTTATTACAGACAGCAGTACTTCAGGTGTTAGGGTTTTGGAAAGTTTGAAGTGTTTTAGGCAGGGGAAGTTTTATAGTTAGGTGGTGATTTATTGTAGGGGTAAACTGCCAGACATTGATATTATTCATACTGGTTTTCAATGATAGGAGCTTCCTGCTACTAGTATCATTAGTATGTCCGTTATGGCAGTCCATGTGGAAACCAGGGATAGCCATGTTGGACTTCCTGGCAAAGCACCTTGTCCTCCATATTGATGAGGGAAAAGGGCCTCTTCCTCACAGTCTTGGCTCAGTGGTTGTAAGGGTTTGTGGGCAGAGGAGGCTTGCCAGATTCAGATCTGTGCCGATACATCAGTGGTTGCTAGGAATGCAGCAGGTTCCAGCAAACACTGTTTCGTTTGGAACTGCTGACAGGGGGAAGCTGTCATGTACAGTATAGTGGTAGTAGAAATACTGTTTCTACACAGTTGCGCTCATAAATTTACATACCCTGACAGAATTTATGATTTCTTCACCATTTTTCAGAGAATACGAATGATAACACAAAAACATTTCTTTCACTCATGGCTAGTGTTTGGCTGAAGCCATTTATTATCAATCAACTGTGTTTACTCTTTTTAAATCATAATGACCACAGAAACTACCCAAATGACCCTGATCAAAAGTATACATACCCTGGTGATTTTGGCCAGATAACACAAGTTGACACAAATTGGGTTTGAATGGCTATTAAAGGTAACCATCCTCACCTGTGATCTGTTTTCTTGTAATTAGTGTGCGTGTATAAAAGGTCAATGAGTTTCTGGACTCCTGACAGACCCTTGCATCTTTCATCCAGTGCTGCACTGACGTTTCTGGATTCTGAGTCATGGGGAAAACAAAAGAATTGTCAAAGGATCTGCGGGAAAAGGTAGTTGAACTGTATAAAACAGGAAAGGGATATAAAAAGATATCCAAGGAATTGAGAATGCAAATCAGCAGTGTTCAAACTCTAATTAAGAAGTGGAAAATGAGAGGTTCTGTTGAAACCAAACCACCGTCAGGTAGACCAACTAAAATTTCAGCCACAACTGCCAGGAAAATTGTTTGGGATGCAAAAAGAAACGCACAAATACTTCAGGTGAAATACAGGACTCTCTGAAAACATGTGGTGTGGCTGTTTCAAGATACACAATCAGGAGGCACTTGAAGGAAGATGGGCTGCATGGTCGAGTAGCCAGAAGAAAGCCATTACTACACAAATGCCACAAAGTATCCCGCTTACAATAAGCCAAACAGCACAGAGATAAGCCTCTAACCTTCTGGCACAAAGTCATTTGGAGTGATGAGACCAAAATTGAGCTTTTTGGCCACAACCATAAACACTACATTTTGAAGAGGAGTCAACAAGGCCTGTGAAACACGGAGGTAGATCGCTGATGTTTTGGGAATGTGTGAGCTACAAAGGCACAGGAAATTTGGTCAAAATTGACGGCAAGATGAATGCAGTATGTTATAAAAGAATACTATAGGAACATTTGCATTCATCAGCCAGGAAGTGGCACATGGGATGTACTTGGACATTCCAACATGACAATGATCCAAAACGCAAGGCCAAGTCAACCTGTCTTTGGCTACAGCAGAATAAAGTGAAGGTTCTGGAGTGGCCACCTCAGACTCCTGACCTCAATATCATTGAGGCACTCTGGGGAGATCTCAAACATGCAGTTATAGCAATACAGCCCAAGAATTTCCAGGAACTGGAGGCTTTTTGCCAAGAGGAATGGGCAGCTTTACCATCTGAGAAGATAAAGAGCCTCATCTACAAATCCACAAAAGACTTCAAGCTGTCATTTGGGTAGTTTCTGTTGTCATTATGATTTAAAAAGAGTAAACACAGTTGATTGATAATAAATGGTTTCAGCTAAACACTAACCATGTGTGAAAGAAAAGTTTTTTGTGTTATCATTCATATTCTTTGAAAAATGGCCAAGAAATCATAAATTCTGTCAGGGTATGTAAACTTATGAGCACAACTTTATATGATGCTCAGCTCCCAAAAAACAGAGGGCTGAGTGAGAAAAGGTTAGGGAGTTGGCTTGGATGCCCAAACAGCTAAAGGTTTGGATCAAAACATTGGTCTATCCCCATTCATTAATCCCTAGTTGTCTGTGAAGTTTTTAATTTATCCTAGTCATGGTTTAGTAGTAGTTATGCAACTGGACTTGTTGTAGAATGTTGAAGTTGTCATGTACAGCAGCCTATCCAAAACACTTCTTAGGAACTGGAACCTCTTCAACATTACAGAAAGTGTCTAGCTGAATGCGACTAACTTCTACTCAGTTTCTTGCGTTTATTCAGATCAGCCCTCGAGTTACTGACGCTCTCCTGAGGGACAGAGAAATGTTCCCAAATTTTTACAGCACCATTCCTAGTAGCTGGGTTTGGTATGAGATGGTTATAAAGGTCCTAAAACTTTTAGAATGGAATTGGATTGGAATCATCACATCAAGTGACGGCACTGGAGAAATGGAACTGCAGATGCTGAGAAAAGAAATGGCCAGACATGGGATCTGTATAGAATTTGTCATCTACATGACCAACAATATTAAAGTTAACAGACTGAGAATGATGGCTATTGAGAAGTCCACTACCGATGTAGTTGTAGTTTGTGGCCATTTTTCATTTGAATATATTGTCCTTTGCACAGAATCAAAAGCTCTTAGACAAAATATCACATTAATCCTTAATCAGTCATGGAATGTAATTTCACATGCACAGGTCAGTCTAAGGGACGCATGTAACTGCAGCTTATTACCTGTCTATCCTCTCCGCTACATACCTGGATTAGATGTTTATATGGAGAACACACATCAATCCAAATGCAAAGCCGATCCATTGCTGGAAGATATTTGGATCATAAGGTTTAACTGTCTTTCCTCTAACGAAAACAAAAATATGAAATTCAGATTATTTGGTTATCTTCCTAATGTCACCTGCACTGGACGAGAATGGATCACACATCGCTTTAGTTCTGAGTATGACTCAAAGTTTTATTTCATCTACACCGCGGTCTACGCTCTGGCTCATGCTTTACATAGTATGGAACTAAGTAGAAATACATTTGGAAATTATGGATTAAGACAAAAAGTAAGTTTATATCCCGATATATTTATCTGCTTCTCTAGATATGTCTATATTCTTGATAGAAGTAGGGCCTGGGTTTGATACTAATTCTCTCTTTTCCTTTATCTATCTTTATCACTGTTCCTTTACACTCCACATTTATTGGCAATGTTAGCTATTAGTGCTGCCACTCATCCAAATAAAGGCTTTGCCTAAAGTAATACACATCTACTATCAGTAAGTGTTATCAATATCATCAACAGGAACTCAATCTCCTGCAGTACTACAATGTTAATACCAACCTTCTCAGTAATAGCTAATGGATATCACATTTAAGAGTGCCAAATTAGTAACTACCCTTTTTACAATGGCCTCAAAGTAACTTCTCAAAAAGTTTCAGTTCTCTATAAAAATCAAGTTACGATAAAAGAGAAAAAAAAATAAATAAATAAAAACAAACTAGTCTTCAGAGCCTTAAACTTACAATTAATCCAAAGGAAGGAAAAAAATATATAAATACTATACAAAAATTGCAGCGCTAATAAACAACACTCAATGCAACAAGTGATCAACACTTAAAGTGCAAACGTCCTCCTTAGGGTGACAATACCCATAAAATGATCAACCACATATATGTGTGACCATAAAGTAGTCCATAAAATAATAAGTGCTATCTTCCTTCATATGTAGAAGTATAGGAGAAGTGGCCACTCACCAAACAGAAGAAAACTGTTTGCTTATAGATCAAACTGAAGGTGCCTGTATGGATCTTCAGAAGGAGCCCACTGTCTCTTTCACCACATACGATAAACAATCAAAAGAGAAAATCTCATGGTGTAGTATATCACAAAACTGTTGAGTTCAGTTTAACTTAAGTTTAATTTATAAGCGAGCTGTTTTCTTCTGTTTGGTGAGCCGCCACTTCTCCCATACGTCTACATATGAAGGACGATTGCACTTATTATTTTTTTATTTTTATTTTTAAATTGTTTATTTATAGAATTTTCAAAAATACAATTTTCAAAAGTACAACAAATACAGACATGTTTGCATTTGGTATTTCCATAAATCAAAGAAATTATCAATGTCATGTGAGGAAACAGTATTGCAGATAAGTAACATGCCTGTGGGCTAAATGATTGATCATAACAAAATTAACCCTGAGTACAGACGTTCCCGTATAATGCAACATTTAAGCCAATCATGGGAACATGACTTGTCAAACTTAAATATTCAGAAACAAAATTAACTGAGACAGTATAGCATAAGTCATTCCTTAGTGAGTTTCAGAAAGGAAAGGAAACTAAATGAAAGGTGTCAAGGTCTATGAAGCTTTGAAGCCATAGTAACCTGTTAACTTAGAACTCTATTGTTGTGCTCTTGTCAGGATGGGCAATTTACCCCTGGGGAGTATTGAGATGTATCCCACACCTCCCAAATCTTGTAAAATCGTGCCATAGAGTCGTCTATCATTGCTGTCAAATGTTCCATCCAGGGTGGAAAGAAAGTGAACAAAGGATGGTGGAGAGGTGGAAAGCCAGCATTGAGGTATTACCCTCTTTGCTGCTAGTATAATAAATGATACAAGCTTTCTTTCGGACTTATTAAGGTCTGTAATTGGGAGTCCTAATATATAATGTAGAGGGTTTAAGGGAATATCAATGTGAAATAATGTGTGTAGTTCTTCCCGAATTTGATTCCAGAACTGTTGAATTGGGGGGCATTCCCAAAATATATGGAGATGAGTTCCTACGTCCCTATTGCATCTCCAACATAAATTTGACATCTCTCCGTGACGCGCATGTAGAACTTCAGGAGTTCTATACCAGAAATAAAGTATTTTGTCCGCCGTCTCCTTTTGTGCCACACGCCTAGAGACTTTGGAAGTTGAACTCCAGATTTTCCCCCAGTCTACCAGGGAAATGGGCCTACCCAAGACATATTCCCATTTCTTCATATAGCTATGAGTTGTATTAGTCATTGGAATGCTGTCATGGAGCATTTTATATATTAATGAAATCTGTCTAGGCTCATATGGACCCTTGGCGCACAGTTGTTCAAAGTCAGTGGGTTTCTCAAGCGTTAGAGACGGAGATTTGTGGGAGAAGAAATGTTTAATTTGTAAATAGGATAAGATATGTGTGTTAGGGATGTTATATTTGTTCTGTAGGTCTGAAAAAGTCATCAGCCTGAGCGATATTGGGTTGACTAGATGCCGTATTTGGAAAATCCCTGCTTCGGTCCATGGTAGCATTCGGTCATATGATAAGCTATCTGGAAGTTCTGGGTTGAAGAGGACATTTGTAAGGGGTGGGCAAGGTGAAGAGGTTTACAGGAGAAGTTGGGTCTTGAAGGTCTATCGAATAGTATACTGGCTTACGATGGTACCTGGCTTCGTCCCTAAAAGGTTTATGCCGTAGATCAGTTGGGTTATAGCGAGTCCGACTACTGAAAAAGTCTGGATGTCTTGTTTATATTGTAGGGATTGTGTGTATAGAATAGGATAAATGTTTAATTTGTAAAGAAGAGGGTGTTTAGAGGCAGAGATTGCGAACTCTTTGGGTGACTGAAACTTGTTGACACGCGGTTCCCAGGTATACTCGGATCTGTCTAAAGTAATTATATATTTTACGAGGTACTGTCGTAAGGTTACT
>BLSH010289978.1:116068-133410 GCA_018402905.1 Glandirana rugosa | reverse complement strand
AGGCTTATATGCAATGTTAGTGCCCTAAAAAGTGTATGGGGACCCAGGTCCTGTCCTAGGGGACATGTATCAATGAAAAAAACATTTTTAAATGGATCGTTTTTTCAGGAGCAGTGATTTTAATAATGCTTAACCACTTGCCGACTGCCAACCGCAGGTTGACGGCGACAAAGTGGTTCGATATCGCAAATCGCTGTCATACGACGGCGGCTGCGAGATCGCTCACTGTGTTCGGGGAGGGCCAGGGAGCGGGTGCAGTGGACTCGATCGCCGCTGGCTACCCGCGATGCCCCCCCGGAGTGAAAGAACGGAGGTCCGTGTAAGTAAACACGGACCTCCGTTCTGTGAGAGGGGGAAGGGCTGTGATCACAGCCTTCCTCTACATGGAAGCTGTGATCACTTCCCTTCCCCTGCTAGGGCAGTCACCACACAGTAAGAATACACCCAGGGAACACAGTTAACCCTTAGAGCGCCCCCTGCAGGTTAACCCCTTCACTGCCAATGACATTTACACAGTAATCAGTGCATTTTTATAGCACCGATCGCTGTATAAATGCCAATGGTCCCAAAAAAGTGTCAAAATAGTCCGACATGTCCGCCCCAATATCGCAGAACCGCTAAAAATCGCAGATCTCCACCATTACTAGTAAAAATAAATAAATAAATAAAAACCCCAAAAATGAATTCTCATCATCCGTAAATGTGGCCACTTTTGAGCAAACCAATCAATAAACGCCGATTGCGATTTTTTTTTTATCACAAATATGAGGAAGAATATTAATCGGCCAAAATTGATGAAAAAAAATGTTTTTTTGTATTTTTTTTTTGGATTTGTATTTTAGCAAAAAGTAAGAAATTTGGTTTTTTTTTGCAAAATTGCCGCTGTTCTTTTGTTTATAGCGGCAATCAGAAATGACGCAGCGATGATCAAATACCACCAAAAGAAAGCTCTGTTTGTGGGAAAAAAAGGACGCAAATTTAGTTTGGGTACAACGTCGCACGACCGCGCAATTGTCAGTTAAAGTGACGCAGCGCCGAATCGCAAAAAGGGCTCCGGTCCTAAAGTGTGAAATCCTTCCGGGGCTGAAGTGGTTAAAGTGAAAAAAAAAATTCCTTTAAATATTGAGCCTGGGGGGTGTCCTTAGTCTGTGTGTAAAAGGGCACATGTCTGTGAGGTGTAGAACATAGCCAGAGCAAAATTACATTTCCATAGGAAAAATTCTCATTTAAAATTGCGGCTATAATGTATTGCCAGTTCCCAGCAATATACAAAAAAATCACTGAAAAAAAGAGCGTGGGGTTCCCCCTAAAAATCCAGCCAGCCCTCAACATGGGGAGTATGGGTGCTTTGGGGGAGGAGGGCTCTGCCCCCGACCTTAAAGCACCTTGTCCCCATGTTGCTTGTGGGGGTCTGCGGGCGGGGGGCTTATCGGAATCTGGAAGCCCCCTTTAATAAGGGGCCCCCAGATCCCGCTCCCATGTGAATAGGTTTGGGGTACATTGTATCCCTACCCATTCACCAAAAAACAAGAGGCAGTTTTTGACAAGTCCTTTATTGTATAAAATAGCTCTTTTCTTCTTTCTTGTTTCTTCCTCCATCTTCTCCTGGCCTGGTCCTTCTTCTGGTCTTCTGCTTCTTCTTTTAGTCTTCTTGCTTCCTCTCTTCGTCTTCAATCTTCATCTCATCTTCTTCTTCTTTCACTGCCACCGCTCTCCCTGCTGCTGCAGCCCGGCCCCTGCGCGCCGCTTATGAGAAAGGTGTTCAAACCACACATGTGAGGTATTACCACGATCGCCAGAGTGTGAGCAGTAATTGTAGCAAAAGACCTCCTCTGCACCTCTAACCTGGTAACCGTTAAAAAAATTTAAAGCATTGCCTATGGAGATTTTTAAGTACCGGAGTTTGTCGCCATTCCGCGGGTGTGCGCAATTTTCAACCGTAACATGTATGGTATCTATTTACTCGGCGTAGCATCCTCTTTCACAATATACAAAAAATTGGGCTAACTTTACTGTTGTCTTATTTTTTAACTCAAAAAAGTGATTTTTTTTCCCCAAAAAAGCGCCTGAAAGACCGCTGTGCAAATACCATGTGACAAAAAGGATTGCAACGATCGCTATTTTATTCTCTAGAGCACAGGTGTCAAACTGGTGGCCCTCCAGCTGTTTTGAAACTACAAATCCCATGAGGCATTGCAAGGCTGACAATTACAAGCATGACTCCCACAGGCAGAGGCATGATGGGACTTGTAGTTTTGCAACAGCTGGAGGGCCGCCAGTTTGACACCCCTACTCTAGAGTGTTTGAAAAAACGATATAATGTGTGGGGGTTTTGAGTAATTGTCTATAAAAAAAATTATTTTAACTTGTAAACAACAAATGTAAAAAAGGACTCCGGGGTTAAGGGGTTAAAAACTGTATATATTTTAATACACCACATCAAGTGTACTATATACCTGTTAGGAGAAGAACTATGTCTTTTTCCATCTTTGTGCGCGCCGGAAACGGTGCCAAACGGCTCTATTTAGCCTCTCCACGCCCAACAGCTGTCCATTCTAAAGTGTTATCAGTGCTTTCAGAGACCTTTTTGAGTTTCCTGTTTACCTGTGACCCGGCTTGCACCCGTATCTGCTTGAACTCTGCCTGCACCGACCCCTGGCTTGCCTATGACCACTGTTCTGTTTGAACCTTGTGTACCTAGAGTTGAGCAAACCCGAACTGTAAAGTTTGGGTCCGTACCGAACTTTGGGGTGTCCGGGACCCAGACTTTTCAAAAAAAGTTCAGGTTTGAGTTTGGGGTTCTGGTATTTGATTCCACGTGTTGAATAGCTGCCAAGGGCAGCCAATCAACAAGTGTTTCACTGGTTTGCCCTAAGAAGCCATCACAGCCATGCCTACTAATGGCATGGCTGTGATTGGCCAGTGCATCATGTGACACAGCCTCTATATGGGGCTGGAGTCACCGTGCGGCATGTCATATGCTCTCAGGATAGTTTAGGGAGAGGATGCTGCTGGCTCTGTGAGGGACAGATTGCAGATATTATAGAACATCTCATCCTGCATTACTGAACGATCTGATTGTGGACTAGGTAGAGATACTAGTACTGCTGCTTTGAGGGACAGATTGCAGACCTCATCCTGCTGTTGCTTTAAGGGAAAGATTATTGTTCTAAAATCATCTCCAAGTTCTATAGGGAAAGGTTCCAGCTGTTGCATAGAGAGCCATATTATTGTTCTAAAATCATCTCCAAGTTCTATAGGGAAAGTTTCTTCTAGCCGCATAGAGAGCCATATTATTGTTCTAAAATCATCTCCAAAATCTATAGGGAAAGTTTCTTCCAGCCGCATAGAGAGCCATATTATTGTTCTAAAATCATCTCTAAGTTCTATAGGGAAAGTTTCTTCCAGCTATTGCTTAGAGGGACAGATTATTGTTCTAAAATCATCTCCTAGTTCTATAGGGAGAGGTTCCTGCTGTTGCTGTTGCTTAAAGGGACAGATTATTGTTTCTTGCACAAATTAAAAAGTGCATCTACATTGCTGGTTTAACCACTTAACGTAGTTACACGGCCGCGAGTGGCACCCATTGTTCTGGGAGGACATTATGACACTTCCTCCCAGAATCGCACGCCCCTGCTGCGCGCACCTGGGAGCATCCGTGACCGTTGGATCACGGTAAATGGCCGCTTGGAGAGGCCGTTTACCACGTGATCGCTCCGTCAAATGACGGAGCATCACATGTAAACAAGCCGGCGGAAGTGCCGGCTTGTCTCTCCCCTCTCCGCACCAATCGGTGCAGTGTGACAGGAGAGGGGGGAGAGGGGGGAGAGAGGAGCTGTGCTGTGGGCAGGATCTGAAGTGCCCACAGCACCACTGTGTGCCAGGCAGGGACCCCCATCCAGCTTCACCCATGCCCACGCCCTCATCCATGCCCACCCATGTGTGTCCACCCATCCATCACCCATGAATCCATGCCCACCCATCACCCATGCTCACCCATCCGTCACCCATGAATCCATGCCCACCCATCACCCATCCGTCACCCATGCATCCATGCTCACCCATCTGTCACCCATACATCCGTGCTCACCCATCCGTTACCCATGCATCCTTGCCCACCCATCCGTCACCCATGCATCTGTGCTCACCCATCCGTCACCCATGCGTCCGTGCTCACCCATCTGTCACCCATGCATCCATGCCCACCCAAGCATGCTCACCCATCCGTACTCACCCGTCACCCATGCACCCGTGCTCACTCATCCATCACCCATGCTCACCCATCCGTGCTCACTCATCTGTCACCCATGCATCCGTGGTCACCCATCCGTGCTCACTCATCCATCACCCATGCATCCGTGCTCACCCATCCAGCCATGCTCACCCATGCATCCGTGCTCACCAATCCAATCATGCTCATCCATGCAGCCTCATCTGTGCTCACCCATCCAGCCTCATCCGTGTTCACCCATGCATCCGTGTTGACCCATGCATCCGTGCTCCGCCATCCATCCGTGCTCAACCTTGCATTCATGCTCACCCATGCATTCATGTTCACCCATGCATCCATGCTCAGCCATGCATCCGTGCTCTGCCATCCATCTGTGCTCACCCATGCATGCATGCTCACCCATGCATCCATGCTCCGCCATCCATCTATGCTCATCCATGCATCTATGCTCACCCATGCATCTGTGCTCACCAATCCAGTCATGCTCACCCATGCAGCCTCATCCATGCTCACCAATCCAGCCGTGCTCACCCGTCCAGCCTCATCCGTGTTCACCCATGCATCTATGCTCCACCATCCATCTGTGCTCCGCCATCCATCCGTGCTCCGCCATCCATCCGTGCCCCCCCATCCATCCATGCTCAGCCATCCATCCATGCTCAGCCATCCATCCATCTGTACTCACCCATGCATGCGTGCTCACCAATGCATCCGTGCTCACCCATCCATACGTGCGCAGTCATCCCCATCTATGGCTTATTCACCCCCATTCGTGCTCATTTATGCCTCATTCGTGTTCATCCATACCACATCAGTTCTCATCAATGACACATCCATGCCACTACAGCACCCATCAGAGCAACTGCAGCGCCCATCAGTGCCACCGCAGTGCCTCACAATAATGTAATAGGTAGTCAAATTAGATTTGAAATGTATGCCCCTAGAATGCCTGATGGTGCTGCCTGCATATTGGGCCTCTGTATGTGGCCAGGCTGTGTAAAAGTGTCACACATGTGGTATCACCATACTCGGGACGAGTAGCAGAATATATTTTAGGGTGACATTTTTGCTGGGTACATGCTGTGTGTTATAAATATTGTATAAATGGACAACCTTGTGTAAAAAGAAAAATGTGTTTTCATTTTCTTTCCACATTTTCCAAAAATATACATACCAGCATAGGAATGTCTCGCGAAAATTCACTAAACTCTGGCAGCCTTGGTTAGATATCCCTGGTCTGGCACCGGAGCAACTGGTCAAAGAAAGATTATTGCAAGTCCAATTGGTATTGTTATTTAAAAACGGACCAGAAATGTGAAAGAAATCAGTAGACTTAACAGGTGGGGGGCCCAAACGGGTATTTGACTGTTAGTTATAGTCTGAATGTTAACGAGGCTATACAGGCTTGTCAGTAAGCTATGTATAAAAATCTTCCATGTTTAGTAGGTACGTTGTGCTGAAACATGTATAAAGTCTGTGCACTGCTTGCTGAGCTAATATTCTGACTTTGTATGTACGAATACAAACTGTTCGCACTAAGTCACTGTGATTCTGTAAACATGGTTGTATGATTATTCTTTCATCAATAAACCTCTTTTTTAAAAAAAAAAAAAAAAAAAAAGAGGAAGCAGGTTGCAAAAGCGGAGTGACCGTCCCTTAGACAGTACGCCTGCTACTACCCATTGCACCCAGGGACCTAGCACACCAAAAGCAGCTCAAAGGAGTTCCCCAGCATGGCAGTTCTTCAGACACTGCTGACCACAAGACACAAGTGGTTTGCATGCTGTGCAATGAGAGCCTGAAGCGAGACATAAATGTTCTAAACCTGAGCACAACCTGCATGACCAGGCATCTAAATGCAAAGCACAAGCTGCAGTGGAATAAGTACCTCAAAATCCCAGAAAGGTCTCGGGCTCCTCCTGATTCCTCTTCTCACTATGCCTCATAGAATATACGTTGGGGTGTTTACTTTCCAAAATGGGCCATTTTTTGGGCGTTTCCATTGCCCTGGTGCTCCAGGACCTTCAAAAGTGCTAGAGGTAGTCAGGAAATTATATGTGTAATTTATGTCCTTAGAACGCCTGATGGTGCTCCCTGCATGTTAGGCCTCTGTATGTGGCCAGGCTGTGTAAAAGTCTCACACATGTGGTATCACCATACTCGGAAGGAGTAGCAGAATGTGTTTTGGGGTGTAATTGGTGGTATGCATATGCTGGGTGTGTGAAATAACCCGTTAATATGACAATTTTGTGAAAAAAAAAATCTTAATTTTGCAAAGAATTGTGGGAAAAAATGATAACTTCAAAAAACTTACCATGCCTCTTACTAAATACGTTGGACTGTCTACTTTCCAAAAAGGGGTCATTTGGGGGGTATTTGTACTTTTCTGTCTTGTTAGAGCCTCAAGAAATTAGATAAGCTGTCAGTGTATCAGGTGTGATCAATATTCAGTGATTGGCACCATAGCTTGTAGACTATATAACTTTCACAAAGACCAAATAATATACACTAATTTGGGTTATTTTTACCAAAGATATATAGCAGTATAAATTTTGGCCAAAATTTATGAAGAAAAGTTGCTAATTTGCAAAATGTTTTAACAGAAATAAAGAAAAATTCATTTTTTTACAAAATTTTCTGTATTTTTCCATTTATTGCTCAAAAAATAAACACCTCAATGGTGATTAAATACCACCAAAAGAAAGCTCTGTTTATGTGAAAAAAAGGACGAAAATTTCATATGGGTACAGTGTTGCATGACTGAGTAATTGTCATTCAAAATGTGAGAGTACCGAAAGCTGAAAATTGGTCTGGTTAGGAAGGGGGTTTAAGTGCCCAGTGGTCAAGTGGTTAAAAAAAAAAAATCCAAAAACTACATTTGCAGCAAGCCGTGCATTTCTTGCACAAAAAAAAAAAAAAACAGTGTTGGCTACCTCCTCCTCCACCGCCACTTTCACCGCCTCCTCAACCTCCAACTCCACATCCACCTCCATTTTTGATTTTTTTTATGTAATTTTAGCTTAAAAATTATTTTAAGTTATTTCCCTATCCCCATTTCTTTGTAGGGCACTTGTCTGACTCTTACCGCCATTTTTCTTCCTTTTGAAGACCTCTAGGACTTTGTTGCAGCCATTTTTGAGCCTAAAAGTTTGGGTCCCCATTGATTTCAATGGGTTTCAGGGTTTGGGTTTGGGACAAAGTTTGGGTCAAGTCCGGACTTTTTCCCTAAGTTCGGCCGAACCTGCAGAACCTGAACCTCCAGAGGTTCGGTCAACTCTATGTGTACCTCCACCTGCCTTCCTGTTGATGACCCTGCCTGCACCTGACCATCCGATTGCCTGCTCCTCTTGTACTGCCTTGCCCGCATGTTACTGACCCAGCCTGCACCACTACCCTTCAGTCTTGCACGGACTTCTGGAAGACATCATACCATCATCTGTGTCTAATCCAGCCCTCATGCTCCCCTGCGCTCCAGCACTCCCTGTCTGGTCTACCAGGGGTTCTGGAACTAGGGCCATAAGAGAGGTTGCCTACTGCATAAGTCTGACCCTACCACCAGGTACGTGACAGTACCGTATATACAGATATATAGTGCACACTCAATACGCTGTGTGTATATATATGTATATACCAGGCTGTATATATTTTAATACACCACGTCAAGTGTACTATATACCGTATGTAAAGTGTACACTGATCTATAGTACATTGTGTGTGTGTGTGTATATATATATATATATATATATATATATATATATATATATTTTTTTTTTTTTTTTCCCTACACTAACCTGTCTGCACTAACTGACAGATAGATTTTAGATTTCTACTTATCTATCTAGTTAGCTATCTTTTGTATTTTATTAAACGCAGTTTTTGAAGCTAGCTAGCTAAACTGCCTGTTTTCAGGAACCTAAGCTCTCTGTCTAACTCCGGCCACCGCCGCCAACACATTACATAGAGCCGCTGTATAAGCGGCTTTATATAGTGTGGGGAGTGGATTGAGGCTGTTGTGCAGTGATTGGCTAAAGGCAGGGTGCCTTTAGCCAGTCAAAACTCTCACAGCAGGCCGCCCGCTGATTGGCCAAAGCATGAAGGTCATGTGCATTCTTTGGCCAATCAGTGGGCGGCACTCGACCGCAATTTGAATGCATTATGGGGCAAGCGAAGTTGCCGCACACGCCCTATAATGTTCGGAAAAACCCGAACAATTGAACACCCGATGTTCGAGTCGAACTCATGTTCAACCGGGAGCTCATCCCTACTTGTAATTGAAAAATACTGTACAGTTATGAAGTCCCAGATAAATAACCATTGGGAATGCAGAAGTTTAGCCAACATGAGAATCCATTGATAAAAGAAAACTGCAAATACCTTGAGTGCGCATGTGCGGGAGCTCCAGGGTGGACGCCTAGCCCGGGAGCTCCGCACCTACACCCGCCTACGGCGCCCCAGGATCCTATAGCGATCTCCAAGGAGCACCAGAACAGGGGGCCCATATCCCCCAAGCCCCCCACAAGCCACGAAAACAGGAAGGTAGTGCTGCAGCAGCCTCCCGGGTCCGCCCGCCACATCGTGATAGCTGACGGGTGTACCAAGATGGCCGCAGCTGCGGCCTAACAAACATAGCGGCCTCAATACAGCGACATCAGCCACGCAGACCCAGCCAGTCTAGCCAGGACCAACCTGCCATCACATCCAGGGAGAAGGTCAGTAAAGCCTGCTGCTCCCCAAGACCCATCTTACTCCCATCAGCAGCAATAGTCTCAGCAGGGTGGACCAAGATGGCCGCCGTTCAGGCCTAAAGTGTTCTCTGTCCCTTAAGGAATTTAGGGATCATCCCTTTTCACCCAGCAGAGGTACTAGACTACTCCACAAGACCCCTGGGAAGCCATCAAGGTGTAAGCCCCCTAATTTAGAGGCACCCACAAGTACATACAGCTTCTCATCCCACAAAGCAGACCCCCACGCTGTCTGACAGTGAAAACCCCCCTGGAAGAGGCGGGGACAAGGGGAGGATCATAAAAAGGCACTCCATTATATGCCTGCTTGGGGGCCAACGACAACAGGGCAAAAAATCCCCGGAGGACAATAACCTCACTGTATGCAGGGTCCACAGGTCAGAAGGTCTCTCTTACTTATGTTTACTGACCCTGTCCGAGCCCACCCTTCCGACATGGCCACTGCTGGAGCCACTCTCAGGAGGTAACACCAGACCACAGACCTATTCTAATGCCTCCCACCCTCACCCTGACACCAGGGGCCAACCAGCTACCACACCAACTTCTGCCTGCATCCCCAGCCTCCACGGAATCTCTAATATGCCATACAATGAAGACTTTCCAATAACCCCGGCAGGGCACCTCACAGCATGCCCTCCAGAAGCTCTTAACCCCAGCCCTTCATCCCAGGATCCTCCCCTCAATACTGCAGACCTTTTCCTCAAATTCTCTACCCTCTTGGAAAGGGGCTTAGCAAACACTGCCTCAAAAATTACAGGTGACATAAAGGCAGACTTTCACATGCTGGGTTCCAGAATGGAGTCCATCGAACAAAAATTGGACCGTGGCCAGAACTAACCAAAACTCTGCACATATTCAAGTCCTGCAGGACCAACTGGAAACCACCCTGGCAAGAATAGATGACCTTGAGAACATATCAAAAATATATAACTTCAGGGTGAGAGGTCTACCTGAATCTATAACAGAAATCATTCCTGCCATTCAGGACTTGATTCTCTCCGTAATCCCCAATGTACCTAAACACGGGCTGGAGCTGGATAGGGCACACAGAGCTTTGGGCCCACCAAGGAAGGACAGCTCTCCAAGGGACATAATATTCAAACCACACTTTTATGCCGTCAAAGAAGAAATTATAAGAGCTTCCAGGTCTAACCCCTCTATCTCCTGCATGGGTCACCGAGTCCAGATTTTTGCAGACTTGTCTACAACCACCATCCAAAAAACGAGAGCCCTCAAACCACTTCTCCAAGTTCTACAACAAAAGGAACTCAAATACTGGCGGGCATTCCCATTTGCCGTCAAATTCACCCTTAAAGGTAAAACATTCTCCTTTTCTTCAATAATGGAAGGCAAAAAACAAATTCTACATCTCAAGCTAATCTCCCACGAGGCTCCAATGGATCTTACTGACCCGACTGGCTTCCACGTGAAGAGACCACTTCCTTCAAGCCCGGTCTCTCCTCTATGGACCAAGTCCAAGAGCAGGAGATCTAAAGACAACAGACCACCGTAACCCACAGGCTAAACCACATGGATCTGTCTCTTTACCATATTGCTCGGCACGGTCTGTGCTCGTCTTTAAGACCTGGTTAAGCTCTTTCATGTAGTCACATGAAAGCCACGATTCTGGGGCAACGTTGCCCTCTTTTTTGTCTCACATTAACCTTGTTGGCTCCCCACAGACACATTTAGGCTGTTTTTGTTTATCCCCACGTTTGAACTATCAAGAGACCACTACCACATTGAATTACGACCAAAATAAAGCTCCAGACTGCCATTCTGCACACAAGATCAAAATGTGCTCTCCGGAAGGGAGCAATGAAAGGGATCTGCTTTTTCGGGCTATATGCGCCTCGGCTGGGGTAGGTCCCCATGCACCTCCACTTAACCCCGGGACTTCCCTGGAACTCCTTGGGATAAGTTGTCTACCCCTAGTGGGTAAGATATTACTTTCCTTCTCTTTACCTGCTTTTGGTATGTTTCCTCACAAGAGGACAGGGACCATGGGTCAGAGAGGGTCTTTAACCCCTCGGGCACCACCCCCACAAGCTACCTATAGGAGTAAAGTGCTATGTCATGTATTGTTTCTTTCCTTCTTCTCTTCCTATTTCTCCTCTTCTCTAACAAGGCACCTAACAATTTCTCCGGTATTCGAGACTTCCAGACCTACCTTCTGCACAGCGGGATCCCCGGATATCCTCAAGCTCCTCGTACTAATATCGGGAACCTCAGGGTCGGAGGTGAATTCTACTGTTGATTCCAGCTCTGTCCTCCCCAGGCTCCATGGCTAATACCACTCATAAACATCTCAAAATAGCCACCCACAATACAAAGGTTCTCAATTCCCCTATAAAAAGGAGGAAAGTTCTTGACCACTTCAAATCTCTTAATCTTGACGTAATACTGATTCAGGAAACGCACTTCCCATCACGATACACCCCTAAATTCCTCCACTCACACTTCCCCACCTTCTTCCTGGCCAAAGCAGAATCCAAATCAAAAGGAGTAGCAATACTGATCTCCAAAACATGTGACTTTTCCCCCCTTTTGGAAATTAAAGATCCAGAAGGAAGATTCACCCGAATCAAAGGGACCATAGACGGAAACATATATACACTAGTCTCTTACTATGCCCCAAATAAAGGTCAACCAACCTTCTTTAAATCTCTGTTTGACACTATTCAGCCTCATTTTGAAGGTAGAGTCATAGTGGGAGGAGATTCTAAGTTAGCCTTTGATCAAGGTCTTGACAAATCTAGACCCCATGGGGACCAATTAACGCGCCTGTCCAGAGCGAGTCTAAAACTAGCCAAGTTACTGCATACTCTGAATATGTCAGATATCTGGAGGGAATTCAACCCATCCAAGAGAGATTTCACACACTACTCTTTCCCCCACAACTAATATGCACAAATTGACCCCCTGCTCGTATGATATAACACAATTCCCCTAGTCATGAACTCACGAATAGTTGACACAGCCCTCTCAGACCATTCCATAGTCCTTCTGCAAATCCGATCCGACCCGCACTACGCGAGACAGGCTCAGTGGAGATTGAACGAATCGTTGCTATCCGATCCCATTAGACTCATGGAAATTGATAGTGCTCTTAAGGAATATTTCCTTTTCAACAACATAGAAGGGACTGGATAAAGCTAGACTAGAATTAAACATGGCCTTGATGGCCAGAGCAGAAAAATGGATCCGTTGGTGCAGTCAAAAATTCTACACGCAAAATGATAAACTAGGCTCAATGCTAGCAGCAAGGCTGACTCCCCGAGAATACCGCAAAACCCTACCCAAAATTAGAATTACAGGTCAAGGCCTCTGTCACGTACCTGGTGGTAGAGTCTGACTTATGCAGTAGGCAACCTCTCTTATGGCCCTGGTTCCAGAACCCCTGGTAGAGTAGACAGGGAGCACTGGAGCACAGGGGAGCATGAGGGCTGGATGGGACACAGGTGGTGGTATGAAGTTGTCCCGTAGTCTGTGCTAGGCTGAAGAGCAGTGGTGCAGGCTGGGTCATTAACTTGCGGTCAAAGCGGTATCGAAGGAGCAGGCAATTGGATGGTCGGGTGCAGGCAGGGTTGTTAACAGGCAGGCAGGTGAGGTACAGAAGGAGCAGGCAATCGGATGGTCAGGTGCAGACAGGGTCATTAACAGGCAGGCAGGTAAGGTACACAAGGAGCAGGCAATCGGATGGTCGTAGACAAGCTGGGGGATGGTGCGGGCAGAGTTCATGCAGATGTGGATTCAGGCCGGGTCATAGGTAATCAGGAAGCTCAGAACAGGTAGCTCAGGAACACAGTAATGCTGTAGAATGGACAGCACTTGCTATAGGAAACACACTGTTTAAATAGAGCTGCCCCGCCTCCTCCGGGAGCTCGAGGGAAACAACAACAAAGTGCAAACAAGTCCTAAGCACAGTCTTCTTCTAACAGCCTCACTACTAACCCAACGAAAATTTTAGACACTTTCCACAAGTTCTACGCAGACCTATACAGCCCCCCTGTACTAAACCACAAAGACTTCCCCCCAACATTTCTTGATGACATCACACTCCCCTCCCTTACAGTAAAACACAAACAAATTCTAGAGGCAAATATCTCAGAGGAAGAGGTGCTAGGGGTCATCAAGGATCTTAAAAAGGGGTCTGCCCCAGGTCCAGATGGTCTGTCCATCCCGTACTATAAGGCCTTCGCCGCTACCCTCGTCCCCCACCTTACAAAATTCTTTAATTCCAAAACACAGGGCACTCCCCTGGACTCACAGCTTAACTTTGCTTTTATCACGGTAATTCTGAAACCAGATAAGAATCTTGAGGAGGTGGGGCCTATATCACTGATCACTGATATATAGACCTATATCACTGATCAACAATGACATCAAAAATGAAAATTATGGCCATTAGGTTAGCCTCTTTTATCAAGTCTTACATACACAAAGATCAGGTGGGGTTCATCCTGGGGAGGCAGGGCCTCGACCAGATTTGTAGAGCTGTTGATCTAATTTCCATCCTATAATCTAACTGGGAGGGAAGCACTAAACTACGAGGCATGGTCTTATCGCTAGATTTGCAGAAGTATCCTGGTCTTACATTTTCTTGATCTTAGAGAAATGGGGATTTGGTCAGCGCTTCTTGGGAATCATTAGGTCCCTTTATTCTTTCCCTAAGGCCCGAATAAGGCTGCAGGGGTTCTATTTGGAGCCAATAGAAATAGCGAAGGGAACGAGACAAGGGTGCCCTCTCTCGCCGCTCATTTTCGCTATAGCTGTCAAATTCTTAGCGATTGCTATCCGAAAAAAACAGATATCAAGGGGGTATCTTGCGGCTCCCAGATCCACAAATGTGGTTCTTCGTGGATGACATCCCCCTGTTCATTACATCTCCCCATACCTCCCTACCCAACTTAAATCGCACTTTAGACTCCTTTGCAGAAACTTCAGGGCTAAAAGTAAACTACTCCAAATCCCAAGCAATGAACATTTCCTTACTGCCCGAAACAGTCTCCTCACTGCAACAATCTTTCCCCTTCAAATGGATCTTGACTTCAATTAAATACTTAGGCATTAATCTAACGGCTAAAATAGAAGACTTATATCCCAATAATCCCCCCCACATACCAAAAACTTGAGGACGACCTTAAATCCTGGTCGAATAGCAATCTCTCTTGGATGGGTAGAATCAACGCTATTAAAATGACCCTCTTACCACGCATACTCTACCTATTCCGGGCCCTCCCGGTAGCTATCAGGAAAGACCATCTGAAATCGTTCCAGAGCAAGATCCTCAGATTCATCTGAGGAAATGCAGGCTTCAGGTTCCCCCAAAACATTTTATACCGCCATAGGAAAAAGGGGGGGTTGGGACTTCCCTCGCTCATTAAATACTATCAAGCAGCCAGACTAGCGCAGCTATCCCTGGTCTACACAAGGTCGGAGAAACCGGACTGGATCCAGATTGAGAGACAGGCAATCCCAAATTACACAATAGACTATCTTCCCTGGACAGCACCGAAAAAAGACCCCCTATATTATCTCCAACTTTATCTCACTCCTTCGCCCTCTGGGACACTCTGCGGAAACGCCCGGGACTAATCTCGCCCCTCTCCCCCCTAGCGCATATTTTTCACAATCCGGATTTTCCCCCAGGGCTTGAAATAAAAGCATTCAAATGGTGGTTAGAAAAGGGGCTGTATCGCATAGGGCACTTCTTCACTTCTTTAGGCCCAATGACTCTGGGACAATGCATAAACAAACTGGATCTCCCAGATTTGGAGAAGTTCAGATTTCAACAAATCTCAAATTTTCTTCTCCACATCTGGAAAGATAAATCTCTCCCACCTAAATTCACAACTTATGAAATGTGGTGTGGTCAAGCTATGTAGAAAAGGGGAGGCATCTCGGTAGTTTACACAGCTTTCACCCTGCCCTCGACGAAAGCCGCCTACATGAATTGCTGGGAGGAGGAGCTACAATTCTCCTGGGACTTGGAGACCTGGCACAGAGCACTATCTAATTCTTTTCGGGGCATCCTAAACACTGTCCTCATGGAGGCGAGTGTCAAGGTTATCACCAGATGGTATCTCACTCCGACCAAGTTGGCCCGCATTTTTCCCTCAGCTAAACCACAGTGCTTCAGAGGATGCTCCCTCTTGGGTTCAATGCCACACATCTGGTGGGAATGCCCGAGGATAAGACCATTTTGGGAAAAAGTATTCAATCTCATTGAGAAATTGATACAAACCTGGGTCCCCAGGTCCCCCGAGATAGCCCTTCCTAATGCACACGTTCCGAACCTGTCTAAACACAGTAAGAAATTAGTACAGTTTATCTTGATCGGAGCTAAGCTTACGATAGTGAAAGCATGGAAAAAACCAAAGGTCCCTTTCACAGCTGCCACCTGGAAGGTCTCCTGGATCATGTCTCAGGAGAAACTATCCAGCATACTTTCGGACACATCCAAGAGGTTCGAGGACATCTGGGAACCATGGGCAAAATACATAGGTGTCTCTTTTATACTGGGACAGACTGTGTCTCCAGATACGACTGACATGAACCAAACATAGGTGCATCTATACCTACATCTCTCTCTCTTTCTTCTTCTCTCTTTTCCTCTAGTTCATCAATTAAGCTTTTCCTATGTACCAGTTGGGATTTCATGTCTCCTTTTCTTAGTGGTCGTGTCCAGGGTAGGACGACGACAGGCTTGGCCCAAGACTTCAACTTCATGTATCCATCTATGAGTTTTTTAAGGAGATGGGTGGTGAGTACGCGACCTTTACCCACTAGGTAGGGCGAATCCTCCCTCTCCGGGCATAGCAGGTCACCTTTACGGGGCACCTGGAGCCTAAGAGTGTGAGGCTACCTCCCTAGCCATCTCGGACAGTTGGTGGCCTATCTCCGCCTTCTTCAGCGCAATTATAAGCGGATAGAAAGCAAGCCCGCAAGTTTAATTGAGTTGACGGCAACTTGTCATGTTTAACACTCATTGTTAAGTTTTCATATGCAATGAAATATTATGTCCATGAATGCTATGCCTACTAGGGAAATAAAAGATGCTGAAAGCAAAAATTCAGTAGAACTAAAAGGGAGGTGTGTTGCCCCCGTCCCGGACACAGATTGTTCCCAGCTGGGGTGTCGGGGGGCGGTGGGAGACACCCCTCTCCCCACAATTGGCACTTAGTTTCGACCATGGCGTTCAATGAAAAATGTTCATTTACCTTGACACACACTACCACTTAAATGATTTTCCTCACTGTTTTTCTCCACATGACAATCTCTATCTAATTGCTTTTCTTTTTATGTCCTTGTTTTTCTTTTGTGTAAACTTTAATAAAAACTTTGAAATGAAAGAAAACTGCAAATACATTTGCAAATCATCCAATCCTCACTTGACTCTGAGTTGATGAACGTGGTAGAAAAATGTTGTAGTAAATATATGTTTCCTTTGATAGCTGAACAGACACATCCAGAGGGTTCACTACATGAGCATCACCAGGGAGGAGGTCTTCTTCAATGAGCAAGGAGAATTAAGCTCTGAGATTTATTTAGAAAAGCTGATTCATTATGATCTTTCACTGGGAAAATTTAAAATCATGTCAGAATACCTTACCAGCAGTTTGACTTTAGCAATACTAAAGCGAGAAGATTTCCAAAAACCACTCCAATGGAAACGGGGCAAAGTAAGAGTATTCTTATATTTATGTATGATGCATTTTGGTTTCTCAACCCAGATGTTAGTGTTCCAATAATAAGAAAGACTGGATTGTAAACCACACAGCAAATACAAGCAAACCATTCCAAAAGGAAGAAAAAAAGATTGATAATTTACTAACTATTGACTATTAAGCGAGGAGCAGCTTACCTGATCAGTAATTAGGTGAAGGGGGTGGCTGAAGACCAAAGCAGCAACTTTCTAGCTGAAGTTCCTTTATGTATAGTGTTGAGCGAACCCGGACTGTAACGTTCGGGTCCGTACCGAACTTTCGGGTGTCCGTGGCACGGACCCGGACCCGGACATTTCAAAAATCGTTCGGGTTCTGGGGGAAGTGGATTAATGACTAGTCCATTCGACGAGGAGCGAATTATCAGTTATCAATCATTTAATAGTTAGAAAAAAAGAAGGAAAACCTTACCAAACGAACATAAACGACACACCAAATGTTAGGTCAGAAAGAATAATAACCTTGTGATTGTAGACCCAACTCTTTGGTTTTACGTAGTATGTATTTATATTCTTATGAGAATGAAACGGGGCAAAGGTAACCTCACCAAAAACCTTTAGAAGAGCGAAATCATAACGATTTCAGTTTGACGACCATTCCATAAGACTGTACTAAAATTTAAAAGGGTCACTTTCTAGTATT
>BLSH010289978.1:94420-106864 GCA_018402905.1 Glandirana rugosa | reverse complement strand
TTTGTTAAAATTACCAGAACCCCGGACCCGAACCCGGACTTTTTTTGAAAAGTCCGGGTTCGGGTCCGGGTCCCGGACACCCCAAAGTTCGGTACGGACCCGAACTTTACAAACCGGGTTCGCTTAACTCTAATTATAACCTAATTATTAATAATTATGTACTTATCTAAACAGTGTTGACTCTTAAAGTGGATGTAAACTCTCCATATACCCAGTGACGTGAACAGCCTCAGATGATACACAAAGATGACACAAACCTCCCTATATAAGTCTTATATGTATATCTTCTGTCTTCCCTTTCATATACTGTTTAGAAAATGCACATTCTTTTAGATTTTCCGCTTCCTCATTTATATCTGGTAGGGGTTGATAGCTAGACTTTGCGAGAAACTGTGAGAAAGCTGATTGGAGGAAAGGCACACACCCCCTCCCCACACATGTAAAGCTCTGACTGTGGTTTTTTTAGCAGTCTGCTAATCTATTTTTAGCAACCTCCCCCGACTCTAATTTCTATGTCCCGACTAACCAGGACCAGTGAGAACTTATCAGGCTGATACGGAAGACAGCTACAGGACATAGCTATTTGAAAAGAGATAACGAAACACTACAGGCAGATATGCCCAGCTCACATTTCTTGAATTGGGTTTACATTCACTTTAAGGAATACTTTTTGTTTTAGGAATAAATAGGCAAAAAAAGTGTATCTGACCTGCCTGAATTCATTTCTAAAACATTTCTAAAAATAATTCAGAAGTGTGACTTTAGGGTGATCTCTGGGTCCTTATAAAACAGGTTTGTAACGGGACCTTTTTTTCTGTATAAATATAAGCCCCATCCTGGTACTAAGCTCTACCACCTTTAATTTCACTATCAAAATGGCAGTACTTCGGTGGGCAGTAGAGGCTTTTCACAGGGGAGAGAATGGGTCTTAGCTCTTGTGAGGAGGGGGAGCTAAACCACAACAAAAACAGAAGCCACCCAGGTATTTAATGAAAAGTGTGTGTGTGTAAGGGGGGGGGGGGGTTAAAGTGTATGTCAAACCAACATTTTCTCTAGTTTTGGATAGAGATAATTGAATCATTCTTCCTCTTGTCTATTATACAATTTCGGGGTGGAAAAGACCAGTTTTTCTGTTTTTCTGGACTGATTTTCTATTTCCATTAGTTTTTATTGAGTTTTCACGTTTTACAACAAGTAGAAAGAATAAAGACAATCAAATGTATCTTGAGTATGGAGTTTTGCTATCTTAATTATATGTGTGACATTATTATCGTAATCAAATGCTCACCTGTAAAGTTAAATAAAGGAACAATGATTTTGATAAGCATAGCAGTCTCATCTCTCGGGGCAGCTCTCCCCACTCCGCCTACCCCTTATGGGATCACGCTGTGGCCTGGAGTAGGGGCAGCCACCCCGAGTTCAAGCACTGGGTAGCCCTTTTAAATCATGAAGAACCTCTACAAGTGAAACATTATGAGGTATATATACGAAGAAAGAGCAAGACATATTGCCTATGAAGGTTAGAGCAAAGTTCAGAATATTATTAGTAATAGGACTCTACATATAGGCCCCAACCTGTAAGTCTTAGCCACTCAAGTTAAGAGTAGCATGGTATTACACAATAAGAGGTAACAAAATTAACATTAAAATAAACCAAATTAAACTAACATTTAGCATTACCACCAATTGATTCTTACTGAGTCATCATTAGACCAAAGAGTTTTTTTACTAAAAAATGTACTGACTACAGGTTCTCCGGGAACTTGGACACCCACCACCGCCACCTATTGAGGAATTGAGGAATAGTGTTTGAGGAATATGCAAAGTGCTTTTCATAGATATATTGACTTTTTTACTCTAGTTATTACCTTTGACACGTTAGGTGAATCTGATGTTTTCCATTTTGATGTAATAGTCAGGCACGCTGCTACTAATATATGAATGACCAAGCATATATACTGAACAGGTACTTTCTCAATATTCAGGTTCACTAGGGCTAGGGAGGGTTTAACAGGTAAAATGATTCCCGTAGTAGTTGCTGTTAGTGAATAAACTGACCTCCAAAAGCTCCTCAGGCTTTTGCATTCCCATATTAGGTGTATTTACATGCCTTTGGAGCCGCATTGCCTCCAACATAGAATAGGAGTGTTTTTGAAAATTTGTGAAAACCTCCCAGGAGTCAGATAGCTCCTATGTAGTAGTTTCAGGGCCTGGTCCCAGTGGTTAACACAGTGTGTAAATTTATAACTAGCCTGGATAGCCTTACTCCAGCATGACAAAGAAAACTCGGTCTTAAGGTCTCTCTCCCAGTTTAACATACTGGAGGATTTTGCGGGTTTCTGCACTTCCTGTAATTTAGAGTAGAACCAAGATAGTCCTTTTGGTTTTGAGTATGAAGTTGTGCGATGGTCCCACATTTCTGCTTGTGGGTTACTATGGAGGTCTTTGTTTTATTATAGTGTCTCATCTGGAGATCTATGTACGTGGTAGCTTTTGGGTGGGATGAGTATTTCAAGTATGTAGTTTCTCTGGTAAGAGAATCCTTATTTAATCTCAAATAAGGAATCAGGTATTCACACGTGCCCACCGGTATTTCCTTACAGAGTTGGGGTGTGTCTTGAGCTTGCTGCTCATGCAGTGCACTTCAAACCCTGAGCGTAGCTTCTATTGAGGGGAAATTTGGGTAGTATAGCTGTTTGCCTGTAGGTTTCGCTGTTAAGAGCAAGGGTAAGTCTCTATTAGATACTATTGCTCTTTCAATAAGTATCCACAACTTGTCAGTGTCCTGACAAAACCATGCCTTTGTTTGGTTTAGTAATGCTGCATAATAATAGTTGCGGATATTTGGAAACCCTGCTCCTCCTAGGTGTCATTGTCTAAGTAAGAAAGAGAAGGAAAGGTTTGCCATATTGCCTTTCCATAGGAACTTCCTAAACATCTTGTCTAGGTTAGAGAAAAAAGATTGTGGTACACATATAGGGATAGTGCGAAAATAGTAGATTATTTTCTGCAATATAGTCATCTTTCTTTAGAGCCGCAATTTTTCCAAGCCATGAAAGCTCATGCCTGGTGATGCGTTCTAGATCTTTTTTTTATAATATTTACTAAAGAAGGAACGTTACATGTAAGATCAGTGGGGAAGGAGAGGGTGACTTCCAGGTATTGAAGAGATCTAGTAGCCCATTGGAATGGGAACCTCAATTTTAAAGTATTCAGACTATCTTTTGTGATGAACATAGGCAAGATAGAAGATTTTGAAACATTGAGTTTATAGTAAGAAACATATCCAAAAAGATCCAATAGCTGCTGAACCCTTGCCAGGGAAGAAACCGGATTTGTTAAAGTTAATACCACGTCGTCGGCAAAAAGGCCGATCTTATGATCTCAGTCTGATACCTTAATGCCAGTAATAGAGTTATCTAATCTGATAGCCTCTGCTAGGGGTTCCATTACTAAGGTAAATATTAGCAGGGACAGGGAGCAACCTTGTCAGGTTCCATTTGTAATATGAAATGTTTTGGACATCGCATTGGAGGTGTATACGCGAGCTGTTGGGGCTGTGTAAAGTGGCATAAGCATAGAGAAGATGGGACCCTTGAGTCCGAATTCACTTAAAGTCGCTCTTGGGTACCCCCAATGAACCCGATCAAACTCTTTTTCTGCATCTATCGTCAGGAACACTGTTGGCACCTTGCGAGATTCCACCACCTTTAGCAAGTTGTACATTCTACGTGTACTGTCCACCATCTGACAGACCTTCACAAAGCCCATTTGATCCAATTTCAATAGTTGGGGGGTTACATCTACTAGTTTTTTAGCTAAAATTTTGGCATACATTTTTAAGTCACTATCTAGAAGTGATATAGGCCTAAAATTTTCTGGGGTATCCAGTTTCTTTCCTGGTTTGGGCAGGGCCACTATCACTGCTTGAAGCATCTTCTTGAGAAAAGAAGCTGAGGCAATCTCATTACTAAAGAGTTTTCTCATATAAGGTAATAGTATAGCTTGAAAAGCCTTGTAGTACTCGGCCGAGAACCCGTCGGCTCCTGAGGACTTGTTAAGAGGTAGTGAGTGGATAGCTTGTAAAATTTCCTTGTCTGTGTTGACACCATTTAAGCTTTCTAGCGTAGATTCCCCTACAGATGGTAAATTCACAGAGTGTAGGAATTTATTTATGTAAATTTCCGGGGGGTTGGTGAGTAGTTGGGTCTGATTTTCATTTCATTTGTTTTTATTGGAGTTTAGTAAAACATTAATCTTACAATCAAGTAATTGTGTATTGGTACACATACAATAAGTTGTATGAAAGCCATCAATGTTTTACATTAGATATCAATCAAGTTCTCTATCAGTTATATAATATTCCATATTTTGTTACCCCCGTGTGACATTCGCCATCCCCGGATTCGGTATTTCAGGGATCTAATGAGTTCAATCTAGTCTGGTCAGCTTCCCCCTCCCGACACCCCTATGGGAGCTCACTGTGTCCAGAGAGGTGGCAGGCCAAACTTTTCTGGCTTAAGGTGTTTAGTGGTAAATATCTATGTACTTTTTCAGGGGTCAGGGGACTACGGGGTCACACCTGGGTATTGTTAGAGCAACTTACAATTTTAGTTTGTTATTCATTACTATTAACAAAAACTGTTTAACTATGTATAAACATAAGGCCTTCTTTGGTTGATTGAACATCAGAAACGTAGAGAAGATAGTAGGTGTGGTTTTGTCTAAGGGAGAAGGTAGAGAAAAGGGGGAAGATAGGGTGTAGATAGGAGGGGGTTTAGGTAGTGGAGAGGTGCACGTCACATCATGGTTTAAAATGTATGTGAGGACTTTTTCATACCATTTTACCCATGGTAACCATAGCCGATTATATTTGTTGTAGTTTTTCAGATCTTTCGATAGTGTTAATTCGTGTATGTGGTGTTCTTGGACTTTTTTTAGTACCTGTGTTCTTAGTGGTTCGTTTATGGTCTTCCATTGTTTTGCCTAGCTGCTAAGAGAATGTGAGTGATTGTTTTACGTAAGGTGTAAGGGAAGTTTTTTATATTGAGGTTAAGTAAGCCGAGTGCTGGGGATGGTCTATGGGTTGTGCCTGTAATCTCAGATAGGATTTGAAATATTTCGGCCCAGTACTTGGTTACCTTTGGGCACTCCCACATTATATGAAACAATGTGCCAGTGCCCCCACAAAGTCTCCAGCAAGATGGGCACGTGGTACTGTCAAAGGAAGCTAATTTATGAGGTGTGTGGTATCTGCGTTGAATTATGTTTTGTGTTAGTTCCCATAAGGCAGTGCATGAAGTAGCCTTGTATATAGAGCGTGTGACGCTTTTCCCAGTGTTCTTCTGTGAAGTGGTGTTTTAAATCGTTTTCCCACACATATATCGTACTGTTGTGTTGGAAGTGTGTTTTTTCGCGTATTAGTTTATAAAATAGGGTTATTCCTTTCGATGCTTTGTTGTATGGAGAATAATATTGCACTGCAATTGATGGAATTTGTTTCAGTAAGTGGGGGTTTTTGGACATGCAATGCTGTAGTTAAAGGTATTGAAATGTATTCAATTCCGTGAGCTTGAGCTCATCTTGGAGTTGTTGAAATGGTTTAATCTTGTTATGTGTGAGTAAGTCGTTCAGCGTATTTGTATTACCTGTTGACCAAGGAGCTGATGAGAAATGTGGAATTAGTTTATGGATAAGATTAAATGGGATTTTTGGTACGTTGGTGGGTGTATTTTGCCATGTCATGTTTCTAAACGTCCTCCAGACTTTGGTAGTCGCTATTATTGATGGTGGCAAATGCTTGGTAAGGGGTGCTTTTGGGTGTAGGCTGAGTAACCACATTTAGGGGTTCCCATAGGGGAATATTGTCTTCTAGGAACCCTGCTTTTAGTTGTGTTAAAATGGATGCTGAGTAATAGCCTAGAGTATTGACTAAGCTTGATCCCCGGCTATGCGGTGTTTGTATAGCCAATTTCTGTTAACCCTTGGTTTCTTATTATGCCAAATGATGTTGTCTAGGAGCATTTGTAGGTTGCCTAGATATGAGTGTGGTATTGGTATGGGGAGGGAGCGAAACATGTACAGTAGTTGAGGGAGTATTATCATTTTATAAGCCGCTAGTCTTCCAGCCCAGGAAAATTTGTATCTAGATAAGTTTGTAAGGGATTCCATATATTTTGTTTTAAAGGGGATGAAGTTTGCTTTATATAGGTTATCAGGGTTACTTGTCAGTGATATTCCTAAGTAGGTAATTTGAGAGTCTGACCATTGATTTGGAAATTGTTGCATTAGTAGATTTTTAGATACACTGTCAATAACCAAGTTTAGGATGTGAGATTTAGTTGAGTTCGCCTTGTAGTAGGAAATGGAGCTGAATTTGTTGAGAAGGTCTTGTACTATTTTTAATGATGAATGTGGGATTGTGATCATGAGTATGACGTCGTCAGCAAAGAGGCTAATTTTGTGTTCCCTGTCGCCAATCTTTACCCCTTCCATTCTTACTGACATTCTTATATGTTCCGCTAAGGGTTCCTTTGCCATATTGAATATGATTGGCGACAGGGGACATCCTTGTCGTGTGCCATTTGTGATTTGAAAGGTCTTGGAAATCATACCTGCTCCTAATACATATGCAGATGGTGTTGAGTATAAAGCACATATAGCTGATAGAATTTGGTTTGCCAGGCCAAACTTGCTGAGAACCGCTTTTAAGTAGCCCCAGTGGACCCTATCGAACACCTTCTCTGCATCCAGAGAGAGGAGCAGAGAAGGCGTTCCTGTGTTCCTTACCGTGTGTGTTATATTAATTAGTCTTCTGGTTGCGTCAGAGGATTGTCGTCCCTTTACAAATCCGGCCTGATCTTGGTGGATCAGTATGGGTATGTATTTCATAAGCCTTGTCTCTATAACTTTGGCATATAACTTTACATCTACATTCAGCAGCGAGATCGGCCTGAAATTTTGGGGCATTGTGGGTGATTTGCCTGGCTTGGGAAGAGTTAAACCATAGCAGTCAACATTTCTTTGGGGAATGAAGAGGAGGAGGCAGCTTCTTCGAAGAGGTCTCTTAGATGGGGTGTGAGTATTTGTTGGAATTGGTTGTAGCATTCCCCTGGGAGGCCATCAGGGCCTGGGGATTTGCTGGATGGTGTGTTTTGGATTGCTTGTGCTATTTCTTGGTCTGTAAAGGGTAGTTTAGGTATTCTAGTTGTTCAGATGTGAGTTTCGGTAGTTTAATTTGTTCTAGGAATTCTTGAATGATCTGTGGAGATGGTTGAGGGGTTAATGGGTCGTTTTTATGTAATAATGTTTCATAATAGTGACTGAAGGCATCAGCCATGGCTTGGGGGTTAAGGATCTTGTCTTTATGAGTGGGGTATGTTAAGAATGGAATTTTAGTCTGGGTGCGTATTCCTCTGATGCCCATTTGTTTCCCTGCTTTGTGCTTTGTTTCCTGTGGAGTCTGCGAAAAATTTTCTCATATTTTTCTAATAGGAGGGTTCTAAATTCTTGTCTCAGAGTAATTCATTTTAGGTTAAGGGTTGGTGAGGGGAGGATTTGTTTTGATCATCTAAGGATCTGATTTGGGCCAAGACCTCGTCTATCCGCTGCATCCTCCTTTTTTTTGCAATTGAACTATATTTTATTAAGACCCCCCTTATGAATGCTTTGTGGGCCATCCATAAGGTGGACATCTTCTCAACAGATCCAACATTGTAGGAAAAGTATTGTTCTAGCTGTTCCCGGATTATGTCCGCATATGTAGGCGATTTTAACAGATAGGTGTTGGCTTTCCATACATTGGGTGGCGTAGTCCGTGTTGCAGTATCTAGTGTGATTGAGATCGGTGCATGGTCTGACCATGTTATTGAGTCAATGTGAGAGTTTGAAATATTCTGGAGTATCCACTTATCTGCTAAAAAAAGGTAAATTCTCGAGTAAGAATTATGTGCCATCGAATGGAACGTGAATTCTTTTTCTGTTGGGTGATGGCATCTCCAAACGTCAAAGAAATCATGGACTTGGAGGAAGTGAGATAGTTGTGTGGTTTTCCTGGGTTTGTAGTTAGTGGTATCCATTTGAGTGTCTGGGGTGAGGTTAAAGTCCCCGCAGATTAGCAGTGCTCCTTGTCTCAACTTGTTTACCTTCTTTTGCAATTTGTTGAGGAAGGATATTTGTCTCGAGTTAGGTGCATATACGCATACTAGTGTTACTCTAACAGAGTTTAGGTCACAGATTAGTATCAAATATCTTCCTTCTGGGTCCGCGATTGTGTGGGTCATCTTAAAATCTATAGTGTTCCTAATAGCCATAGCGACCCCTCTCTTTTTCTCAGGACCGCTCGCTAAATAAACATTGGGGAACTTAACGTGCTGGAATCTTGGGGTTGCTTCATTTTTAAAATGGGTCTCTTATATACATATAATGTCTCCACCTAATTTTAGGATTGTTTGCCATATAGATGCCCTCTTGGCCGGATGAGTTGAGGCCCTTGGCGTTAATGGAAACTATTTTCGTATTCATTGAGATATAATTGGGTGTTGTGTGTTAGGGTACTCACATTTAGAAGATCATTTTCTGGTTTTCCATGGATCCTTCGGGTGTATGTGATGTATAGACTTCATCTTCGTTGAAGAGGTGGGTGTCCTCAGGTTTGGTGTGACGTGCAGAGATAGAAAGGGGGAAATTGAACAGGTGAGAAAGTAACATATAAACGAAAAACAAAAAGTCTTGCGGCGAGGAGTACTTTTCCCAAGTTGCATTTCTGATGTCAAAGGGGAAAAGTTCGTATTGGTTCTGTGCAGTGGTTGTTGAGCTATTCCAGGGGGGAGATGTTGTCGTTTCGTATGCTTGTTCGCTGGCCCTATCAGAATTTAGGCCAGAAATGTTTATTTGATTTGTGCCATAAAGGTGGACCAAGGCTCTGAGGTTTTCTGATGTGTTGTGAACTGTCAGGTTCAGGGATAATACCCCATTCTTTCAATAGGGCCAGGCCTGTTGATACTGATGTAACGTTATATGACCTGCCATTCCTTTCTATGGTGATTTTTTTTTTTTTACAAAAAGCTTTTATTGGAAGGTAAAGAAAGCATACATTTAAGTAAAATAACAGTACAGATATTCATACAGTATTTACAGAAATAGTATTGATGCATGTAAAATAGAGAAATGGGAATTATTTATATATAAGGACATATAATAATTTGTGTATACTGTGAAATAACATGACAGTGATTCCCAGAAACATCTGTAAATGACAGGAGTATGATATAAAATATTGAGAAAATGCAAGGATATTATAAAGGTACATATCAAGAGATATTATTATTTGATAATTTCGTCCCAAAGGTCCCATTTAGAGTGAAATGAGTGAATGGAGTAATGAATGGTATGATGAATAAATTCCATGGATTTAATTGAGGACATTCTAGATGTGCATTGGGTCCAAGAGAGGAGTGGGGAGCGCCAGTTCAATGCAATCACCCAGTGCACAGCGCTAAGCAGTGTGTGGAATAATCTAGTGGCAGAGGTAGATAATTCTGGGATAGTCAAAAAGAGTAAGCATATTTGCGGTGTGAGATTGATCCGTTTCTCTGTCAGTTTATTGATCAGAGAGGAAATCTGAGTCCAAATGGGGGATAACAGGTCGCAACTCCAGAAAATGTGTAAAAAATCACCGTCCATAGCACAGCCTCTAAAACACTTAGGAGAAGAAGATGGGTAAAATTTATTGATTTTAGTGGGGGTTAGATACCATCTGGTAAAAAGTTTCAAAGGTGATTCTCTAATTGCTGTAGAAGAGGTGGCTTTATGGAGATTATTAGTCATTAGAGACCACTCCCTAGGAGAAAATTGCATACCGAGGTCATCCTCCCACCTGGACATAGCTGTTGATTTAGGGGAGTTGAATATGTTTTGAAGCAAATCATATACCTTAGATATCTGGCCCTTCTCTCTTGAGTTTTTTAAACATAACAATTCAAAGGCTGAGATATTAGGGTTTAGAGAGATCGAGTAGTTATTGAAAAATAAGTTTTTAGTTCCACAAAAAGCTTTATTGAATATTCAACAATACAGTACATGTTCATTGCCAAGACTTAGAAGAATAAGTAATCACAACACAGTGGAGAACAATTACATAGTAACGATAAAGCAAAAGAACGTAACCTTTGAGGTTCAATTGAGGACACATTGCATAATTAAGTGTATAGATAGTAGGCATATACCGGTTGCCAGTGTACTCGCATTATTGTAAGGATGTGAAAACACAGCATAAGGAAGTGTACTTGTTGAAGTCGGGGGAAGATTGGTCTAAAAAAAGTCAGAGATTAACTTAGTGGACGTGGGAGTATGTTCGGGGCAACAAACAAAGTACTGGAAAGCGTTAAGAAGGTTGAGGGGGAAGGGGGGGGAGGAAAGGGGATAGGGATAGGGGGGGAGGGAGGGGAAGGGGTAAGGGCGAGGGCAAGGTGTACCAGAAGTTGGACTACTATAAAGTTTTGTTCTCTGTTTATATTCACGTTACATAATGCAAATGGGGTCTATCAGGTTGCGGTATTGTGTCGAGTCTCTGTAGGTGATCCAACAGGACCACGTCTGGTGGTAAGAGGAGATTTTCTCAGCAGCGATTGCTATCAGCTCTTCCATCTCTTGAATTCTGTTTAACCTAGTAACCCATTCCCTGATTGTGGGGATTTTCTTCTGTTTTCAGAGGACAGGGATGCAAAGCCTTGCAGCATTCACCATGTGCATAACCAAGGATTTTTTTGTAGGAGCCTTTCATGTGTTTGGAAAAATGGATGAGGAATTGTTGGTCAGTGAATTCTATTTGTTGGGAGGTGACTTTACGGATTATATCATGGATAGTTGACCAGTAGGGGACTATTAGGGGGCAATCCCACCATATGTGGAGCATCATTCCTGGGTGGGGGCCGCATATCCCAGCATACGTCTGGGATTTTGGGCGATATTAAGTGTAGAAGATGTGGTGTTCTATACCAGTGTGTCAGAACCTTGTAGTTGTGTTCCTGGGTTGATACATTAAGGGTGCCCGTTAGAGCTGTTGAACAGGCCATTCTCCATTGATCCGGTGTGAGGTCTTGCCTACTCGCGGAGGCCCAGGCCTTGATTAGTGGGTTTAGAGATTTTGAGTCGGGAGGGGAGAGGAGGGCATAAATGGTTGCTATCAAGTGTTTCTGGGGGGGCCAAGACAGAGTTTCTCGAAGCTCGTCGGTGGTCTTGACATGGCTGATTTGTTTGCTGTGCTAGTAAGATAGTGACGGATCTGGAAATAGGGCCACTGCGCAATTTTGGGGGTGTTGTGAGTTTCCGAAAGGGTATCGCTGGGTATGAACTTGCCATTACGGAAGAAATGAGTAGCTTTTTAGATTTAAAATTGCACTGGGAAGAGGGAAACTGCTCTCTCGACTAGGAGGAAAGTCAACATTGTTCTTGATGGGAGTTAATGGCCCAGGGATGGAGAAAAGTTTAAGGTTTTTGGAGATAGATTGCATGGCATGCAGGATAGGGGAAATTAATGGATGGTCTTTAGTTCTTAGGAGTTGAAACCCTCCCCTAGACCATGTCATATTGCAGAACTGGGCGTCTAGTATTCGGTTTTCAAGATCAACCCAATCTTTTGAGGGGTAATGTATGTGGTGGTCGATTAATCTAGTCAGGAGCATAGCTTGGTGGTATTTTCTGAAATTTGGTAATCCGATGCCTCCCTCACTCTTTGGGGCTGAGAGTCGGGTGAGGCTGATTCTGGGTGGGGATTTCATCCATATAAAGGAACTGATCTTAGCGTTCAGAGTCCGAAAGAATGAGTGAGCCAGGTATAGAAATCTCGGAAGAGCCGTCATCTTAAGGGAGGCAGCTCTTCCAAACCATGAAAGTCCTAGGCCAGACCAACTGTCCAGGTCACTGGTGCATTTCTGCAAAAATGGGTGGAAGTTTAAATCATAGAGGTCTCTTAGCTTAGCTGGGAGTCTAATTCCTAAATAGGGGATATCAGATGAGCGCCACTCAAAAGGGGAAGTATCAGCGCATGCTTGATATGCAGAGTTTGATAGGGTCACATTCAGGGCATGGGACTTTTTGAAATTGATTTTAAAATTGGAAAGTTTACCAAATCTTAAGCCACTGAGCCCGAGGAAGCTCCGGACCGAGTGACGCCCGGAGTGGAGAGAAATGAGAGAGTGTCTTTTATTATAGAAATAAGGGAAACTATTTGAAGTGTGGGCTATAGTCTCAGAGAGGTACCTTCTTTTATTAATATGGAACTAATTTTTGAAGAAAAAGGGTTTGGGGATTAATGGTAGGGATTACATAACTCTCTTAAACGTTCTAAACCATTTGAAAGGTTAAAATTTTAGTTAAAGTTTTTCAGGGTACGGGACTTACACTGGGATAGTTTGAGACGTATAGTTCGTACGCGACTATGAA
>BLSH010289978.1:48371-62880 GCA_018402905.1 Glandirana rugosa | reverse complement strand
AACACAATACCATTTGCCCCCCCCCCCCCCCCCCTTAATTAATATATCCCATAATACTAAAATACCATCTCTCTACCTTGCTTTATCTTATCTCCCCATCCCCATATGATGCACTCTCCCCCAATCAATACAACATTAAATGTGTTTACTCATTATATTAACGCTATTTGTAACATGGAAGTAAGGATACTTTAGCTCTGTATTACTTGGATTGTGTCTTGTAATAGTCCATACTGTTAACATCTTATGCCATTTATCTGTATGTCAATTTTTCTTTCAATAAAAACTTTATGGAAAAAAATAAAAAATAGCTCACAGTATAGATTAAGTGTAGGGAAATCTATGTATGTATGGCTATCCTACCTTTATTTTATTTGAATTTGGTGGAGTTTTGGGAGCCCACTGTGCCACCATTCCAGGAAGTTCATTGAAAGTTACCAGCGGGGTGACTTACCGAATTTAATTTATATTGAGACTCCCAGGAACTTTTTCATTTACTCAGGATGAGGCCACTGAGATCATATCCCAAGTAGCCAGATCCAGAGAATTTTTAACGGGCAATACTCCCGTTTACAATACCCGCACATGGGAAAAATTACAGAAAAAGCATACATCATTGGAATTGCATGGACTCACTTTGGCTGAGTACCACTGGGTACAGAGGATTCCAAGAGGATTACGGGTGAGACTTACACCTACTCTTTTCAGGGAGAATGATGAGTATAAGAATACATTTATGCAGATTTTGAATAAGTGCTTGTTTGATCTTATGGCTCTTACAATTTCTTATATACATAAAGAGTTAAATGTGGTGTCTGAACAGCTGAAGAAAGTTGAACAGGAATTTTTGACTGCAGTTGGTCCTGAAGAGTTTAACAGATTGAAGGAGATGTTGGATACAAGTGTTTCTAAACACAGAACTGATTTGGAAACAAAGAAAAGGAACAAATTTGATCGTGGTAATGAAGATTATCAGAGGAACCAGGTGTATAGATGGCCGCGGCTATACACCCGGCGAGATCATATGGATATCGGTGGTGGCAGACAGGAGCTGTCGGACAGCTCGTCTGCAACGAACACAGACACAGATTCCTCTTCGCTTTTTATAACACAAAACCGTCAGGGAGGCGGTTCCCGGATGCAAACAAGATCTCGACAGAGAGGGGAGATTACGGGATCGGATCGGTCCCACAACCCTCGGGCAATCAAGGCAGACCACGGGAGACTTGATACATATCATCTCAGCGAGGGTGCTGACATCAGAGGAGGTAGGAGTTATTAACCGGGGTTTAACCTTTTATCCTAAAGAACATCTTGATAAATTTCAATTAGATCAAGACTTGTACAGATTGTTCAGGAACATTAGATGGAAAGTGCATTTTTTACACAAATCATATTTACAGGAGAAGAGAGCTGAAAATGTTCTGAATTGCAAGTCTTTTGGTCTAATTGTGAAGTCTAAATCAGTTCCACCTACAATGTATGCACCAGTAGAAACATTTGTGAAAGAGGTAACGAATGATATTAAAAAACTTGTATCACAGATTGATTACCGTGACCACATACCTAACAATCTGACTGTGAAAGAGAGATTGGCACTTAAAGAGTTAAGCAAACGTGATGATATTATATTGAAACCTGCAGACAAAGGAGGCTCTGTGGTGGTTATGGACCCCACGGCTTATGAAAAAGAGATTTTAGCTCAGTTGGGAGATTGCAATACTTATAAGAAACTGAGCTCAGATCCGACTTGGAATATCAGGAAACTACTGGAGAATGTGTTGAAGCCAACCTTAAAGAACGGGATAATTACCCGTGACCTGTTTGAATTTTTGTTGCCCACTTACACTAGAACACCTGTCTTGTATATATTACCAAAAATACACAAGGATGCCCAGAATCCTCCGGGACGTCCTATTGTATCAGGAAGGGATTCCATCTTTGTAGCAGCAGCTCAGCTCCTGGATAAAGTTTTGACTCCCTTGATAAAAGAAACAAAATCATATATTAAGGACACTAGTGATTTTTTGAATAAAGTGAGGGGGTTACCCCAATGTCAGGGAGATGAAATTCTGGTGACTTGGGATGTGGAGAGTCTGTATACATTCATACCCCATCAGGAGGGGATTGAAGCAGCGTTGGAAATCATTAAAGACAGTGGTAGATTCTCTACACCCCAAGTGGAATTGTTTATGGGACTGCTTCGGATCATTCTATCTAATAATTTTTTTCTTTTCCAGGATCAATATTATTTACAATTAAACAGTGCTGCACTGGGGTCCAATGTCGCTCCGCCACTCGCATGTGCGTTCATGAACGAATTTAAACACAAGCATATTTATCTGAATGAACTGTTTCAAAAGCATTGCACCGCTTGGTGCTATATAGATGACGTGTTTGCAGTATGGCGGGGCGACATTGATACACTTCAGAGATTTAATGACATGTTGAATTCCTGTAACCCTAGTATTCGATTCAAGATGCACATGGGTGGTAAATTGGTCCCATTTTTGGACACTACCATCTATGTGGACAAAGGTGAAATTGAATCCAATCTTTTTTTAAAACCGACAGACAAGAACCAACTTCTTTTATATGACAGTTTTCACCATCCTCATGTATTCAGGTCTATTATCAGAAGCCAATTATGTAGAGTGAAACGTATAGTGAGTGACAAGGTAAAACGACAGAGTAGGATCATGGAGATGTGTCATAAATTTAAAGAACGAGGTTATCCCCAAAGAATCATAGATCACGAGATTAGGAGAATGGAATGTGAACACATTGATGGGCGAAGAAAGAGACAGGAGATAAAAAGAATTCTGTTTTCCCTACAATCTCATAGTTACAGCGAAGATGTATTTAGAGTAATCAGGAGACACTGGCCGACATTAAAATGTACCTATCCTCAAATGGACGCATTTCGGGAAATACCGATTAAAGCATATAGGAGGAATAAAACACTAAGGGATTCCCTAGTTAGATCTGAATACAGGAGAAGGAAATCTGTGGGTGGTACTACATTTTTAGGTAGAAAGAAGGAAGGTTGCTTCCCTTGTCTGAATTGCATTCAATGCCAATTGTTACGGAGAGGGGATACATTCTTCAATCCAGAAAGAAATGAGAGGATCAGGATCAGGGATTTTGATACATGCCAATCATCATATGTAATATATGCTTTAACATGCCCATGTGGATTAGTGTATGTGGGGGAAACCACACAGAAGATTAAGGACAGGATTGCACACCATCGCAGTTCCATACGAAAGAAACAACCAGGTTTACCGGTCCCTAAGCACTTTTCTGAGAAGGGCCACAGGGATTCAGATTTGAAATTTATGATCCTGACACCCTCAGGGTATGAATAGAGATTATGATCTATATCTTTTTCTATGAACAAGTGTAAGATAATTGATGTTTTCATTTTTTTTAAGCTGAAACAGGAGGGTTGGTAATGTTGATACCGGACTGATGAAAATTAGGAATGTTGCTGCACACCTCTTCAGATAAAGGAGAAATATAAACCTGACGTGGACCAGCTAGGGTGACTTATTCCATACGATTTTGGATGTAAATGTTGTGATAAACTATTAATTGCTTATGAAGGAGTTTTTTGATAGTATGCTTACTATGATGTCTATCTGTGTTTTTCCATGTGGTGTGGGTTGCTATTATGTTTGATGGAAAGGGTTAAATTAGGACTGAAGGGTTGATGGGGATACACCTGTGGGGCCGCACCCTGTTAAGTACTATTTAAGTTTGGGTTTTATGTGGAAGGGCACACATACAGCTTTGATGAAGAACAGGGATTGTTCAAAACTTCATTTGTACACGAATATATCTTTCTAAGTAAAGAAATTATTGGAGGACGTGTCCCTACATTTATTTTATTTTATCCTTACATAAAGTCATATATTAGAAGAATAAAGCTTTGAGGAGATCCCAGGTGACATTAGTTTTCAGAATGTGATCTTCTAGTCTAACTTGGAGGTTTTTATTCTCCAATTCTGACTGTTCCACTTTCATGAATGACCCTCCAGAACAAAAACATTTTACACATTAACGCATACACTTAGGAATTAGCTCAAGCAGCAAATCATTAATTACAACAGACATTCTTTTTTTAGGATGCAATCACTGTTTGGCAGAAATGTCCCCCCATCTCCTTTAATTTTTCCGTTAACATTTGTTGAGCTGGGTGGTGCTCACAGGGCCACCCACAGCTTGGATTTCAGCCTATTTCTGCTCTTGTGTATGGCCAGCTTTACTTTTCTTCTAAAAAGTATCCCCCAGTGGAGCTGCTATCAGCCAAAGTGGGACTTGTACTTAGTAACACATAATGCAAATTATACCTTTTCCCTGTTCAGACATGAGATCACAAAGTCTAACAGAGGGAAGACTCAGTACCATTTCACTTTACAGCCCTGAGTAGTTGAGCGAACCTCTGGAAGTTCGGGTTCTGCTGGTTCGGCCAAACTTCGGGACAAAGTCCAGGTTTGGATCCGGACAGAACCCGAACTTTGACATGGACCCCGAACCCCATTGAAATCAATGGGGACCCGAACTTTTAGCCACAAAAATGGCTGTAACAAAGTCCTGGAAAGTCCTAGAGGTCTGCAAAAGGAAGGAAAATGGGGGTAAGAGTAGGGCAATTGCCCTACAAAGAAATGGGGATAGGGAAATAACTTAAAATAATTTTTAAGCTAAAATCACATAAAAAAATCAAAAATGGAGGTGGATGTGGAGTTGGAGGTTGAGGAGGCGGTGAAAGTGGCGGTGGAGGAGGAGGAGGAGGTAGCCAACACTGTTTTTTTATTTTTGGAATTTTGATGCACTTTTTAATTCTGTGCAAGAAACAATAATCTGTCCCTTTCAGCAACAGTAGGAACCTTTCCCTATAGGAATATGAGATGATTTTAGATTCTAAAATAATCTCCAAGTTGTACAGGGAAAGCCTCCAGCTGTTGCTTTAAGGAAAAGATCAGTGTTCTAAAATCATCTTCAAATTGTGTGGGAAACCCCTATATCAGCCGCAGGGAGCCATATTAGTGTTTTAAAATCATCATTAAATTGCATGGAAAAAGGCTATCTCAGACGGAGAGAAGCCATATTAGTGTTTTAAAATCATCATCATTAAATTGTATGGAAAAAGGCTATCTCAGACGGAGAGAAGCCATATTAGTGTTCTAATCACACAATTTGAAGATGCTTTTAAAACACTAATATGGCTTCCCTGCGGCTGATATAGGGGTTTTCACACACACTTTGATGATGATTTTAGAACACTAATCTTTCCCTTAAAGCAGGGGTGTCAAACTTGATTTCATTGTGGGCCGTATCAGCATTATGGTCGCCCTGAAAGGGCCGGTTGTATATGGAAGACTAGATGTTCAAAGCACCACCCCCCCTACAACTGATGCCAAGAGCTCCCCCCACCATCAGAAGTCAAGGGTCCCCCACCCTTCCTTACATCACAGTGGGGGCAGACCTGAGAATTAGAAAGTGCAGGGTCTGTAGGAGGACCAGAGGAGAGCTGGAGTCTTCTGAATGCTGAGACCAGGGGAGGTGAAGATGAGGGGGTGCTGCAGCTGCACAGAGAGACAGACTGTTGAGACAGGGGTGGTGGAGATGAGGGGAGTGCTGCAGCTGCAGGAGAGGTGTGAGGGCCACATGAAATGACCTGGAGGGCCGGATTCGGCCCCCGGGCCTTGTGTTTGACACCTGTGCCTTAAAGCAATAGCTGGAACCTTTCCCTGTACAACTTGGAAATGATTTTAGAAGAATAATCTTTCCCTTAAAGCAACAGACTCTCCCTAGTCCAGTCAGATTGTTCTGTGCAGCAGGGTGAGGTGTGAAATGTTTCTCTCAAAGCAGCAGTACTAGTATCTCTCCCTAGTCCAGTCAGATCGTTCTGTGCAGCAGGGTGAGGTGTGAAATCTGTCTCTCAAAGCGGCAGTACTAGTATCTCTCCCTCTCTCAAAGCACCAGTACTGGTATCTCTCCCTCCCTCAAAGCGGCAGTACTAGTATCTCTCCCTAGTCCACAATCAGATCGCTCAGCAATGCAGGATGAGATGTTCTGCAATCTGTCCCTAACAGAGCCAGCAGCATCCTCTCCCTAAACTATCCTGAGAGCATATGACATGCAGCACGGTGACTCCAGCCCCACATAGAGGCTGGGTCACATGGCGCACTGGCCAATCACAGCCATGCCATTAGTAGACATGGCTGTGATGGCTTCTAGGGAAAACCAGTGAAACACTTGTTGATTGGCTGCCCTTGGCAGCTTTTCAACACGTGGAGTAAAATACCAGAACCCCGGATCCAAATCTGGACTTTTTTTAAAAAGTCCGGGTTCGGGTCCGGGTGCCGGACACCCAAATGTTCGGTACGGACCCGAACGTTACAGTCCGGGTTCGCTCAACACTAATTATAACAAACTTTGTTGCAGACTCCTACCTTTTGCTATTCTGAATAAATCCCTCTGTTTTTCTCAATACCTCTTTACTGAGTGGGTCTAATTGGAGTGGTTTCATAATTATATCTGTCAGGTGTGCAGCTGCAGGCTACTAATGAGGAAAGCTGCTGGGCATCCATTTAGACGTGTTCCTATTGAAAGTATCTCTCCAAAAATTACATTTTTGTTGCAGGGGATGCCTAAAATCAGACGTGTATTTTAGGCAGACTTCTGGGAAAATTGGAGAGCCAATCCCACAAGCAGGAAATTATGTTTCTGGGGAGTGGTTAGTACACAGTCTGTGTACAGAACAACTCCAGGTAGCCATATTTCACTGCATTGTCAGAAAATTATAGCAGCTGTAGATTGAAAAGAAAAGGTAATTTTTAATAACATTCAATTACAATATGACTTGCATCTCAGTTATATGCGCTTTATTATTTTTTCTTTATTTGCTATTTTTTCCCCATGAAAGCGAAGTTACCCTTTAACCACTTCCTTACCGGTGAATTGTAATAATACGTCGACAAGGTGCACTCCCCATTCCTGGGTGGACATCATATGACGTCCTCCCGCTTTTGCTGCTCTGCAAGCCCCCAGGGGCCTGCATCGAGGCGATCAGGGATCGGGCATGTCCCTCGGGAATCAGGCCATCGACGATCAGGGTAAAAAGTCAATAAAATTGTCTCTTTACCATGTGACCGGCTGTGTCCTATTACAGCCGGTCACTTACGACATTGCAGAGCATCCGCGTGCACGCGCAGCACGGCGATTAGGGTTGAAGCTTGTCCCTAGGACAAAGCCCAGCCCCAATCAGGGTATAGAGCCAATGAAACTGGCTCTTTACCACGTACCCAGCTGGGTCCAATTACAGCCGGTCACATGCTGTAAACAAACCGCGGTAACAAGCTGTTACCGGGTTCTCCTTCTCACACACTGATCGTGTGTGAGGAGGAGATTGCAGTAACAGCTCTTACCGCTTACTGTGTACACCAAGCACACTGATTGCCCCCACAGTAATAAAGAGTACCTGTCACCACCCCATCAAAGTACCTGTCACCTGTCTATCAGAGTACCTGTCACCACCCACAAAGTACCTGTCACAGCCCATCAGATTACCTGTCACCTGCCCATCAAAGTACCCAAGTACCTGTCCATCAAAGTACCCAAGTACTTGTCACCAGCCCATCAGAGTACCCGGGTACTTGTCACCAGCCCATCAGAGTACCCGAGTACCTGTCACCAGCCCTTCTGAGTACCCGAGTACCTGTCACCAGCCCTTCTGAGTACCCGAGTACCTGTCACCAGCCCTTCTGAGTACCCACGTACCCACCAGCAGCTCATCAGAGTACCCAAGTACCTGTCACCAACCCATCAGAGTACCCGTTACCAACCCATCAGAGTACCCAAGTACCTGTCACAAACCCATCAGAGTACCCGAGTACCTATCTGCAGCACATCAGAATACCTGAGTACCTGTCACCAACAAATCTGATTACATGAATACCTGTCACCAGCCCATCAGAGTACCCGAGCACCTGTTACCAACCCATCAGAGTACCTGAGTACCTGTCACCAACCCATCAGAGTACCCAAGTGCCTATCTGCAGCCCATCAGAGTACCTGAGTACCTGTCACTACCCATCAGAATACCTGAGTACCTGTTACCAACCCATCAGAGTACCCGAGTACCTGCCACCAGCTCATCAGTACCCACGTACCTGTCACCAACCCATCAGAGTACCCGGGTACCTGTCACCAACCCATCAGAGTACCCGAGTACCTGTTACCAACCCATCAGAGTACCTGTCTCTAACCCATCAAATTACCAGAGTACCTGTCACCAACCCTTCTGAGTACACGAGTACCTGTCACCAGCCCATCAGAGTATCCGAGTACCTGTCACCAGTCCATCTGAGTACCTGTCACTAGACCATCTGAGTACCCGAGTACCTGTCACCAACCCATCAGAGTACCCAAGTGCCTATCTAGAGTATTTCAAAAGCCAAATTGGACAGCTCCAGAACACCTGATTCCTCCTGTAGTAACACAGTCCCAGAGGGTGCGAGCTCCAAGTGCTTGAGACAATTATGTAAGAAAGAAAAACTCCGGATGGCCACACTCCTTTTCCATGCTTTATTCACCCAAGTCCATGCAGTACAAACAGGGGATAGAAGGCTAACGCGTTTCATGCCCTCCTAAGGTTGCTTAATCATAGCTGTGCCCATCAGAGTACCTGAGTATCTGTCACCAACCCATCAGAGTACCAGTAACCAACCCCTCTGAGTACACAAGTACCTGTCACCAGCCCATCAGAGTACCTGAATACCTGTCACTAACCCATCTGAGTAGCCTAGTACTTGTCACTAGCAAGGGAAAGAGAAAAATCCTTAAGGCACTTCCTTGCAGGTGGTGGAGCTGTGTGATAAATCACACTGCTAACAGATTGTCAAGTGACGTGACTGGACAGGACCAATCTGTTTTTAAGGGCAAGAGGGCGGAAGAGTGTGAGTAAGGGCTTGTGTGGAGTGTTGCTATGGGAATGTAATTAGACCCCTCCATACATTACACCTATCGCCGTGGTTAATTATCTGCAATCCTTAGCAGTGTGATTTATCACACAGCTCCACCACCTGCAAGGAAGCGCCTTAAGGATTTTTCTCTTTTCTCTTGCACATGACCTTGCTCCATCCCCAGAGCTCATCCGGGCAGCACACCAAGCAGGACGGTGACTTTCTATTATCAACTTAGAATCCCTGTGATTAGCATCTATCCTACTGTTTCTTCCTTTGTTCCCAGCTGGGGTGCGATACAATGCTGCACAAATCACCCTAAGAGATTAATTCATTTTACCATCAAAATACCCAATATTTAAGAGTACAGACATTGTGCATTGTAACCCATTCCTCAGACTGTGTTGTGGCTATTTATGTACATGTATGTTGATAATTATGTAGCTCAATTGAAGATTGGAAATATTAGTATAATTTTAGGTACACTAAATTTGTATGGACAGATTACCTAACTGTTGTCACAATTTTAAATCAGCACTGTTTTTACTGTTTTCAAATATTACTGTTAATGTTCAGTCATAAATTGCAATAGAACATACACAATCAGCACACCACAGGTACCAAATCCTACCCCTCTCCTCCCTCCCTCCCTTGACAGGTGCCTCCTCATCCAGGTACAATAGTGTGTGTGTGAGTGTGTGTTGGGTTTTTTTTTCCCACCATGGAAGCCAAACGCACAGAAAAACTCCAATCCAACTTTTCCAAAATCACCACTTCTACTTCCGATAAAATACACCCATCTACATCTTCACTCATCACTTCTTCTGCCTATCCAAATGATCTGCCACATACCAAAGAATTTGAAATCAACATGAGAAGAGCATTTGTACAGTTACAAAGAGCAAAAGAACACGAAAATTCCCAATGGTGGGACCTATCATTTCTTCAACAATATATTGACCTAGGTATCACTCCCAGAGGTCTCTGCATCAAAAAACAATGCAGCTTTTTGGACCCAGTTCTTCAAAAAGACTGGGAATTAATATCAGAATCTTGCACAACCAAATGGATAAAATTCATTATTCAACAAAGGGAAAGAAAATTCCAATCAGCCAAACAACGAGTTCAAGAATTAGAAACCACGGTCAACATTTTTCAAAAATTGTGTCTATACACCCAATGGCGAGAAGTGCTAGACAGAAATATACAAAAAAAGAAGATGCCTTAGTCTTCAAAAAAAAACAAAAAAAATTGAGAAAGACATTGAGGACTATAAAAATGGCAGGGTATTGGAATGGAAAAAGAAAAAAGCAACATTCAACACCCCAAATGGTCCCCCCATAGCCACACAAACACTCCTTAATAAAAAACAACAGAATCAGACCTATATACACAGGCCAAACACCAGAAGACCTGTACCCCAAAAGAACCCCACCAGACAGCGTAAACCTACCAGCATCCAGGCCTCACAAATATCCAATCCAACAGAAATCAATACAGCCACTCCAATCATTGTGGTAGACAACACCACTCCACCCTTCAACTTAACCACACAGATCACGGATGTAGCCACTACATACAGTGACATCAACCCTCCCTCCACTGATCACTCCAACAGACAAAGATTGGCTCCTCAAAAACCGAACCAATCCTCCCCCACCATACAATTCAACATACCAACAACCAATCGGTATAGCCCTTTAACAAAAGACTTGGAACAATTCAAAAACAATAAACCCAGCCATACTGGCCCAGACGGGTTGGCTGAACCATCCAGGTCAAATACATTATCAACACATACTTCCAATTTAGAGGAATCTTTTTAGAAGAACCCCCCTTAAGAACAACAAAGGAGAAAATGGAAAAAAGAAAACTCTCAGAGGGAGCCGAGGAGAATGTATCATCACAAATAAACAGCAAAAAAGGAAAGACAGAGAACACATCTTGAACCTTGACAGTACTATTAAAATTTACAATCTATCCTCCTATAGCCTAAACGGAGCTGAAATGTCCCTCCTGCGAAAAGGACTACATTTTGCTCCCTCCACGGGCCCCAACCAGTTTGGGCTTTTCAAAGACCTATACAATTTCACACGAACATTAACATTGAAACGTCACTTCTTAAAAAATGCCAACTCTGCCACAGCTTCCAATATAAATGAGACAACTGACAAAGTAGATGAAATAAAACAAGCCCACAATGATTCCATAATCACCAATATTTTGGGAGAACTGTGGGAAGAAGGCTATACCGACACACAGCCAGTTGACTGATATCTTGACCCTTTCGTACAACACACAAGTTTAAAACCAACATTTTCGGGGGCGTGGCTTGACGGCGCACGAGTATGGCCGCTTAATAGTGCAGCTCCGCCGGTCAGTGAGGAAAAACGACGGAAAAGAGCCGTAGCATTAACCCAGCACACCGGGACAAGATGCCCTTACATCGCGGTACAGCCCAGGAATGTCCGGGAAACGAAAGGGAGCAGACCGTCCACAGAAATTGACGGAATTCTTCTATAAACCATCACCTCAGATGAGGCCTAAGCAAGATGGCGCTGCAGCGGGGCCCAGCGGGAACACCGAAGCATATACAGATCTCCCGGACGAAGCCAGGGATACTCCAGGTAACTCACCTCCACCAACACCACTTAAAAATCTCACCAGAGACAGTCCTATTAGTGGCAGCCCTGCTAAAACAAGAATGCGGCTACAGTCACCGCCGCCATCACCTCACGCAGCGGCGCCGTTTCACCCATTACAGGCTAACCAGGCACTACAATCTTCAATGGCCGCCTTCCCGACTACAGGTCAGCCTGTTGTTGATACGACATTAAAAGACATGCTATTGTCCCTGCAAGCTTCATTACTCACAGACCTGTCCTCTATGATCTCTAAATTCAATGCTGATATTCATAGCCTTGATGATAGAGTCACGTACATAGAGCATAAAATGGCGGATAGCACAGACACCATCAATGCACTAGTGGACTCTAATGACAAGATACTAGATGACAATCAGTGGATTAAGGCCAAACTTTCAGATTTAGAGGACTGGTCCCGCAGAAATAATATAAAGCTGAGAGGAATTCCAGAAACCGTTCCTCCATCAGCACTTAACCAATATGCCAGGGACCTGATGGCGGCCACTTTACCAGACGCTAAACCTGTAGAACTTCTAATAGACAGGATCCATCGGATAGCTAAACCACCTCACCTGGCAGCATCTATACCTAGAGATGTAATTATGAGGGTGCACTTTTTCCACATAAAAGAAAAATTGTTGAGAGAAATCAGGGTGAGATCGTGTCCTCCGGCACCATTTGAGAGCATTCAACTGTACCCATATCTGTCGAAGTACACCCTTCAACTTCGCAGACAGCTGAGCCCAGTGACCAAGGCCATGAATAACCACAAAGTTCCATACAAATGGAGATACCCAGCCACGCTCATCATAACAAAAAACGGTACAAATCATACTGTCTCCTCTCTTGCTGAAGGAATGAAGTTGCTATTTCACTGGGGCATTATTATTGATCTCCCACAAGATGTTAACCCTTTCTCAATTCCTAAGCGCCCCTTACCGCAGAGAGATAAAGTTGCTGGTAATACCCACAACAAGGAAACATAATGGTTCTTATCACTAAAGTTCATATGGTGCGACTGTAACACTGACCGGCCTAGGCACCGTTGACAGAAACTGTTTACCCCCCCAAGGAGGACTTTTGCAGTAGTTGCTCCTCCATTTTTGAGATACAGTATATACGTGTATTTTCCTCATCAGTTTTTTTTTTTGTTGGTCCTTTTTAATATTTCTTCTTTTTCATTTGTTACTGTTTCATTGACTTTTCGGTCCCGAGTCTGACATCCAGGAGACACCCGAAGCGGTAATCCGACTACAACCCAGCAATCTCAGAACATCTACGAGCTCAATCAAGCAACTCATCACGGTAACCATCACCCAAAGTAAGTCGACAACACACTCTTGCACACTCAAAGTTACACGATGCCCTTCAAAATACTTTCCATAAATGCCAATGGCCTCAATCACCCAGTTAAAAGAAGTAGTCTCTGGAAAACCGCCAAAGACCTACAATGTGACCTAATATGCGCTCAAGAGACACATTTCCAAAGAGATGCCCAGCCTCAGTGTACCCACAAAGACTTTCCCCACATCTTTTTTGCTTCCTCCCAAGTAAAGAAACAAGGAGTCATGATAGCGGTAAGAAATTCTGTCAAATTCCAGCTACGCAACATAAAAACAGATCCCAATGGCAGGTTCATAATTCTCACTTGCTCCTTAAATGACTCCATATACACCATTCTGACTGTCTACGCACCTAATAGTCACCAACTCAAGTTTTTGCTTAAGGTCATGCGTATTCTTAAGAATATACAAGAAGGCTACACCATAATATGGGGAGACTTTAATTCGGTGCCTGATGCCCAACTTGACTCATCTGCCCCAAAGAAAAGAAGGGACGCCACTCTACATAAGTTTATCAGAGATCACGAACTATACGACGTATGGAGATGTCACCATGACACGGAGAAAGACTATACTTACCTATCCCCAGTCCACAAAACGTTCTCCCGCATAGATTTATTTTTAGTGGACAGAAGTATGTTACAAAATACGCAAGCGTCTGCGATTCACACCACATCATGGTCGGACCATGCCCCAATTAGCATTACGGTGAATGACTCGAAAAGACAAACTCCGTTCTCAATGTGGAGAGTTAACACCTCTATCCTTAGGAACGATGTTCACTCTGCCACTCTCTCAAAGCAACTGCTGGAATATTTCCAGATTAATGAGGGGTCGGTGGGGGATCATGCTGTGGTGTGGAACGCGCACAAACCTTTTATAAGAGGCATTCTGATCCAAATGGGTTCCAGGATCAAAAGGGAGAGAGCGCGGCAGGTAGACTCTCTTTTGGCACAAATTGCGGATCTAGAAAAAAAAGCAAAAGCGGACCCGAATTCGCCCCATACGCACGAAATTCTCAAACTTAGATTGGAACTCCGTACAATCCTGCTGAATAATTTCTTTAAAATGCAAAGTAGATTCAAAGCCTCCCTATACTCCACTTCCAACAAAGCTGGCAAAGCCTTAGCAAGCCACATAAAGGGATGCCGCATTAAGTCAAGAATAGACTATATAATCCACCCCCATTCCAAACAAAAACTTTCCGACCCGCAAAAAATAGCTGATGCATTCAGCGCCTACTATAGTGATTTATACAACCTAGCCAAAGACCAGGAGCTATATCAGCCCTCCTCCGCAGACATAGACCAGTTCCTCAAAACCATAAAATTACCGTCTCTATCAGCCCAACAACTTGAACAACTAAATGCTCCTTTTACAAAGCAGGAAATTCTAAATACCATCAACAAATTGCCTTCCAACAAAGCCCCTGGCCCAGATGGCCTCACGGGGGAGTATTATAAAACGTTTGCCCAAATACTTCTGCCATCACTTGCTAAGATATTTAATAATGCAGCGAAATACACCGAACGATTCCGAAACGGTCGAAACA